>QANY01005313.1:35339-166336 GCA_003255025.1 Datisca glomerata | reverse complement strand
TATATATATATATTCCTTACCTAAACAAAAGTATGTAAATATATTGTCAAAAGTAATTGTTTAAAAATCACAATAAATTTGCATTTGCTCATTAACTACAAATTTGTGATTTACAATATAAATCACTAAAAATACATATTCTTGTATAAGCAATTGAGAAATCTCACTTTGTTAAGTAAAATTGTTATTTACTCTTAGTTTATATTTAATTATTAAAAATATTTTTTATAATCACAACAAACTTCTACACGTCTATTAAAGATAATTGTAAATTAATAAATATATATATTTTTTTAAAATAATTACGTTCTATCATGCTTCTAGTAAAAAACCCCCTAATGAATCATTATTTGTAATTAATGCACCAGATTCGTGTCTCCCGTAAACCTCTTCGTTATCTACCAAGCCTCCATTTTTGGGGACACGGATTGTCTCCTGTTTGAGAAAACATTTTTGGAGACAATTACGTTAGTTTAATCTTGACCTTACAATTTCATCTAAGTTATCCAAGAGTTTAAAAATTGCCACATGTCCAAACAAGAAAAATTGAAAAAAAAAACAACTTACCTTCTCCCCTCCAATGTTTTTGTCAACTCCATCTTCCCCAATCTCTCCCTCCAATTTTTTTGTTCCAATCTCTTCATCTCCTTCCATCTTTCCCAATCTTTTCTTTGTCCAGAGATGTTTAATTTTTTACATCAGATTTTTCTTATCTAAACAAGAAAACGTCTAGCTATTTTTTCATTAATTTTTCTTTTACGTTCTTTGATCTCCATTTTCTTCTTCTCCAAAGTAATCTTCGATTATCATTTTTCATGCTAAATCTATGCCGCCAAACCCATTGAATGTCGAATTTCATCAAATTGATGCTAGAATTTGGGGTTTCTTCTCATGGGTATTTTCTCATGTATTTTTTTCTCAGATTTTAGAGATGGATTCTTATGAATTTTGGAGACGATATATGAGTTTTGTAGATAATGGAAAATGCCACTATTAGAACTATTTTTTTAATCAAATTAATGCAAGAATTTGGACTTTCTTCTCATGGGTATCTTCTCTTGAATTTTTTCTGATTTTAGAGATGGATTCTAATGGATTTTGGAGATGATAGATGAGTTTTAGGGATAATGAAAAAGGACACGGTTATAATTATTTTTTCTCTCAGGTCTACGTTGTATTGAAGCTTATGTTCCTGATTAAATTGTAATAAAAATTGAATTTTTATATTTGATTTGTAAAAAGAAAGATAAGAACTCAATTGATATTATTGTCAAATAGCTACATATTATGAAATGTAATTAGGACTGAGTTTTTGAATAAGAATGATGAATTCTAATTCTTTCCAATGAGTATATTATTGTAAAATTAACTATTTTAGACTCTCATATATTTGACAGTAATATAAATTGAGATTTTGTTATTGTTTAGCAAAAACGTTAATAGCTCACTCATCAGAGATTTAAGTTTTTAAGTGTTCTATACACTCTTACATCAAAATATACATGATATTTAAGTTTCTAAGTGTTCTATACATCTTATATATCCCAAAATATACATCAAATTCAATATATGTACACAAGGCTATACACAAAAATCTTCCATATTTTCCTCTCAAAAAATTGGTATATACCTTTTGACTTGAAGTCGTATCTACTATTTGTTCCTCTAATATTACAAATAACATTCTTTACCAAACATTTTATTTAAAGAAATTAAACTCGCCTAAAACAAAAATACATTCATATATTATGTACCACTAATTATCTTTAAAAAAGTAATTTATTTTGTTTGTAGTTGGCGTTCCTAGCTCGTCCATGGTACAAAATGAGATAACTCCACACCCTATAACACACATGATATGAAGAAATTCAACATGTACATTGGTACTATATTTTAAAAAAATCATTTGATTTTATTATCT
Source organism: Datisca glomerata (assembly GCA_003255025.1). NCBI lineage: Eukaryota > Viridiplantae > Streptophyta > Magnoliopsida > Cucurbitales > Datiscaceae > Datisca > Datisca glomerata. Next base: position 164,415 of record QANY01005313.1, on the reverse strand, counting down.
TATGAGACTGATATGAAGTGCATAATCCAACGACACTATAGTTATCGTCATAGTGAGCTTTATTCTCCTATGTCCATAAGAAAGTTCTATTAAAAATAAATTATATACCAATGATATCATAAAATATCAACCTTAAAACTAAAATAACCTTGAGAATATTTCTTTGCAAGATATTGGAAACATCTTTCATTTTCATTTTCTTGAGTTGCTTTTCAATCCAACTCTTTGGTCGTCTATTACTTTTTCGACCATCTCTCTTTTTTATGTATTTGACATGCTGTGCAAGATGATTAAATGAGCTAATCTTGTGTCGAATTTTCTTTAGCACCCGATTCAGAGAGAAAAGCATCACATTTATCACTATCTCCACTCATATATCTTTTACAAATATATTCAACCTGCACACTTAAGTCATTTATGGTAAGTCATTTATGGCATTATCCAAGAAAACATGTGCTACTTTGCAATCAGCTGCTCTAGTTGTTAATTTGACTAGTTTTGGACAAAGTTGTCTATAAAGTTGTGAAACATCCATATTAGCACCACCTTGAATATTATTGCCACCGATATCTAGCACAATTCCATCCCTTGCTTCTTTAGTCCATCTTTTATAGATATATTGTGAAGGAATAAATTTGATGTCCATAAGATCATAAATTTTTAAAGAATGACAACATGAAATGCCAAAAGACTCAAACTTTCTACAGTTGCAACTAATGCTTTATCCGACTTATTCAAGTTATCCAACAAGACTTTATATTCCTCATCTTTCTTAAAAATGGCAACCACATACTGATAAATCGGCTCACAATCATGGCGATTTTTTATGTAGGCTGCTGAAGACAAGTCATATTCAACTTGAAACATAGTAAAAATAACAGGCGTATATACTATGGCTTGTTGAAGTATAGGTGGAAACTCCATCTTCAATCTTGGCAATTTTTGCCTCGAATTATACTTAGATTGCAACTCATTGTACCGCTTATCATTTACAACCCTCTCAAAGCGTTTGAAAAACTGAATCATGTCCAAATCTGGCCTTAAGCAACTCTTAAAAGCAGCATTCAAACTTTCACTAAGTTGGGTACTTCTTATTCCTAAACTGAGTGCATTCTTCATGTAACAATTAGCCTATTTCTCCTTCACTTGATACATGTTTTTCAGCCACGTATTTTCCTGAATTTCATAATCACGATAGATGGCATCCCATGCTAGATGAAACTCAGCTTCCTCCTCATATTGGTATATGCATGCTTTGATATCTTTGAGAATATTAGGCTCATCCTTCATCATGTTACCCAGGTGTTTTATGCCATTTTGCATCAAATGCCAAGTGCACAGTCCATGATATGTTCTGGCATCACTTTAATTAATGCTCTTGCAATCGCAGCATCTTGATCATTGAAAATTGTTTTAGGCTTCCTTTTCTTGTGTGCTTCTAAAAATGTATCAAATAACCGTTTTAAAAAAATCAATCGATTCATCATACAAAAGTGCAGCCCCAAAGATCACAACTCCCCTGTAATGTTTAAATCCACCAAATAAAGCAAGAGGTCTATATGCATTATTTCTACTATATGTAGTATCAAAGGTCACTACATCACCAAAATAAGCATAATCTATAATCATTTTTGCATCAGCCCAAAATATATTTGTGATTTGTTCTTCCATATCCAATTGCATTGCATAATAAAAGGAGGGCTTATCTAGTAACTCTTGCTGAAAGTGGCGTAATAAACTCCCTACTTCTCCATAGATCAAAGTCCATTGCTTTCTACTTCGAAGATAATTCTTTTGATCCAATTGATATCAAAGTTTTGCCCTTCCACCAACTTTCCTACTCATTAGCTCAAATGTGGCCTTCGGTTTAATCCCAGAATCATTTGTCAAATCTATTTCATAAGCATGGATTTGAGATAATTTTCGTTGAGATGCCATCATGTGAACATTTTCAGTAAGATGAAAGATGTGATTGTGCTCTTCGACAAAGTCATAGACTCTAAATTTTTCACTTTTCTGGATGTACATAACACTCATTCGTGCAGGACAATTTGTTCTAGTTTTTAATCGAGGATTTTTAATCATGTGATCTCTTTTGTTGAGTTTACGATGGCCTTCTTTGTAACAGACGAATCGATATGTAGTAATTTTTCCATTCTTCTTGCCTAACACCAAAACCAATGTGTCCACCATAGCCCATTCAAAACTTCCATGCTTCTTCCCACGCTTCAAACTCCAAGCCTATCTTAGGCTTCCAGTTAGATTCTGTAAGTGCACATTCTTTTATGGTGGTAGTGGAATCATTCAAATTCCTAGGTAAATGCATCCAGAAAGAATTTATGTGTAAAAATATGGAACAAAATATTATATCTCATAGAAGTAGAGTAGAACTGAAATGCAAAAAAACATAATAGTCAACAGAAGTCACATGATGGCATCTACCCACTTTGGAACTTTGGAAATTAATGTTGCTATATTGGGGGAAAGAGGGACAGGTTTTCCATTATGGAAAAACCACTCTCCACCCAATCCATGAAGGTGGTAGTTTCATGGTGAAACCGCCCCTTTGTGGACAGTGGGTATGGACAGTTTTTTTAAAAACTACCATCCTGTACAATGGACATGTAGTATTTAACTTGAACTATATAATTATACACTTTCAACTGCTAATACACATCATTAAAAATGTGTCAAAGAATTAGAGCTCCATCTGACATGTGGTAAACTTATTATTTTACTCACATTATCTTTTCTTTTTAATTTTTCATTCATACACTTACACTTAGCTTAGCTTTATATAATAAAGCATCTAGATCAATTAACTCCAACAATCTCCCACATGAATGAAAATTTCCTATACAGACAACAACATCAGGAGAAAGAAACAAATGAGCTTTGTCTCAGAAGAGGTGTCTTTTAGACTTGAACCTTTCTTAGTGATGATTTATCTGATTTATTCTGAAAAACTATGAATAACATTCTTGAACTATCCTTCCTCCAAAATATACCAAGACAATAAATCTCACTCAACTCATCTTAATATGTTCGAGTTCATTCATTTTTGTTCATTATAGTCCTGAACATTTATCCTGTCTCATGAGAGCTTTAGAGAGATTGAGCATCGCACTCTCTCATAGAAGACACCCCAGTTCTACTCTCACATAGGTGACGATGATTAAGAGTATTCTGTATAGAGTCCTCTTGCAAGCAAGATATCAACATTATTAAATACTAAATATATCATGTTATCGTCGATAGACAACAGACTTTCATTACATCATAGAAATGGGAAGAAACAAAGTTTCTTTATGTGTTACATGAATCATTACTGTCAGTTTGCCTATTAAACCTAGATTTTGGGATCTCCAGTCAATGAGGTTAGGTTTCCACTTGAATGATTCATTGAATAGGTTTTAAGCCCATTCCCCTCGATATCTTCTTTACAAGCTCTTTCGATAATCCTTTTGTTAATGGATCTGTCAGATTTTCCTTTGACCTAATAAAGTCAATGGAAATCACACCATTTGCGAGCAATTATTTAATGGTATTATGTCTAAATCTTATGTGCCTAGACTTACCATTATACACATTAAACTTTACTCTAAATATGGTAGCCATATTATCACAATGTACACATCTGGCTAACACAGGCTTCGGCCATACTAGAATGTCTTCTAAAAAATTTCTAAGCTATTCGACATCTTCTCCACCTTGTCCAGTGCTATGATTCAGATTTCATAGTTGAACGAGCTATACAAGTCTGCTTCGTAGACTTCCAAGATATAGCTCCACCACCTAGGGTAAAAATATATTCGCTCGTGGATTTAGTTTCTAGATTGTCAGATATCCAGTTAGCATCATTAAATCCTTCCAGTGCAGGTGGATACATCGTATAATGTAATCCATAGTCAATGGTGTACTTCAAGTATCTAAGTATCCTGATTAGAGCATACCAGTGATCATATCCAGGATTACTCGTATATCTTGCAAGCATTCCTACTGAATAGGTAATGTCAGGCCTTGTGCAATTCATGATATACATCAAACTTCCAATGATCTATGAGTACTCCAGCTGAGATACTCCAACTCCATCATTCTTTCTCAACTTACAATTTGTGTCGAATAGAATTACAACTGATTTGCTTTCAAATTGACCGAACTTCTTTATGATCTTTTCTACATAATGAGGTCCGGATATATTTGTTAGAAGTTCGCTTCACTTGAATTCCCAGAATGACATCTGCTAGACCTAAGTCTTTTATGTCAAAGTTAGACCTCAACATCTTCTTGGTAGAAGATATTATATCATTATTAGTTCTCATTATGAGCATGTCATCTACGTATAAACATATCACTAGTACATTTAACATAAACATATTTGTCATGCTCGTTTATTGAAAAGCCATTCGAGAGCATAATTTGGTCAAATTTTTCATGCCACTGCTTCGGAGCTTGTTTTAATCCGTAAAGAGATTTGACAAGCTTACACACCTTACGTTCTTGGTCCTTGACCATGAACCCTTCAGGTTGTTCCATATAAATTTTCTCGTCCAGTTTTCCATATAAAAATGCAGTCTTAACAATAAATAAATTACAATAATTTAAATACTAATATTCATTATGTTTATAATCTTCTCATTCTCTTTTAGAAAGTTCCACTAATTTGTAACTCTCTACAAAAGTCCAGTCCCTTTTTTAAAATTCAAATTTCAATTTAAAATTTAATTTTCCACAATTTTACTTTAATAAATAAATTACCAAGTATTAATCAATTGATTTATTTTTAAAATCAATTTATAAAATAAATTCAAATTAATTAGTGTTGAGAAATTACCAAATTAAATAAAAATAATTTTTAGGGACTCGATTGGGCAAAACCCTAAGATTTCTTAACTCCAAAAGTTTTCAAAATCTCAAGGTTTCCTAAACCCTAAAGTTTCTAAAAACTCAAGGTTTCCTAAAATTTAAAGTTTCCAAAATCTCAAGATTTTCTAAACCATAAAGTACCAAAACCTGAAGGTTTCCCAAACCCTAAAGTTCAGAAACTCAAAGTTTCTCAAACCCTAAAGTTTCCAAAACCTCAAGGTTTCCTAAATCCTACAGTTTCCAAAAACTCAAAGTTTCCTAAACCCTAAAGTTTCCAAAAGCTCAAGGTTTCCTAAACCCTAATGTTTCTAAAACCTTAAGGTTTCCTGAACCATAATTAGAAAACCTATGGTGGTGAGTGGTGACAGAAATTGGCAGTGTGGGGCAGCAAGAGATTGCACGGCACAACAGTAGTGACGATGGCGAATGTCGGTGTGATGGCAAGTGGCGGCGACGAACGATGACTTTTCTTGTGACAACAGATTTACATGGAATTTAAAGATACAAATTTTGAAACAACTAATTTAGATCAAATCCTAAGCCTCAATGTTGGCGTACAAATAATATATTCCAATATCACCATCCATTTATACATATGCCTAATTACTAAATATGCACAATCAAGAAACCACGGCTCTGATACCAATTGTGGTGTCGGGTTTTCAAAATTTGAAGAAAAAACAATGAACCATGAACAATTCATGGGCGAAAAATAAAAAAAAATTATATCAACAATTTAATCATATTAAATATAAAATCTTTTATAATCATGTATATTTAGATTGACGTATTTAGACGAGTTAGAAATAATATTATACCTTTCTTGTATTAGAAAAGTTCTGACTTGGTGGAATCATATTGATTGTCTTGTGCTCTTTGTAGAACTTGAATCAATTATCACACCAACAGCCACTCATAGGATTCATAAGTATTTCTCAATAAAATGTCGTTAGAAATTGAGTGTGGGCTCTCAAAACAACAAAAAAACAAAAAGAAAGAACAAATTTTGTCTTCTTCCTTTATATTTCGGCGTCAACAGGGTGGGGAGAGAGAAACTGCTTTCTTTGCTCTGTGTAATCACACACTATGATTAGAGTTGTGTCAACACACTTAGGGAGACAACCCTAATATCATCCCTTATATAAAGATTATAGAATTTACACATATACATCTATACTATAAATTGCCGAAATTCTCTTCCTTTTATTATAATTGTCAAAATTTTACATCTCCATAGAGCCAATACTGTGTCTAAATTCATAAATTCAAATAATAAATTAAATTGATCTCCATCAATTAATTAATTTATTTAATATACTAATTATCTAATAATTATAAAATAATAATTAATTAATTTGAACATTAATTTTTACTCTTCACTACTTTAGTGATGATACTCATCACATATAGGTTCGGGAAGTGTACCTTAGTCCAAAACATATTTTTTGTCCAACTGATGTTGTTTTTCATTCATGTCCTTGTGAGCTACTCCTAAGACCGAATAGACCCATATGAATAAATCTATAGGAGTCAAATACTCGGTGAATTTATCTCTAAAATTATTGATTCATACGCGCTACATTCTCTGTTGGTGTAAATAAACACTTTTTATTTCACGGTTCACATAATATTTTGCTATGTTACCCTTCGTGAATATCACTAATAATAGAAAATGTAAACTTACCATTTTACCCCTCTAGTTATTATTTCTCCTTAACTCATTTATTGACTGTTAATAAGAAAAGACATAATAGTGAATTGTCTCGCACAGTTCACAATGTCTTATTCAATGGTTTATTTCATCGAGTACCTGACTAGGTATATTTATTCACACACCCATCAATAAAATATAATGTGATATTGTTACATTTTGTAATCTCACCACGAATTCCATATATATGATTCACGTAACTTCAACATAGTTGAATCACGATCCCAACAGTTGAGGTATTGTCCGACAATTCAAACTCACTCCTTTGACGTATCAAAGACCGCAAGTAGCTAAGTCAAGTTTCATATTTACCTCAGGACTAAAGTAATCACAAAAATACCCTTAAGGTGTAAACAATTAGATTTAGAGCTAGATAAACGGCTTTGCTCCAAACTAATTTGTTAGTGGTATATTCAACATGTTTCATAATATGTCTAGGTCAACTGTTAGAGTCCCCACTCCCATGGCCTAAGACCGGCATCCTTTGGTTCAACCTAACAGTCGTAATCAGACTCAATTGTCCATTTGATCCTAAGACTGCGAATAACATTATAAACTATTTCAGAAGAGTTTATCTGAAAGACCCCTCAGTCTTTACTCTTCTTACATTGACAATAGTTCTAGGACTTGAGTTAGTTATTAAACACACTTTAATTAATAGAAAAACTTCCATTCATTCATTAAATTCAGTAATATAAAATGTCTGAAAAATAACTAAACACTCATAAATAGTTATTACACCTTACTTTATGGACATAATTTCAACAACCTAAACATATTTTTCTAAAGATCTCCCTCTCTTTGAGTGTTAACCACCATCTAAGCGTGGTCAAATATTCCAACTTTCCATAAATGTTTACTTTCTTGTTTGCTTTCCACAATTCGAGGTCATAAAAATAGGATAGTGCTGTAAAATAGTAAATAACAAGAATATTTACATTAATTAAATCGTATATATCTAATTACTACACGTACATTTAAATTATTGATTTAATTTCTTTACCTCATTCTCAACAGTTGTCTCTCATTTTTGTTTGCTTGCGATCGTAGAAATCTCAGTTGATTGCCATTTGTTGCTTCTTCTTGGTTGTTCGTAATATATTAAAAAATACATTCAATCATTATATATAAAAATTTGTTTATATATGCTTAAATTAATGTTATTTTTTTATATATTTACCTCTGATTCAGCAACTGATTACCCCTTGTCTTGTTTGTTCCTTATTTGTATGTCATATTATTTTGAGATTTTTTTGTGGCACTTTTTTTCCCTCATTGTATTTCTGCAAATTTCAAACACATGTAAGCATTATAACACAATGAACATTAAAGCATGCAGTATCATACATTGAATTCACACTTATTAAATATACGTTTATATACTACAAACATATACATATATATTACAGTCATATACATATGTCATTGCAGTCACACTACTTCACAGTAGTCAGTTTGTACATTTACTTACAGTTATCATCAATATACTATTGCAAATATAATTTATTTCTCAAATAAATATTAATATCATACCAGATAGTCATTGATTATATACTGTGAGTAAATATAAATATTATGCTACCTATATTATTTTCTGTAGTATATGAAACATTAACTATACTTCACTACAATAACTGACTATATATTGATATAAAATATCAATTTATAACTATAGATATAACTTATGTGCTCAATTAGACATAAATATGCCAATCATCAGTCAATGACTATATGTTTATATACTAGAGCCACATACATATACACTAGTGTTTTGTCATTGCAATCACACTACTCCAACATAATACTTCACATGACAGTTGGTACATTTTACATACAGTTAAGCATGTTTACAGAATGAACAATATGCAATCACCTTACAATGAAGTTAAAGTTAATATATATATATATATATATATTGTTGAAATTATATCCATAAAGTAGGGTGTAATAACTATCTATGAGTATTTAGTTATTTCTCAGACATTTTATATTACTGAATTTAATGAATAAATAAAAGTTTTCCTTGTAATTATAGTGTGTTGATAATTTACTCAAGTCCTAGAACTATTATCAATGTAAGAAGAGTAAAAACAGAGGGGTCTTCCGGACAAACTCTTCTGAAATAGTTCAGAATGTTATTTACAGTCTTAGGACGACTGGGAAATTGACTCCGATTAAGACTGTTAGGTTGAACTAATGGATGTCAGTATTGGGGTATGAGAGTGGATACTCAAATGGTTAACCTAGACGTGTTATGGAACATGTTGAACAGACCGGTAATAAATTAGTTTAAAACAAAAATCGTTTACCTAACTCTAAATCTAATTGTTACACCTTAAGGGTATTTTCATAATTACTTTAATCCTGAGGTGAATACATAGCTTGACTTAGTTACTTGTGGTCTTTGATATGTCAAATGTGTGAGTTTGAATTATCGGCTGTTGGGGTCGTAATTCAACTATGTTGGAGTTACGTGATTCAGAGATATGAAAATTTGTGGTTGGATTGTGAAAGTAACAATATCACCTTATGTTTTATTGATGAGTGTTTGAATAAATAAATCGGATCTGGTATTCAATGAACTGAGTTATTTATTAAGATTTATAAATTGTACGAGCTAATTCACTATTACCTTTTTCTTATTCATAGCCAATAAAAGAGTTAAGGAAATAATAACAAGATGGGTAAAATGGTAACTTTACATCCCCACTCTTGTTACTGATATTCAAGATAGATAATATGTTAAACTATTCTGTGGATCGTGAAATAAAAGAATTTATTTACACCAACTATAAATGTAACACGCATGAATCGAGAGTTGGATTCGGCATTGAACCTACAGTGAAGTTGTACGATGTCAGGATTAAATAGGTAAGAAATTTATAAAGATAAATTCGCCGGGTATTTGAATCCTATAGCTTTGTTCATATGGATACATTGGGTCTTAGAAATAGCTCATGAGAGAAGAAACAACATCAGTTGGACCAAAATATATTTTGGTGCCAAGGTATATTTCCTACACTCATATATGATTAAGTCTTTACTCTTCTTACATTAAGTGTTGTCACTTAATTAGTTAAGTTGATTAATTATATTGAAATTAATTTATTTATTATTTTCTAATTATTGAATAATTAGTAAATAAAAAATTAATTAATTAACTGATAGAGATCAATTATTAATTGGATTGATAAATTTTGACACAACGTAAACTCTAAGATGATATATACAAAATTCGGCCATGGTGATTATTTTGGTGTTAATTTTCAGAAATTTGAAATGTATGGGCATAATTACAAATTCCTAAAATTAATGACTATATATATGTGATAGCAATTTGATTACCACATGAATTGTAGTAGATACAACACAACTCTAGAACACAATAATTGACACTGATCAATACAATATGTAATTACTAAAATTAACGAATAGTTATTGGTGTGAAGAAAATTTTGAAAATTGGTTCTTGAAGATCGTACTTGGATTTTGGTTATTGAAGATCAAGTTGGAAGATTTGGATCTTGAAGTTTGAAGAATGTGAAAAATGAATACAAGGATTCCACCAATTTAGAAAATCTCAGATACATCACAAATGTGAAAATCGTTTAAACCTTTTTCTATTCATTTAAATATCTGATATGAATGATCGTTTGTTGTTTTGGTTTTTAATTATTCAATTCGATTAAGTAAGTTTTAAAATTATTTTTTATATTTCGCCTGCGAACTGTTCATGGTTCAAACTTGTTTTTCTTTAATTTTAAAACCACTGATCCAACAATTGGTATCGAGCCAGGTTCTTGGTTACGCATATAAATATTTGAAACCGACGTATCGATGAATTTGTTGATATTGACTTATATTTGTTTATGGTAGATTCAAATATGTTTAAATGTGTTATGTGATTGAATCTCTATCTATTAGTTCTAGGCGTTTTTGCTTTCCATTTAGAATTGATCTATGCCAGATTTGAGGTATAGGATTTTATATAATTTATTTTATTGTAAAAGTTATAACTTTTGATAAATTTGATGTAAAATCGCCGCCACCTTGAAAGTCGTTGGAAAACGCTGCCCGAAAAAGTCACCAGGAAGTTGCCGTCGCCAAACGCCACTAGGATTTAAGAAACCCTGTGATGTTTCGCAAAAACTCTAATCTAATCTTTTATCTTTAAAATTTTGAATTTTGAATTTTATATTTTAAACGGATAAAAGATAATTAAGATTCAAAAAATAATTATCTAAATTTATCTATTTATCGTTTGAATTTATTTATTTTATCCTTTTATCTTTAAGATTTTGAATTCGAAAAGATAATTATCCATTTTATCCATTTTATCTTTTGAATTTTGAATTTAAAAGATAATTATCTATTTATCTTTTATCTTTTATCTTTTGAATTTTAAAAGGATAATTAATGAGATTATTTAATTAGAAAAATAGTTTTTCTTAATTAAAGAGTTTTGATCAAGATTTAAATTTTGAAATGACATTTGTTAAGAGTTACAAATTGGGGGGACTTTCTAAAGGACAAGGAGAAAATTAGAGACGTCATGGAGACTAGTATTTAAATTATTATAATTTAATTATTATTTTTTATGGGTTGTAATTAGAAATGAGTCAACATGGAGGTTAATTTTGAATGAATGATTTATTATTAATCTCGCATCATCATACAACATGCCATATAGAAATAGAGATATGTCAATATCAAAATGCCATATAGCATGTACATGCATTGTTGTAGTTTAAATTTATAATGAGTTATTATTGAAATACAATGCGAATTTCATAAAAGTTATAAATTTTAAATTGGGATTTATCTTTTATAATTTTTTTAAACTTGTTTTTTCAAATTAAAAAAGAGTTATGTTTTTTTGAAAAAGCAACAAAAAATTCATTTTTCCAAAAACTAAGTGGGAGAGTCGTTTACGTTGAAACGTTCATAAGGTCCCCAACGCAAACTTGATCGTGACACAAAGAATGATTTAGAGCCACCCTAGCGGTCCTCTCTTTAGTGGGAGAAACTTTATAATCGTGTCACTTTGAGTCATCGATTTGCTTAAAAAGCTAAAGTTTGTAAAGGAAGTGGTGATGTAGGACCATTCCTAGATGGACTGTTAGTTCATAGCAACATTGAAAGCCAATGCGTTGGTTAAACACTTAGACCGAAGCACATTAAAATCCCTCATAGGGACTAGTCAATGGGGCTAGGGTAACCAAAATCATTGGTGATTGGTTAAGCTAGATGTAGTGACATCTTGAGAAGCGTTAACCAAATGAGAGGAGTCTCTATGCGATATGAGATAACTTGGATGTTGTCCTTAGATGAGACAAGCTATCGTTGTTGATCATAACATCATGGAAGAAATATTTTTTATTGGATTTTTAAATATTTAAGTATTTTCATCATACATCATACTTTCCTAAATGATTGAGTATTTATTTACACCGCTTTATTTATTTTTTTCAGTAATCATGTTGTTATCATCACTCTCTACTATTTTAACGTGAAGAAACTTACTGATGAAAATTATGTAGATTGGAAATGTAATCTTGATACCATGATGACGGTAGAAAAGCTCAAGTTTTCGCTCACCACCTTTTGTCCCCTTGAGCCAATTGTTGAATCGACTCAAAAAGAAAATGATGCTTATGCTTCTGGCTGCGTTCTGATTGGATTGCCAGGTGTTACATCTTGGCTTCTTTTAGCAATGTGTTGCAACAACAGCATCAGAACATGGAAACTACCGCTGATATGATGTTGAACATAACCGAAATGTTCATAGATCAGGGTCATCAAGCCAAACAGGAAGTTGTACAAGACTTCATGAACTGTAGGATGAAACCTGGAACTCCTATCAAAGAACATATGACATTGATCATTAATTATCTGAATGAGATGGTGATCATGGGTGTTGAGGTAGATGGAGAGACACAAGTTGATATGATCCTTGAGATTCTGCTTGACACTTTTGAGAACTTCAAACTTAATTAATCGATGAATAAGTTGAGGTACTTACTTTCCAGAACTGATGAAGAAACTACAAGCTGTTGAAACCCTGTTTCTGAAGGGAAATAGGAAGACTGGAGAGGAAAACTTTACTAAAAGTAAGCCTTCCACCTCTGATGCTAAAAGAAACAAAGGAGAGGTCCCAAGAAGGCTAAGAAACAGAACTCCAAAGCTACGAACAAGGGCACTGCAAAAGTGGACAAGTCAAAAGACAAGTGTCATAATTGTGCAGCCACTCGTCACTGGAAATGCAATTGCCCAGACTATCTCAAAGAGTTAAGATCTAAAGGTATAGTACTTGTTACTGAGGCTTGTTATGTGGTTGACTCTACTTTTTCTTGGATTGAAGACTCTGTAGCCACTAGTCATATATGTTGTTCCCTTTAAGGGTTCAGGGAAATCAGAAGGTTTGGTGAGGGCGAGTTCAGCGTCTGTTGGGAAATATAGCACTAGTATCAGCTGTATCTATGTGAAGTATTAAATTGTCATTTGATAATAGTTTTATGATTTTACGTGATGTTTATTATATCCCAGTTTTGTGGTTTAACCTTATTTTAGTAGCTAGTTTAATTAAGCAAGGATTCAATTTGAATTTCGTTGATAAAGATGTTGGTATTTTTAAAAATGACTGCTTAATTACTACTGCACGTTTGATAAATAAACCGTTTTACGTAAAAACCAATAGTTCCAATGATATGTGACACTGAAGTGAACGTTAATTCATAAAGGGATCGTAAAAGGTTGAAGTCCGACTCAACGATCTAACTTATTTGTGGTATTTACGCCTTGGGCATATTAGCCTGGACATGATTAAAAGACTTACGAAGGATGGTCCTTTGCAAACTTTGAGTGTAGATCACTACCCATATGTGAATCCTGTATAAAAGGTAAAATGACTAAGAGACCCTTTTCAACAAAGAGTAAAAGAGCTATTCAATACGCCGAACTCGTACATAGTGGTGTGGGCCATTGAATGTCCAAGCAAGAGGAGGTTATGAATACTTCATAACCTTCACTGACACCTACTCATGTTTTGGTCATGTTTATCTAATGCGCTAAAAGTCTGAAACCTTTGAAAAGTTCAAAGAGTATAAGGCTATAGTTGAGAAGCAATTAGAGAAAGAAATCAAAACACTATGATCCGATCGTGGTGGAGAGTACTTACTAGGAGAGTTTAAAGACTTTCTTAAGGAAGAAGGTATTCTTTTTCAGCTTACAGCACCTGGCGCTCCAGAACAGAATGGTGTGTCAGAGAGAAAGAATCGAAATGTGATGGAGATGGTTAGATCCATGATGAGTTACTTATCCCTCCCAAATTCGTTCTGGGGATATGACTTGAAAACAATAACATACATTCTAATTAGGTTCCGTCGAGGACGGTGCCTGGTACGCCATATAAAAGTTGAAATGGATGAAAGTCATCAGTTAACCACCTTATAATATGAGGGTGCCCAACACATGTTCTGAAACTGAAAATCGATCAGAATTATGCATGTTTGTAGGATATCTCAAGGTAACGAAGGGATACATATTTTATAGTCTAACTGACAAAAAAAAATTCATTAGCGCGGAACCACGTTTTCTTGAGGAAGACTATATAAGAAATGGGAAACCAAGAAGCACTCTTATGCTATAGGAATTATTGAGTGGGATGACACCGACTCCCCAATAAGGAATTGTTTCTGATTCAATAATGAAAGAACCACAACATGGGCCAGAGCCTATGGAGCCTTGACGTAGTGGGAGGGTTGTGAGATAGCCTGACAGGTACATGTCTTATAGAGATGCTTTAACAACAATCTCAGATATGGATCATGATGAACCTGTCTCGTATTCTTAGGCCATGGTTGGTCCTGAAGCAAATCTATAGCAAGAAGCCATGAATGTTGAGATACAATCGATGTACTCGAACAGAGTCTAGAAACTCGTAGATCCTCCTGAATGGGTAAAACCTGTATGGTGTAAATAGATTTATAAGAAAAAGAGAGGTTCGGATGGAAATGTGGAGACATTCAAAGATAGGCTAGTAGCCAAGGGCTATACCCAAAAGGAAGGTATAGACTATGAGATACCTTCTCGCCAATAGCCATACTTAAATCCATCTGAATTCTCATATCCATTGTTGCTGCCCTTGATTATGAATCTGGGAGATGGACGTTAAGACTCCTTTTCTGAATGGTAATCTTGAAGAGCACATTTATATGGCTCAACCAAATGGGTTCATGAAAAAATGCCAAGAGGGAAAGGTTCGTGAACTGTTGAAGTCCATTTATGGACATAAGCAAGCGTCACGGTCGTGGAATATTAGATTCGATGAAATTGTCAAGAAACTTTAGTTTTGAACAGTTAGTGGATGAAACCTTGTGTGTATAAGCTGATATATGAAGGGAAAATGATTTTTCTAGTCTTGTACGTAGATGATATTCAACTCATTGAGAATGATGTAGGAACATTATTTGATGTCAACATTTTGTCTTGCAAAGTAATTTGATATGAATGATCTTGGAGAAACTGTATTTTTCTTAGGTATTCAGATATTTCGAGATAGGAAGAAAATAATTAGCACTGTCTTAAGCATCTTATATTGATAAGATGATGGATTACTTTAGTATGCAAGACTCCAATAAGGGATATCTTCCTTTCAGACATGGAGTTAGCCTCTCCAAAGAACAATCTCTCAAGACTCTTCAAGAAGATGAAGATATGAGAAAGATTCCCTATGTCTCAGCCATAAGAAGTCTCATGTATGCTTCGCACTAGGCCAGACATTTGCTATGTGGAGTGCGTGGTGAGTCATTTCCAATCTAATCCTAGAATCGAGCATTGGAATGTCATCAAACATATCCTTAAGTATCTGAGAAGAACGAGGAACTACATGCTTGTGCATTCAGGTACTGACCTGAATATGATAGGGTATATTGATTCCAATTTCCAACCAGACAAGGATTCTAGGAGGTCCACTTCAGAATCGGTGTTCATCCTGAACGGTGGAACGGTTGTATGGAGAAGTATCAAGCAATCTTGAATTGCTGATTCTACCATGGAAGTTGAATATGGCAGCTTGTGAAGCTGTTAAGGAGGTTGTATGGCTTAGAAATTTCTTGAAGACTCTGGAAGTTGTTCTAGAAGCTGAAAAGCCCATGACACTTTATTAAGATAATAATGGGGTTGTAGCAAACTCGAAGGAACCAAAGAGCCACAAAAGATCCAAACACATAGAGCGTATGTATCACCTAATTAGAGAGATAGTTCAGCATATAGATATTGTAGTAACACACATGTCAACGGTCAACAACCTGGCAAATCCATTCATGAAGACTTTAAGTAGTAAAAAAATTTATGGTCATATAAATGGCATGGGGATACAAGATTATTGAAATTATGTCCATAAAGTAGGGTGTACTAACTATTTATGAGTATTTAGTTATTTCTCAGACATTTTGTATTACTGAATTTAATGAATAAATAATTTTTTTAATTAAAGTGTGTTTATAATATGTTCAAGTCCTGGAACTATTATCAACATAAGAAGAGTAAAGATAGAGGGGTCTTCTAAAATAGTTCAGAACGTTATTCATAGTTTTAGGATCGACTGAGCAATCGAATTTGATTACAATGTTAGGTTGAACCAATGGATGCCAGTCTTGGGGCATGAGAGCGGAGTCTCAAATGGTTAACCTAGACGTGTTATGAAACATGTTGAATAGACTGGTAACAAATTAGTTTAGAGCAAAAATCATTTACCTAGCTCTAAATCTAATTGTTTCACCCTAAAGGTATTTTAGTAATTAACTTAATCATGAGGTGAATACCTAGTTTTACTTAGTTACTTGCGATATTTGATATGTCAAATTTTTTAGTTCGAATTGACGGACAATATCTCGGCTGTGGGGATCGTAATTCAACTATGTTAGAGTTACGTGATTCACAGATATGGAAATTCATGATTGAATTGCAAAAACAATAATATCACATTATGCTTTATTGATAGGTGTGTGAATAAATAAACCGGGTCTGGTATTCAATGAATTGAGTCATTGATTAAGACTTGTGAATTGTACGAAACAATTAACTATTATGTCTTTATTGTTCACAGTCGATAAATGAGTTAAGGAAATAATAATAAGAGGGGTAAAATAGTATTTTTTTTTCATCCTAACTCTTGTTATTGGTGTTCACGATGGATAATATGTTAAAATATTTTGTTGACCGTGAAATAAAAGAGTTTATTTGCACCAACAAAAAATGTAGCGCGCATGAATCGAGAGTTGATTCGGCATTGAACCTATAGTGGAGTACTACAATGTCAAGGCTAAATAGGTCAGGAATTTATAAAGATAAATTCACCGGGTATTTTTATAGCTTTGTTTATGTAGGTTCATTCAATTTCAAGAATAGCTCATGAGAACAGAAATAGAGAAAACGATATCAGTTGGACCAAAATCTATTTTGGTGCCAATGTGTATTTCTTACACTCATATGTGATGAGTACTGCATTTAATAGTTAAGTGTGATTAATTGTATTAAAATTAATTAATTTATTATTTTATAATTATTGGATAACAAATAAATAAAACCAAATTAATCAATTAATTGATAAAAATCAATTAGATTTATCAATTGGATTGATGAATTTCGATACAACATCTCTAAGAGCATACATACAAAATTCGGCCATGGTTGTTATTTTGGGGTTAATTTTTAAAAATTTGAAATATAGAGGTTTATTTATAAATTTATAAAATTAATAACTATATATATGTGATAGCAATTTGATTGCCACGTGAATTATATTAGATACAACACAACTCTAGAACACAGTAGTTGATACTGATCAATACAGTGTGTAATTACACAGAGAGAGACAAAGAGTCCCCCCCCACCTCACATGTTGCCGCTAAATTTCAAATTGAAGGAAGAAAATTTTAATTTTTCTTATTCAATCGTTTTGAGAGCCCACACAAAGTTTATAATAAATTCTCATGAGATATATTTCTGAAATTAACAAGTGGTTATTGGTGTGAAGAAAATTTTGGGAAATTGGTTCTTGAAGATTGTACTTGGATTTTGGTTCTTAAAAATCAAGTTTGAAGATTTGGATCTTGAGCTTTGAAGAACGTGAAGAAAGGATATAAGGATTCCACAAATTCAGAAGATCTCCAATACATTGCAAATCTGAAAATCGTTTCAACCTTTTTCTATTCCTTTAAATATCTTATATACATGATCATTTGTTGTTTTAGTTTTTAATTATTCAATTCGATTGAATAAGTTTAAAATTTTTTTTTATATTCCGCACACACACACACACACAGATATATATATATATATATGTGTGTGTGTGTGTGTGTGTGTGTGTGTGTGTGTGTGTGTGTGTGTGTGTGTGTGTGTGTGTGTGTGTGGTTATGTACTTAAGGCATATAAATATATACTATTTGTTGTTTTATTACTATCAATCACAACAATCTCTCAACCTTTGTCTCTGAAAACCAGTAACACAGACTAGAATTGATTTTCAGTTTAAATCAATAACTACATATACCAGTAATACACTTCAAAATAGATTGATAACTAAATATGTCGTAATGAACTTAATTAGTAACACAACATAGAACAAAAATCAGTAATAATGACTATCGAATTAAATATACCTTATTTACTTGCTATGGTCACGACGGGATTAAGTTTGAACCTATGTTTTAGATATTCATTAAACAAAATCAGTAACGAATTTCGGTTTACATAAGTAACAAACTTCAGAATCTCATTACTCATTCGAATACAAAAAAGTTAACGTGATTCGGAGAGATTGCCGCGATGAAATTTTTGAAAGAACTAGGAGTTTTAACAGTTTTAGAAGAAGATACAATGAGTAAAAGACACTATGAAATATACTGTTATATACGAAAATAAAAACCGAAATTTTGCTTACAATTGTAATTTTTGAATGTTTCGTTGATTCGATGTCGATTCGTGACGCTCTGCTGGGATGGAAGTTTGTGATAGATTTTTTACGATGATTTTCTCTAGCATTCGGTTAACAGATTATTTCAAAGGAGTTTCGTCTAGTCGTTGCGTGAAAGAGATGGAGGGTTAGGGTTTATGTTCTTCGTGAATTTTGGCAGAGATGCCTCGTGAGGGAACTAGGGCTTTCTTTTATCAGTAAGGATGTTTTCACCAAATCATTAATTTTGTTAGGGTTTCATACTAGGCCCCTATAAAATTTGGCCATTTGTGCAACTTACTAATTTTTGTCTATTATCTTCTTTATTTTTCTATAGTGAGTTAGTTCTCTAATTAAGCCTAATATTTTCGAGCAAAGCTCAATACTCCCATTATAGGAGAGGGCCCACATTAAGTCCAAACCAATGACTCTTCCTTTCTCGAGGTCACCATGATAACCGAGACCCTTTCCATGACCGAGGTGATGGACACGACCTCACCCATGCTTACAGTACTGAGGTCACGTGGATGACCGAGATCCTCACATACCTAGGATTGTGACTACTCGAGGTAACCGAAATCATTTCTCCGACGCAACAAAAATATTATAATCAATCATACAAGGAAAGTATAGATACACAACACATCTATAAGACAATCTCAAAAGTTGTTAAAAAAGATAAGATGATAACCAAAATATTGTAATTTGGGGAATATTCACCGTAAATATCTTTATTCCTTATTAGAATAAAGAAGAAGATATACTAAACTGAGACGTTTGATTAATACCGAAAATCATTATAAATATATGATGATCTTCATTTAATGGTAAGTAATTCTCCACACTGCTAATATTCTTTAAACACTCTACTGACTTGATCGTTAGAATGTAGTAGGTGGAGCACATATTGTTCCCTACCTACTACTTTCATGATCATTTTTTGTTTTTTACAGACTCGTGGATAAATCACTGAAACACGTGATGATCCTCTCAACAGTCAATATTGACATATTTTTTGCATATATAGTTTGGCGCCAAGCAAACGTAGATCTCCCTTTTTCAAAATTAATGGCAAAATTTTATGTACGTCGCTGCAACGGTGAATCGATCCCAAACGAGTTAGAAAAATCATGATGAATATTAGCGGAGAAAATATAGATTGATGCAGAGCCACCTTGAGTGATGGATCGTCACCGACGTGAAACATGATTGCTACCATCAAGCAACGATACTGCATAAGCCATCAAGCAACGATACTGACAAGGCCGACGTAAAAAAAAACTGAATCCAGTACAGCCACATGAAACTGGCGAGAGTCACGGGCAGTCGTGAAGCACGGCTGACATCTACAATGCCCAACCCCCGGCGAAGGTATCCGCACAGACTACCGTGGCCATGGTCAACGGAGAAAACTTCGTTCGCCGCCTTCATTTTCTGAAGAAAAAAAAATGAAAAAATGAATCTCAGATCTAATAGAAAATAGATAATTTTTAACTTCAGGGCACCCATGGAGACGTTCAGATGATGAATTCCGGAAAATTTGAGCCTTTTCTGGCAGTAACGATGACCGGAGACGGCAACACGTGCCTCACTCGCCCCGGCGCAACGACACCTCCTTTTCCACCCGGTTCCAGCTTTCCGGGTGACCTACCCAGTTTATCTCAATGCTCTGGGTCAAGTAACCCAACAGAGAGCTCCAAGGAGCCCAAGAGAGCGCCCCAAAAGAGGAGCCCAAGAGAGAGCTCACAAAGGCCGAATGGAAAGCCCATGGGAGGAGCCCTGGCTTGACCCGCGTCAACTTCAGGTGTGCCCGCGTCCTGGGCCTTATGTACGGTCCTCACCTCCTCATGAAGCCCAACGGTAGCCCAGGCTTCAACGCCTCAAGGAACCAGGTGTCCCCACAAAGGCAACCCAAGTTTCACCTCCTCATGAAGCCCAGCTCCTAGCCCAAGCTCTTCCATTGACAGGCCCAACATCTATTCTTTTCTCAACTTGGCCCACTTCAGCTGCTAAATTGAATATTGCGAAGTTCTGAACGAACAAAAAATGACAGAAAATATGCAATAACAATACAGCATTTAAAAGAATATTTATTTATTTTTTTAATGTAATTAATTTGTAAAATTCTCGTTGATAAATTTACATTATTTGATGTACTCTTAATGTCAAGATAATATTGCAATTATTCTCATTAGTATTATATAACATCTCAGACAAGAGCAAGTTTTAGGATCGGGACGCAGACCATATAGCTCGGATCTATATTATCCTCAATTTTTTATATTCTCTCAAAATCAAGAAACACATCGATTATCTCCATTAAAATTTTGAGGCATGTTATTTATTTTTCATGCTCAATTTTACTAGTCTTTTAAAGAATATTTTTAAAAAGGTGAGCTCCTTGGGGATAATATAAAGTCTCAAAATCTCTTAATTATATCAACATGACACCTCAACACGAGGTCTATGGATCATTTTGGCCTGCTCGATAAGGCATATGAAACTAGAAATTGAAAATACGATGAAAATCCCCTGGGAATTTATAAGTGCAGTCAAAACGAAAAAATGCTCGCGTGAGAGAATAAACATAATTATCAAGACTCAAGAGGTCACGGATTACGCAAATTCTCCTGTGAGATATCAATCACGACACAGGAGGTCACATATTAAGAATATGCTCCCGCTAGAGAGCACGTATAATTATCAAGACCCGAGAGGTCACAGACTATGCAAATGCTCCCATGCGATATCAAGCATAATTAGCAAGACCCTATAGGTCACAGATTATGCAAATGCTCCCATGAGATATCAAGCAAGACCCAAGAGGTCACGGATTATACAAATGCTCCCATGAGAGAGCAAACATAATTATCAAGACCTGAGATGTCCACTACCTTGACTGGTTGGCCAACATGGTGGAGGTATGTATAGACTTTACTGACTTGAATAAAACATGCCCGAGAGATAGCTTCCCTCTTCCAAAAATAGACCAGTTGGTGGACGCTACAGTGGGGCACGAATGCTCAGTCTCATGGATGAAATCTCTAGAGTTGAGCGAGTTCGACATCAGATACGAACCGCAACCGCAATCAAGGTTCAAGTACTCACTGACTTTGTGATAAAGATGACACCATCCTAAGAAAATGAGGGGTCGGGCCATACACAAGATGTCACAGACGATGACACGATGGGTAAAGGCATGGGGAAGGTACCCTCAGACATGGAATGAGCACTCTAAGTGGATGGCTCAGTAAACGTAGGCGGAGGTGTAGCCAGACTGATACTCAAAACACTAGAGGAGACCATAACCAAAAGTGTGAGACGATTCACCTTCAAGACATCGAACAATGAAGTCGAGCATGAAGCTTTGGTCGTATGTATGAGGCTAGTTGAGGATTTGGGGGTTGAACATATGAGGGTATTCAATGACTCACAGTTAATAGTTAATTAGGTCAACATGGATTTTCATGTTAGACACAAGGTGGGGGCATATTAGAGCAAAGTTCTAAAATTAAAGGAAGAATTCAAAGAATGATTCATAGAGCAGCTACCCTAAGTAGAGGACAATCATGCAGATGCTCTGGCAACTCTACCCCCGCCATTGATATAGATACCAGGAGAACTATCTTGGTCGAGTTCCTTTTAGAATCGATAGTTCATTGATTAGTGACAAGTATTAATAGCGTGGACCCACATGCGAGGATACTTCAGACGATCGAGCCGAGTTGGATGAACCTCCCATCAGTTGCACAACTCAGGGAAGAAGACAATAATGGAGAAGCCATGACTCAAGCACTAAATGCTTTAAAAGGGAAAAAGAGAATTGACATTGATCAGATTGGAGGCTTATACTCAGAAAGCATCCTTTACTTCAATAAAGATGCTAACATCCACAGATTCATAGTAGGGGACCATGTCCTCCGAGAGGTATATCAAAATACCCAAGAGCACAGAGTGGGTAATCTTGGACTGAATTAGGAAGACCCTTATGTCAAAGTAGGAATCATTAGACCAAGGACATATATTCTCTAAGACCAAGAAAGTACCATTCGAGTTCACGTGATGCTCGGATAAAAGACCTTGATAAAGGCAATGGCCTCGAGGCTAAGATGACTAGGAGAAAAGACCCTACGTAGGAAAAAAAAGACCACGGTAGAATCTCGTGGCACCCGAGTACACAAGATGCTCGGATGAAAGATCTCGATAAAGGCCATGGTCGCCAAGGCCTCCTACTCACCTAAGTTGACTTGGAGAAAACACCCTACATAGGGTAAAAGGACCACAGTAGAATCTTGTGGCACCCGAGTACACGAGATGCTCGGATGAAAGACCTCGATAAAGGCCATGACTGCCGAGGCCTCCTGTCACCTAAGATGACTAAGAGAAAAGACTCCATATAGGGTAAAAGGACCACGGTAGTATCTCATGACACCCGAGTACACAAGATGCTTGGATGAAAGACCATGATAAAGGCCACGACTGTGGAGGCCTCCCGTCACCTAAGATGACTAGGAGAAAAGACCCTACATAGGATAAAAGGATCACGGTAGTTTCTCATGGCACCCGAGTACATGAGATGCTCGGATGAAAGACGTCGATAAAGGCCACGATCGTCAAGTCCTCCCGTCACCTAAGATGACTAGGAGAAAAGACCCTATATTGGGAAAAAGGACCACGGTAATATTTCATGGCACCCGAGTACACGAGATGTTCGGACGAAAAATCTTAATAAAGCCCACGACCGTCGAGGCCTCCTACTCACCTATGATGACTAGGAAAAATATCATGCATAGGGTAAGAGGACCATTATAGTATTATATAGTACCCGAAGTCGCTAGATGACTACGACTATCACTTAGATGTTTATGAGATCTGAAGTCACATAGATGACTACAAAAGTCACATAGATGACTATGCACTCGATGTCACCTAGATGACTATGGGATCTGAAGTCAAGTAGATGACTATAACGCCCGACGTCACCTAGATGATTATAACACCCAACGTCACTCAGATGACTATGGGACTCGAAGTCACGCAAATGCCTATGATACCCCCAAGTTACTCAGATGGTTATAATACCCTAAGTTACCATGGTAACTATAGTACTCTACGTCGCACACATGGCTAAGGTACCCAAATCACCTAGATGTCTACGGTGCCTGAAGTTACCCAGATAACTATGGTACCTAGATTAGATAAAATCTCACAAACCTCAAAGGATCTTGGTACTCTACTGGAGATGACTTCAAAGGATCTCACCATCAAGGATTCTTCAAACATGATTTGACTAAATAAGGAAAAGAAGGCTCCAAAACCCACCACTAGAAATCATGAGCATTGACGACTTGCATGCGTAGACACATAAGTACAAAAAGATGCAATAACGAGCTCAACCGAACAAGCATTGCAAAAAAAATAAATAAAGAACGTCAACAACATGATTGTATACAAACCCACGGCCTTATGTGATACATTTGGTCGATACCTAGGGGGCATGGAAGCTAAAGGCCTTTAGTAAGTCCAGAATATTGCCAAACCCATGACACAATGATGGGGGCATCACCCTATAAATACTGAAAAGTCATTCGTTCTCCAAGAGAAGAACCCCTCGATTTTCATTAACGCTAGCCCAAAGACCCTTGTTGTTCCAAGCTATGTTACAAAATCACTATGAATTTCTGACAAAGCAACGGACGACTCAAACAACCGAATCACAACATACTTGGATAGACTAAAAAACTCAGACATTGAATAACGAGAAAGAGTCAACATCCAAAGCATCAAAACCTTCGGTTCCCATCCATGACTTAGTTTCTGAAAATGTAACTTTGGATGGCAAGAAAACCTCAGGATGTACGTCATGGAGTGTAATAACTTCATCATCCTCCATGAGACATGAGATGTCAAAGTAATGTACAGATACATGGTTAAGCATGGATCACATGAGAATGAAACGTAGGATTTTGGAAAAATCCTATTCTTGAAAATACCCTATAACGTCACAACGTTAAGTCATCCTCAAAGTGAATCAATCCTGATGGACTGGCCATCTCATCGCCTGCATCAGATCAAAGCAATTCAATCCTAACACAAAGTTCGGACGAAGGTGTAAAACTTTAGTTGTAATGACCACTGATTCAACTTAAGTCGCATGACCGCCAAATGAAGATCATAGGGACTTCATCCTAATGATTGCTTGGAGCAACTCGCACAAACATGAACCATAGAGCTTCAGGTCCCGACACAGTCACATACATCATTACATGAAGAAATCCAATATTGATCAAGATGACAGCTTTTTTACCAAATGAAAATTGACAAATATGAAGAAAACCTACCTCGGACAGAAGATGCTCTAAGACGCCATCATGAACCCACATCAAATACTTAGATATTTGGACACAATCTCCACTGCTAGGCGACCCCAACGGATATGCTTGACACTCGATTAAATGCATAGATAAAGTCTTGGGTAAAACCTTATGACTCCCTCCAGAACATACTTCCCGACTCTTGCTCTAGATTCAAGAAGTGGAGACAATCTGTAGGGGAGAAAAATTACTCGGGCTAAGGCCAACTCAATAGTATTTTCGAGCAAAGCCTTATACTCCCATTCTAGGGAAGGTGCCACATTAAGTGCAAACCAAAGACTTTTCCTTGATTGAGGTTACTATGATGATTGAGGTTTCCTCCACGACCGAGGCCATGATCGAGGTGATGGACACGACTCCAACTACGCTTATAGTACTGAGGTCACGTGGATGACCGATGTCCTCTTATACATAGGATCGTGGCTACTCGAGTTAACCGATATCATTTCTCTGACACAATAAAAATATGATAATCAATCATACAAGAAAATGATATGTACACAACACCTCTATAAGACAATCCCAATTATTGTTAAATATGATAATATGATAACTAAAGTATTCTGATTGGGGAATATTCTCCATAAATTTATTTGTTCCTTATCAGAACAAGGAAGAAGATAAACTGAATCGGAACGTTTGGCTAATATAGAAAATCATTATAAATATATGATGATCCTCATTTAATGAAAAATAATTCTCCACACTGCTAATATTCTTTAAACACTCTACTAGCTTGATCGTCTGAGTCTAGTAGGGGAGGCACCCCCAATGCCATGTCTACTACTTTCGATGCTGACATATTTTTCGCATCAACACCCAATAAACTATTTTCACAATTATTAGCATTTTCCATCAGCTTCAGCTGATCGCTAATATGAACTGCCTCTCTTTCCTCATCTGAAGTTTTGAACTTTGCAATAAGTTCCATTAATTCTTTATCTGGTAAAGATTCGACCTTCGAGCTTCCTCTATTCCACTCATTATTCCGTCCTATATAGTCTTTCTCTATGATTGATGCTTATGAGCGTCAAGAAATAAAAAGAGAATTTATTTTATCCTTGATTAGGAATTCTGTAGCTTATTGTATTCTTCTACTGATGAAAATTAGTTTAAGAAAATGCTACCCATTTTATCAGCACAATTTTTCATCTCTCTATTTAACATCATCTTAAACTTGAGGATGCAAATTCTACTATAATTTAATTAATATCATTTGATGAAAATTTGTTTCCCAGAATGAAGATCGTATGATATTATTGATTTCCTCCTACCTTAATTAACATTATTTTTTTATTACATTTGAAGTTGTTAAAACAAACTTCACCCTTTTTTCCTCAAAGAATATTGCTCATGTTAGGTAATGTGGCTTCTTCAGGAAAAATATAATATGCATAATTACTACAGGGGTTGCAATTAAGATGAAAAAAAATGTTTTTTTCCAAGAAGGAGAAGTTGTATACGTTATAAATAATATTGTTTATCTTTTGGATACCTTAAGATAGTAGTATATCAATCATGATATTAAAATTTAAATATATATATCTTAGTTTTATAAATTTTGTGCATCACACGAACTATTAACTAGTGGTTAGAAATTACATTCTTGTTACTCCTTATTTTATAATTTCAAAATTTTCCCTTTAGTCTATTAATGGTGTATAATTAATTGTTAATTATTTTTCTTATCTCAACTATATTAAAAGAGGCTTAAGGGGGAGACACTTTCGATTTCCCCTTTTACCCTTTAAGCCCCACTAAATATGGTATAAGATTAATTTTTTATATTTAATTAATTTTTATTCTATTCACTAATTATTCTTTTATTAATACTTTATAAAATTTAGTATTTACTATTTACTATTTATCATAACTAGGCTATTTTTGAAAGAATTCATAAGAAGATAGCCTTAAGTATGAAAAACATCAAAACTAACCACTTTAAGGTGCCACGCTTCTCGCAAAATAATATTTAACGTTAAACAAAAAACTTCGGTAAAAAAAAGTGCCAGAGAATTAGATGTAGATAATACATATGATATATACCATATATATTAAATATGTTATATATTTTATACATAGTATATATCATATTCACATTTTATTTTTTTATGAAATTTATGGTGTTTTTCAAATATATATGTTATATATTTAGTATATTTATGGTATGCATTAAATAGTATATTTCACATTAGTTAGATTTTATGATAATAAGAATGTTCGATTATATTTTTTACTATTTATTGTATGTATATAATATATTTTGTAACAAATATAAGTATATTTATGCAAACGGTTCTTGAAATCTTAAATTTTATTAATACAAAATTAATACAAACATACTCACAATCTCGCACAGAGACACACACACATATGTTCTTCAACACGTGATTGTTTTGATGTTATTATGTGGGGTGATAGTGGTAGGTGGGTGAGTACATAA
Source organism: Datisca glomerata (assembly GCA_003255025.1). NCBI lineage: Eukaryota > Viridiplantae > Streptophyta > Magnoliopsida > Cucurbitales > Datiscaceae > Datisca > Datisca glomerata. Next base: position 137,065 of record QANY01005313.1, on the reverse strand, counting down.
GTCTGTCATAAGCTAAAATATCAACTAATTATTAAATAAATAAATTTATTAATTTCATCGATTAATTAATTTAATTAACTAAAATAATAATTACTTAATCAATTAATTTTATTATTCAAGAAAATGAGATAAATGGAAAATATAGAATAAATTGGTGATTTAAAGGAGGGAATTGAGCTGGGTACCTGGGTGGGGGAGGGGAGTGAGATGGGCGGGAGGGGCGTGAGGGAGGGGATGGGAGTGGGCTGAGGGGTGAGAAGTTAAAAATGCGGAGGAGCTTGGGCTAGGTAGCAGCGGATTGGGCTGGAGAAGTGGGATTTGGGAGGTTAGTGGCTATTTTTTATTTATGTTTGGTTTTTGGTTATTTGTATATTTTTTTTCTAGTATTTATCATCACTTGATTATTTTAAATAAATATCATCTGAAATAGCCTTAAGTATGAAAACATCAAAATGAACCACTTTAAAGCAGGCATGCTTCTCGAGAAATGATATTTGATGTTAAAGCAAAAACCTTCGGTAAAATAAAATGGGAGAGAATTAGATCTGGATAGTATATATGATACATACCATATATATTAAATATATTATATATTATATATACAATATATATCATATTGACATTTTATTTGTTACTAAATTTATGGTGTTTAGTATATTTATGGTATGTATTAAATAGTATATTTTACATTAGTTTGGTTTTGCAATAGAAAGAGTGTTAGATGATTATTTTCTCTATTTATTATATGTATAAAATATATTTTATAATAAATGTAATTATACTTATACAAACGTTACTTGAAATTATAAATTTCATTATTATAAAATTAATACAAACATACTCACAATCTCATATAGAGAGACACACACATATGTTTTTCAACACATGATTGCTTTAGAGCTAATATGTGGGGCGATAATGGTAGGCGGGTGGGTAACTAGATTTGTAACAACTATAATTTATTTATGCAAACGTTGCCTGAAATCTGAAATTTCATTAATATATAATTAATACAAACATACTCACAATCTCACACAGAGAGAGACACACACACACATGTTCTTCAACACATGATTGTTTTGATGTTATTATGTGGAGTGATAGTGGTAGGTGGGTGGGTACCAAGATCTGTAATCAGCTCAAATATAAATTAATTTATTAAATAAATTAATTGATTAATTTCATTGATTAGTTAATTAATTAACTAAAATAATAATTACTTAATTAATTAATTTTATTATTCGAGAAAATGAGATAAATGGGAGAGATAAAATAAATTGGTAATTTAAGGGAGGGGAGTGGGCTGGGTACCTGGGTGGGGGAGGGGAGTGAGATGGGCGGGAGGGGCGTGAGGGAGGGGATGGGAGTAGGCTGGGTGGAGAGGGCTGGGAGGTGAGAAGTCGAAAATGCGAAGGAGGAGCTTGGGCTAGTTAGCAGCGGATTGGGCTGGAGAAGCGAGCTTTGTGAGGTTAGTGGCTATTTTGTATTTATGTTTGTTTTTTGGTTATTTGTGTATTTTTTTCTAGTATTTACCATAATTAGGTTATTTTTAATCAAAATCATTCGAAATAGCCTTAAGTATGAAAAACATCCAAACTAACCACTTTAAAGAAGGCACGCTTCACATTAGTTAGGTTTTATGATAATAAGAATGTAAGATGATTTTTTAATCTATTTATTTTATGTATATATTATATTTTATAATAAATGTAATTATATTTATACAAACGTTGCTTGAAATTATAAATTTTTTTATTATAAAATTAATACAAACATACTCAAAATCTCACACAGAGACACACACACATATGTTCTTAAACACATGATTGTTTTGGTGCTAATATGTGAGGCGATAATGGTAGGCAGGTGGGTACTTACATCTGTAATCAGCTAAAGTATTAATTGACTAATTTAATTAATTAATTAATTTAATTAACTAAAATAATTAATTAATTAATCAATCAAATAATTTATTATTCGAGAAAATGAGATAAATGAGAAATAGAGAATAAATTGGTGATTTAAGGGAAGGGAGTGGGCTGGGTGGGAGGGGCGTGTGGGAAGGGGAGTGGGCTAGGTGGGAGGGGCGTGCGGGAGGTGGGAAGTTGGAAAGGGGAAGGAGGAGCTTGGGGTTGATGATAGCGGATTGAGCTATAAAAGCAGGCTTTGGGAGGTTAGACACTATTTTTAATGGAAAAATTAGGTATTTAAGCTACTTTATATTCTAGCTTTTGTTACTGTCCTTTTTTAATTATTATTTTAAAGATATGAACGAAAATAAGGAAATATATATTTGGTGGTTAAGATTCTGAATGTTATTTTACTGTTATGCCGTTAATATATCTGATTTCTTGTTTTAGGTTTTCTCTTTCATTTTCTTTCATTTTCGTGGCTTTCTTGTGGGTTTCCTTCAGTTTCTCGCTGAATTCAATCGAGCATCTGATTTTAAGCTTCTCGATTTCTAGATTTTGATAATCTTCTTCAATTCATTTATTCCTTCATATGTGCAATATAAATAACAAGATATTTTTTGTTGTTTTTGGTTTCATTTCGTGGCTAAAATTATTTGATTTTTGGGTTTCTTTTTTAAGGCATTGTTATAAAATTATTCAATAGTATGTGTTTGTATGTCATATCTAATTTTATATTTTTGGGATTTTACGTTCCATTTACATTTTCTGCAATTTTTGGTTATGGACGGTGATAAAAATATAAAAAATTTCATTTTCTGCAGATTTTGTATGTATACTATATATTTGCAGATTTTTGTAATTAATATCATATAGTATATAACTATATACTATGTGCACATAATTGTATACGGTATTTATATTTACATATAGATAGTATATATTTATGTACTCATTGTCTATTATTGTATACATCATGTAACAAATTTTTATGGGAAAATTAAGGAATTAATCTAATCTCACTACAACAAATATGTGCTTTAATAGCCCACTAGGATCACATTTTGTGTCAAAACGCTAAGGAAACTAATAGGGTAGAGGGCGCGGGTTTAACATTCACTTAGGCAGGGGACCAAAATTTATCCAACTCACTTAAAAAATTGCTCACAAAACAGTATTCCATCATCCAACCTCTATCTTGCTCAACTTCGACCTCTTCCTCTCAGCTTCAACCCTCTTTCTCTCAAATTCAACCTTTCTTTCTCTCAGCTTCAACCTCTCTTTCTCTCACTGATCTTAGAGCTCACCAAATCTCACTCTCACTCTTTGAAGCGCCTCTGTTCTCTCTGCAACAAGCGCGTCTACTCTCTCATCTCTCCGCAATGAAGCTCACGAAGAGTCTAGAACAAAGTTTTCCTCGCTAGGTGAAACTCTCTTTTAGATACTTCTTGCATGTGTCTCTATTTTAAGTGTCTATCATGGATTTGTCCACAGCTCGCTGTTTGATCTTCGTCTGACAGCTTAAAAGCTTCTCTTCATTTTGGGTGTTGTCCGTCACAGATTTTCTTTTTAAGAGTATGAGTATTGAAGGATCTGTTTTCATCATTTCAATATTTTTGTCACGAGAACTCTCCCCTCCCCAGTGGTAATCTTTGATCGTCTTCCGATCAGCAGTAGCCCAGCTCTTCAAGTGGTGCAAATCGATAACTAACGTGATTCTACCTGTCTTTCTCCATCATCTAAACACGTCGTAGCTCCCATGCACGTAAAAATTCATCTCTCATAAAGAGCCCTAGCTCCCCTACGCGTAAAATTTCATTTCTCATTAAGAGTCGTAGCTCCCTTGCACTCTGCTCTCTAGTGTAGTGAGCCCAGATATCCATCCCTATTTCAATCACACACTCAGAGTCTCTCTCTCTCTATCTCTCAGTCTCTCTTCATACGTGTCTCCCTCTCTTTATCTCTATGAATCTTTCTATCTCAACTCTCTTTTTCTCCTCTGTGTATTTTTTTTCTGATTTAATCTATGACTCCAATGTTGTAGAGTCGAGCTTTAAAGAATTCATAGAGAGACAGAATATATGGAACATGTTAATGGCAGTATTTAATCTGGTGGAGGGGTTGATATATATATGGAATATAGATTTTGTTTCTGCTAAAATTTTTATTGCAGAAGCTTATTCTTTGACACATAAGAGCTGTCTCCTCCTCTACCATGGTATTAATCTATTGAACATAGTTATTTTCAAACTTTTTTTATGCAAAATTTATTCTAAATAATGGCTCATTTATCTGGTGGATTGAAGCATGTTCGAAGATATCTAGTTCAGAACATGAAATAGACATTCTATTGGTTTTTATGATTAAGATAAATCTTTTTATGCTAATTTCTTATAACATTGATTTAAGGTGCTTCACTGCTTTTGATCTTTGATGTATGGTTTTATCTGCATCTGTTTGTTCAAAGAAATCCTGATAGTAATACTAGAATCTGTCAAAAAACCTTATGAAATAGCCGCAATAAAATTGTTTATACTTTGTTTAGTTCAAACTGTAATATGCCTATTTTTAGTTCTTTTTGCTTACCTAAGAATCTAGCAGGTTATAATGTTTCATCATTCTGTAATCAACAGATTAATTCTGTTAAAACAGAGGATTTATTTCCTAAACTGTTGTTAATTTTTCAAGGGTTGAGGAATGGTAATAATTCTATTTATTGTACGAAGGCAGAGTTTTCGGGTGGGGGAATGGGTCATGAAATTCTGATTAATTGTGGGGGAGAAAAGGAGGGATTGATGATGAAGTGATTAATTTTACTGGTTTTTATTTATAAGAAGAAAATGTTTGAGGTGAATAGGTTGAAGTTAAATTTCCATGGGAACTAAACAATATTTGTGGTTGGATTATCGGTGGATATGATGTGGGATGTTCATGATTGGTTGTTTAATGGGAAATCTGGGTGTGCTGTGTTTTTGTTTAGGACAAGAAGTGGATTAATTAGCAGGTTGTGATTGGAAGAGAAGGTTTTTGAGCAGATTGTTGCAGATAAATCCCTAATTCCATGTTATGCTTTAAATTTCCTGTGATGGGCTTTTAAATATAGTTCAATTTTTTGAGATCTGTTATAAAATAAGCAAGTCGTTTATGTTATCTTCATTTTGTTGATCTATGTTTGTTTGTTATTATCTATTGCAATCTCATGCATGTCACACCACTCTTATGGTTATAATCTGATTGTTGCTGCAGCTAGTATGCCATTGACTAAGCAGTTGAATGTTGCCATCATCGATAGCAATCCTGCATTAAAAAGTGGAGTATGTATCAAGAAAGACGATCCCACTGATCCAAGAGTCAACACAGTCACCCCTACGACTATATCTCTTTTCAAAGGTATCAAATTGATGTATTACCATACTTCCCTTCTCCTATGCCTACTAAATTTATCAATTAATTCTTTGAGAAGGATTCATGTTTGTAATATGCTAAAGTTTTCAGAAATTTTAGAAATAAATTAAATTGCTTTTAGAGTTATTATGTTCTAGTGTAACTAAGTGTTGGTACTTTTTTCCCTCTGATAGTACCATGCAGGTACTTATTGTACATCAATTGGTGTCATCTCTATAATGTTGTTAAGGTGGGTATCACTTCACAAACTTGGTTTTTATGCATGGATATAATAAGGTACTCCTACTACTTAAACTAGCTGGTCTTCAACATTAAATTTCAATGCCTTGCTTATTTATCATGGGATTATGAACATGGAAATGAAAACTATAGTTTACTCAGTTTATGAGTTCAAATAACTATGTCCGTATTGGTATATATTGGTGCTTGGAAATATGTTGAACAACACCGACATGCATTTTTTGACAAGATGCATGTATTTTTTGTGTTGTATTTTCCTTGGCACATTAAATTTTATCCGTCTATTATTTGTTTTCTTTCAACTTGCTATTATAACCGAAAATACACTCATGCTGAAAGCCTGAAACACACTTTTTGGTTTGTCTTTATGTAGTGATATTGTGTTTACATCTCTTACCTAATCTTTCTCTAGGCATTGTCTAATGATTGTCTGACAATTTGATTCCTTGGATAACTTTATCATCATCCTGACACATGCTCAATTATGCTCTATATAAAAACACTTTAACTTGCTTTGGCACTCATTTTTTTGTGTTCATATAGCAAAAGTTAACTTTTGAATCTTTTGCAGGTTTGGGACTACACATGTTTAGGATGTACAAGATACAACGCCTGGGATGTAAATAAAGAAAACCTGGGGTGAGCACTTGCACAAAAACATATTCATATCATTTTACAGTCTTGAAATAACATGCCTATGATGTTGATTTTTGGATTGGAATTCAGGTGTGTGGTGGAGAATAAAGTATTACAGAGTTTTCTATTATCATTTATACAACTATTCCCTTGGTAATGTGTTAATACAATGTACTTTCAGTGATGTATTACGCTGCCTAATGTAAATTAGGTTACCTCAAATATGTGAATCATATATCTATTTCTTGCAGTTCAACGAAGTTATATTGTTAAATTGTTGTGATAGTGGTTGCCCTTCACCAACGACTATAATATATTATGGAATGTTATAAATCTGTCACTAATTCTTAACTTCCTTATCTAATAAGTCATTTCTTAATTTTTGATCATTTAGATTGTACTATTTAGAATATGAGGCTTGCTCCTTCATCTGAAGGGATCATCGATGCTTAGGTACAATACTTTGATCTTCTCCTGAAGCATCACCAAGGTAGTTACCTATGTCACCACCTCCTTACCAAGGAAAATCACCAAGTAGACCTCTTAGGGTACTTCCACCTTCAGTACCTAGATGTGAATTTTTACTAGATTTTAGTTTTTTTGGATAAATTACTTTTTCTTGCTCTATGTAAAAATTAATATATAATTATCATTTTGAGATGTGATTTTTAATAGACAATTAGTATGTAACAATTTTGACAAATTAAATAAATGATGTGGTTTTTTTATTTTGTGATATTTTTTGAAAAGTTATTTATTTTTTATATTTGTACAAATGTAAGTATAAGTAATAAAAAGTTATAAAAAGTATTTAATAACATTAACAAAATAATAAGTAATGAAAAATGCTATGAAAGACCTACGATAGCATTTATAAAACGCTATGAAAGACATACGATAGGATTATAAAACGTAATAAAAGACCTACTACATCATTTATAAAAACGATATGAATAACCCTATGAAATGATTTTTTAAATGTTATGAAAAGTGTGTGATAGCGTTTAAAAACTTGCTATAAAATGATTTGGTAGCGTTTAAAAAACACTATCATAGGTTTTTTATAGCGTTTAAACAATGCTATCGTAGGTAGCAAACTTTTAATAACGTCGGTATACATAGCATTTTTAGAAACGCTATCGAAACCCTATGATAGCATTTTTTTGGCCGTTGTCGTAGCCCTTTTTATTGTAGTGTTTAAGTTTTTATTTTGTATTTTGTCCCTTTTATTTTAATTTGCAGATATTACCGGATTTTAGGAGAGATATTTTAGTTCGTTAGGATTCTTTATGTTAATTTACTAATATGCCGTTACTATAAATTATTGTTTCTTTTAGGTTTTATTGTTTCCTTATTGTTCCCCCAGCTCCTCCTTCATTCCCTTCAGCGAAGGTGTCCATTGTAGCAGAATTCGAGCTTTATTGATTTCAGTTTTTCATCTTCTTCTCCATTCGTTATTTTTGAAAAATATGTAACATAAATAACAGGTTTTTTGGGTTGATTTTGGTTATATTCTCGGCAAGAATGTAATAATTTATACGAAATTGATTTTGGTTTTAGCAGTTTCTCTTCTTCGCGACTTCTCTTCTTCGTGGCTTCCCTTAAAGTATTATAGTTTTTGCATATTTCAAGTTTTAGAATTTTCACAGATTTCAATCTGAATCGTAGATTTGAACGTTTTCTAATTTGCAATTTCTTCTTCCATTCGCTATTTCTTCCATTCGTTATTTCTTCTTTTCCGATTTCTGATTTGCAACTTTCATTCATTATTTCAATCTGAATCACAAAAATTGCATGTCATATCTAATTTTAGATTTTAGGGATTTTAAGTTTCATTTTCATTTTCTGCAATTTTCGTTCATAGACAGTTATAAGAGTATAATTTTTCATTTTCTACAATTTTTCATTTTTTGTAGATTTTTGTAGTTAATGTCATATAGTATATAACTATTTAATATAAGCATATAATTGCAGACTGTGTTTATATTTACACTAATAGTTATATATATATATGTACTCATAGTATATTACTATATACATCATGTAAGAACTTTTTATTATAACTATGTAGTCCTAATATATTATTATGTATTGATAGTATATATATAGTCATTGTTGCTATGACAATCATGATGAATACTATTGATATGATGATGGATAGTAAACTTTTGATGATATATATGAATTTTGTAATGAATGATATTCTTTTATGATAGGAGTTTAGATTGAAATGATTTTAAGGAGTGATACTGATTTTTTGATGATGTGTATAATATTTCATAAATATTTTTCAAGTGATGGGTATATGATTTTATACTACAAGTACATAATAAATACCACATATGATTTTCAATGAATGACATTATTTTATGATTGAAATGATTTGACAATTTATACTAATTTTACAATGATGGATATAAAACTTTATCTTTTTAAAATGAGTGATCTTTATGATACTTGAATCATGATTTCAACACGTATACTATACTATACTATACTTATATAAGTATATATTATTGAAAGTTTTAACATTGCTAATAAATTTGGCGTCAGACATTCTCATTAACATTATAAACTTGGCCACATATATGGTCATATCTACTTAAAAACATATCATGTGATGCATCTTACAACTAACAATTACTTCAATTAATAGTTTATGCAATTCTCCTTTCATCTAGCTTCATCATAAAGACAAACTATGAATTATTGATCATCTTGTATTTAGGAATAAAAATAATAATAATAACAATCAATATATTACAATAACATACAAAATAGTATGTAGTTGTATAGTATATAATTATATACTCAGAGTACGAGAAATCTGCAGAATATAGAAAATACACTGATTTATCTCTAAAAAATAGAGCAAAATAGAGGGACAAACCGTTAACTTGTAAAATTGGTATATTAAGTAAGTCTCACGAAAGAAAAATTCAAATAAACTCAGAAAAAACTCATAACAATCACAAATCTCATAAAAATCAAGTTTGAACTTTATATTAAGCCTAATTCGCAAGCACAAAAAACTTACCTCTGGTTTTGACCTTCGCGAATCTTTGTATTTTGTGAATCCCATATATATTTCTATGATTTTATCTTAGCTTTTGCAGCGGACACGTCCTTTCGAAAGGTTTCATTGAATCATCGCGTGAGAGAGCTTGAGTGCTAGGGTTTTCTTCCTTGTGCATTTTCACAAAAATGCTACGTGAGGGAGAGAGAGATTTCTTTTGTTAGTAAGGGAAATTTCGCTAGTTCACTATTTTTTAGCTTTTAATGATTGGCCATTATAAAATTCAGCCATTTGTGCTTTTACAACTTTTTGGTACATTCTCTTCTTTATTTTCCTATAGTGGGTTATTTCCCTAAGAACCAATTTTTATTATAACTATGTACTGATATTATATTATTATATATTGATAATATATATTTATGTACTCATAGTTTCTATGACAATTATGATGAGTATTGTTGATATGATGATGGATAGTTAACTTCTGATGATATATATGAATTTTATAATGAATGATATTATTTTGTGATAGGAGTATAGATTCAAGTGATTTTAAGGACTGTTATTGATTTTATGATGTGTAAAATGTATCATAAATATTTTTCAAGTGATGAGTATATGATCTTATACAATAAGTAAATAAATATAAACTATATAATTTTGAATTGAAATGATTAACTGTCATCATATTATGATTAAATGATGGATTGAAATGATTTAAGAATTTATACTAACTTTACAATGATGGATATAAAACTCTTTTTTTTTTAAAATGTGTGATCTTTATGATACTTGAATCAGGTTTCTACATATATATAGTACTATACTATACGTATATAAATATATATTATTGAAAGTTTTAACGTTGCTAATAAACTTGGCGCTGGACATTCTCATTGACATGATAAACTTGGTCACATATATTGTCATATCTACTTAAAAACACATCATGCGATGCATCTTACAACAAAAAATGACTTCAGTTTATAGTTAATGCAATTTCTCCCTTCATCTACTCGCATCATAAACACAAACTATGGATTATTAAACATATTTCATTTAAGAACAAAAAAATAATAATAACAATCAATATGATATGATAACATACAAAATAGTATGTAATTATATAGTATATAATTCTGTAGTACTCAGAGTATATAATAATATATCACATAATAAATCTTAAGTATGAGAAATCTGCAGAATATAGAAAATACACTGGTTTACATCCAGAAAACAAAACGAAATAGGGGACAAACTGTTAACTTGCAAAATATGTATATTAAGTAAGTTTCATGAAAGAAAAACTCAAATAAACTAAAAAAAACTCATAACAATCACAAATCTCTGGAAAATCAGACATGAACTTTAGATTAAGCCGAATCGCAAGCAAAAAAACTTACCTTTGATTTTGACCTTCACAATTCTTTGTATTTTTTGAGTCTCGTATATATTATGATGATTTTATCTTAGATTTTGTAGAAGAAAGGTCATTTCGAAGGGTTTCGTCGAATCATCGCGTGAAGAGCTTGGGGCTAGGTTTTTCTTTCTTCATGTATTTTCACAGAAATGCTACGTGAGGGTATCAAGGCTTTCTTTTGTTAGTGATGGTATTTTCACCAGTTCGCTATTTTTGTTAGGTTTTCATGTTGGGACAATATAAAATTCGGTCATGTATGTAATTTACTAATTTTTGGGCTATTCTCTTCCTTATTTTCCTTTAATTGGCTAGTTCCCTATTGAACACTACAAGAAATATAACATTTTACAGGAATAAAATACAAGAGTTTCAGTCTCCTCTTGTTAAAAATAAAAAACAACAAGAGAATTAAAAATCAAATAAATGTTATTCATGTCAAAAGTAAAAATAAAAAGCGGGAGGGGAAAAATAGAAGTGGGACACACACTTAAGCAAAAATTGAACCCACGGCTCATTTCGTTCTCTCGAGCTCTCTCAGGGGGGTGCTCAAAATTTTCTTCTCTGAAACAATATTCTCTAGAGCTCTCTCAGAGGGGCTCGACGTTCTTCTCCATTTTCAGAGAAGCTCCAAAAATCGTTGCTTCTCTCTGAATTAGACCCTTGAAATCGTTGCTTCTTTCTCGGCACAGAGATCCTCGGTGCAACTTCTCCCTCTTAGAAAACCTAGGATTGGACTTCGATGGAGCTTCTCCCTCTCAGACGAGTTAGGGCTCGAAGATTTTCACTTATTAACTTCTCTCTCACTCTCTCGTTCAATGACAAAGGAACAACGCATTTACCGTTGGTTACCTCTTCTCTTCCTCATACTCTCTCTCCTTCTCTTTGAATTATGAGAAGCTTCCATTCACTTTCTTTCACTCTTTCTTCAATTTTCACTGTTTTATTATACTGAATTCATTCAGACTATACAACTGGTTCTTGTTCTTTCAAGCTCTGAAGTGTTTTGGTGAAGTGGTAACTACTCGCTCTCTTTCTTGTGAAAATTTCATTTTTCTCATTTTGGAGCCAATTGATCGTTAATGAAATTTTTTTTTGTTAATTTTCTTCTCTATTCGTAGAAAGAAGGTGGGTATGTGATCATAAGTGCTTTCTCACATGTTGTTGACTTAAAGGATACAAGTAGTAGCAGTTAACTAGATCTGGATGTCTTAATGACTTCGTTGAGTCTGGTTGATGTGTTTCTATTATGGGAGCAAAACCAATATATGACTTGAAGTCGTTAATTTCAATCTCTTCCTATTTTACTTCTGTCAATGGTTGTTTCTGGGGTTTTATTATTTTCCGGTGTCTATCTTTTTATGAGTTTTCTTTTGTTTGTTTGGTGACTCATGAGGGAAGAAAGGATCACACGGAAAGAAGATGAACTCATAGTTTTTGCTTGTTTTACTTTCCTTGCCTGTTTTGTTTTAACTTTAATGAAAGGGCGGTGTTGAATCAAACCCTAAATAATTGATTTATGCTTTGTTGATTGAAGTTTGATGGCTTCAAGTGGCTTACAAGTTTCGAAATTGTTTAGACTCAACTAGTGTTCTTATCTTTCCTCAGTCTTCTCATCAGCCAAACTAAGAATTTGGGAGCTTTTTTTTGTTTGTTTGTTTTGTAATGATGAATAGGATTCTGTGAAGTTCATTCATTTGACTATTAAAAATTATGGGGAAAAGTTTCATGTTTGGCCGGCAAACAGCTAGCATTTAGATATGGCATATAAAAGAGGTTCCGATCAGCAACCGCCCAGGTGGATCATGCCAACTCAGACAACTGGACATTTAGGAGAGTCTATGATAGATAGTGGTTCCTTCTTCCCTTGTTGAGATAGCTATGAAAAACGCAGACTTTTAATGTGACGGGCTGTCACAGGCACCGCATAATCCCTGTGGATTACTTTTCACGGGGATATTCGCCTCTCGTAGAATGTCATTTTTCTTGTAGTGGAACCTTTTTTATTTATGTTTATTTTTGGGGTATTTATGTATTTTTTTCTAAAAAATTGTAGCATTTAACCGAAGAAGGGAGACTAACGATGATCGAAAATACATGGTTTCAAGGTAGAAAACAGACCAGTTTTAGGGATGTCGGTGGATTACTAACGATGAGCAAAACAATCCAACTACAATTACCTTTGAAATCTTTCGTGGTTTATTCCTCACTAGTGGGTTATTTTCGGCGTTTTCATTTATTGTTTTCTTATTTACCTTTGAAAGGTGGAATGATGTTGGACAATTTGTAGATGGTCATTTTAGGAGAGTTGTGGTATTTTTAAGATATTTCTTCTTTTTCAGAAGTCGCTAGTCTGTTCATTGTTGAGATTTATATAATCAGTCTGTTGATTTTTTTTAATCCGATGATAATGACATGTGTGATATGGTTTCTCTATCTTTTTTGTCAAGGGTAATGGTTTCTCTACGTGAGTATGCGTGAAATCATTGTTTCCTAAGGGCATGTATAAATTCAACGGTACACTTACACAGTTAAACTAATAACAAATCTATAATATATATAAATGGAGTTTAAATGAGAGAAATATTCTTAGATGAAAATTACCCTAATTACTTCATAAATTTTTTTTGCTGTCCTTAAAAATTAATATATCTCAGAATGTGAACGTACTAAACATATAGTAATTAGATAGTCTAGAAAAATAATATAGAGTATTGAGTGTTCTTAGAATTTATTATAAATAGTTTATTAGATTCCGTTCAAATATATATAAAGTTACTTGAAATTCTAGAGTTTTAAATAGTATATTTTAACTATTAATTTCTTTTTACATTTTTTCATGCTTCTTCTTTTCATTTCATACATTTTAAGCTATCTTATCTTACTAAATTTAAGTTATTGATTACATTAAAAAAGTTTAGCACATTCATCAAACGATAATATAAGAGTATCTAAAATAAATACTTATACAAAATGTTATAAATAATTACTCAAGGTGATTCTAAACAACGTAAATATTTAATTATCGAGTAAGTAGAAGACAATTGAATTTTTTTTTGAAAATGGTCGAACTATTGTCCAAAAAGTTAAAAGTTTCATTAATAATTAAATCTAAATTATTAATTCAATCTGAATATTTAAGAAGGAGAATTGAGAAAAATTTCATGAAATAGTATGGACAACGGATGTCTAAAAGCATTTCTCGCCACTTAACCTAATTAATATATACTATGGATAGATAAAACAATAAATTTAATTAAAATTTATAAATAGTTTTATTTTGTTTAGATTATGTATTTTGTTTAATTTCAATTAAATTTCATAAAAAAGTTATTCAACTTTTAATGAACAAAAACTATTAGTTTTTAATAACGAGTTTGCTAAAGAAAAAGACACAATAAAATTAAAATTTGGACATTACAGTAAATCAGTTGTTGTAAGCAGGTGGAAGACAATAAGACGGGTGGGTGCAAGTAGTAGCATACGGTGGTTGCAGAGTATGGGGATCACAACTCGACCTATCTTGAAGATTTAATTTTCATATTTCAAATTAAAGATAGGTTAGAGTTATATAAGGTTAGGGTTATCTCTTAATTATTTTATATTTATCTTTTATGCGCTACTATTTTTGTTTATTATATTTTACACCTATCACACTTAGATAATTTATTTTATGCATATAAGCTTTAGATATATCATGTGACTTTAGGTCTCTAAGAGCACGAGTGTTAATGTTTGCATAATGATGATAAAAGTAAGCATAATTGATTATTATAAAATGGTTAACCCAAGTAGCATGTTATTAAGTTTATTAAATGTAATCTATAATCTTGATAGTTACGTAGTTAGTGGTTAATTAAATTGTGAGAATTAGATAAAATTGTATTAAGAGATGGAGCTCTTAGTTCTTTGAGCATAAAACTTTTGCCAGTTTATGAATCCAATGTAAAAGTTAGAATGACCTAAAGGCCTTTTGAAGTAAAAGAACATGGAGTCAAGAACCATTGGAGTTAGTGCATACTGATTTATGTGGACAATGAATGTCTAAACTAGAATTGACTGAGTATCTAATGACTTTTATAAATGATTACTCTAGATACGACTACATCTATTTAATGTATTAGATTCAACATACTCCAATGGAGTATGGGTCTTATACAAGCACCTGAGAAAGTAAGACTCATTAAGAGCAAGTGGGTTTACAAGTGGAAGCGAGGCATAACCGTGAAGGTTAAAATGTTCAAAGCTAGGATCGCTACAAAAGGGTATACTAAAAAGGAAGTAAACCGATTATGGTGAGACTTTTCGCTGCTAGGCATGCTTAAGTTTATAAGGATAATGTTGTCCATTGTGGCTCATCTCATTTGAGATTCGGCATATGGATGTTAGGATTGCATTTCTTACTGGCAATCTTGAACATAATATCTTTATCAATATGAGGCTTTTATCACTGAAGGCCAAGAACAAATAGATTGCAAGTTAAATAGGTCCATTTATAGAATTAACAGAGCATTGAGCTCATCAAAAATCAAATTTGATCAAGCAATCATGTTTTTTAGTTTTGATAAAATCCAGATGAACTATGTAAGTACAAGACAAATGAAGGAAACATAGTGATTTTCTTAGTTCTTTACGTAGATGACATTCTTCTTATCGGGAATGATATAAAATTTATGTCGAATGTGTGGCTATAAAAAAAGTTTGATATGAAGGACCTAGGAGAAACAACATATTATTGGGATTAAGATTATTTGAAGCTGAGAGCTTATCTCAATCTACGTAGAATGATAAGACTCTTCAGAGGTTGGCAATGTAGAATTCTAAGAGTGTCAACTACCTTTTAGATATAGAATTTATCTATTTAAGGGTCAATGTACTAAGACACGTGATGAGATAGATAACATGAAGATGATGCCCTATACTTCTGCAGTGGGAAGTCTCATGCATACAATGTTATGTACCGAACCAGATATCTATTTCGCAGTAGGCATGGTTAGCAGATATCAATCGAGTCTAGGGATGAAGTATTGGATAACTATGAAACATATAGTCAAGTATCTTAAGAGAATGCAAGATTATGTGTTTGTCTATCACAGTGAAATCTCGTACTGATTTGATACACTAATTTAGACTTTTAATCAGATAGAGACTCTAGGAAGTCTAACTCGGGATACATGTTTACTATGAGAGGAAGAGCACTCAGTTCAAGCAGTGTAAAATAGAACTATACTATAGACTTAACCATGGAAGCTAAAGATATAGCCGACAGGGAAGATGCAAAGAAAGCTCTCTCGCTATTAAAGTTTCTAAAAGAGTGAGAGATAAATGACACATGAGCAATCATGCAATCCAAAGAACCTTAAAAACCATCCAGGAGGTGAGTTCATTGAGTGAAAGTATCATCTCCTTGTGGAATCATACATCGAGTAGATATAGTTGTCTATGCTTGGATCAGTAGGTTTTAAAATTAACTAAAAAGTAAGTTTGAACCACGAACGGTTCGTGGACGGAATATCAATTTTTTTTCAATTAACTTATAATAGAATTAAATAATTTAAAACCAAACAACGTGTTCTTATGCATATATGATATTAAACGAGAAGATAAAGTTAGAAATAATTTTTCACCTATACTTTGTATCGGAGAATTTCTGAACTAACGGATTTCCTTCGAGCGTTATTCATGTTCTTCAAGTTTCGGGATCCGAATCACGCACTTGAACTCCAAGAATGATTTGTGAATTTTGTCCACCAACAATCACTCGTTAATTTCAGAAATATATCGCACGAGAATTTTGTATAGGAATTTGAGTGTGGGCTCTCAAAATAATTGAAGTAAAAAATCGAATATTTTTCATTCAATGCTCTCTAAATTGGCGGCAATCACTAGGGAGGAGAGAATTTTTTTTTATATCTGATATGAGATCTATATCTCTATCTCTCTTTGTATCTGATATGAGATTTATATCTCTATCTCTCTATCTGAAATCAAATTGCCATTAGATATTTATAAAAACTATTTTTGATTTTACAAAGATACCTATATATTTTAAATTTCCTAAAATTCATCCCCATATCATTGAAATTTCTGAAAATCAATATATTCCCATAGTGTTAGAGTTGTATCACAATTTATCAATCCAATTTATAGATTTAATTGATCATTATGAATTAATTCATTTATTTAATTTTCATTTACTAGTTATTCAATAATTAGAAAATAATAAATAAATTAATTTTAATACAATTAATTACACTTAACCAATTAAGTGACATCACCCATCATAAATAGGTGTAGGAAATATACCTTGGAACCAAAATGCATTTTGATCCAATTTACTTTGTTTCTCTATTCCTGTTTTCATGAGCTATTTTTGAGACCGGATGGACCAACATAAATAAAACTAAGGATTCAAATACCCGGTGAATTTATCTCCATATATTGCTAACCTATTTAATCTTGACATCGTACGACTCCACTATAAGTTCAATGCCGAATCAACTCTAAATTTATGCGCGCTACTTTTCTATTGGTGTAAATAAACCCTTTTTATTTTCACGGTCCACAAAATATTTTATCATAATACCCATCGTGAATATCAGTGACAAGAGTAGAATGTAAATGATCATTTTACCCCTCTTGTTATTATTTTCTTAACTTTTTTATTGACTGTGAATAAAAAAGACATAATAGTGAATTGTCTCCTACAATTCACAAATCTTAATAAATGACTCGATTCATTGAACACCTAGTCAGGTTCATTTATTCACACATCTATCAATAAAGTATAAGGTGATATTGTTGCCTTCGTAACCCAACCACAAATTTTCATATTTGTGAATCACATAACTCTAATTTAATTGAATTGCAATCCCAACAGCCGATGTATTGTCCGCCAATTCGAACTCACTCATTTGGCATATCAAATATTGCATCTAACTAAATCAAGCTACGTATTCACCTCAAGATTAAAGTAATTACTAAAATACCCTTAAGGTGTAATGATTAGATTTAAAGCTAGGTAAACGGTTTTGGCCTCTAAACTAATTTGTTACCAGTTTATTCAACATGTTCATAACATATTTAGGTTAACCGTTTGTCTCTACTCTCATACCCCATGAATGGTATCAATTGGTTCAGCCTAACACTCGTAATCAAATTTGATTGCCCACTCGATTCTAAGACTATGAATATCATTCTTAACTTTCTTATAAGAGTTTCTCTGGAGACTCATCTGTTTTCACTCTTCGTTCGTTACTTAAAGTTGCAAGACTTGAGTAATTTACAAACACACTTTAATTTAAAATAGAAATTTCAATTTATTAATAAAAATTTAATAATACTAATATCTGAGAAATAACTAAATACAAATAAATAGTTATTACACGCTACTTTATGGACAAATTCCAACAATCTCCCACTTAGACTAAAGTACGAGTATACGATCTCTTATTCTCAAGCCCTCCAGATGACCATAAAAAACTTTACAGCTTAAAGTATTCGTGAATGGATCTGCCAGGTTGTTGACCGTTGAAATATGCGTAGCCACAATGTCTCCATGCTGAACAATTTCTCTAATCAGGTGATATTTACGTTCTATGTGTTTGGATCTCTCATAGCTTCTAGGTTTCTTAGAATTCACTACAGCCATACTATTATCACAACAAAGTGTCATGGGCTTTAAAATATACGTAACCACAACATCTCCAAGCTAAACAATTTCTCTAATCAGGTGATATTTACGTTCTATGTGTTTGGATCTCTCATGGTTTCTAGGTTCCTTAGAATTCGCTACAGTCTTACTATTATCACAGCAAAGTGTCATGGGCTTGTTAGCGTTTGAAACCACTTTTAGAGTCTTCAAGAACTTCCTAAGCCATATAGCCTCCTTTCTAGCTTCATAAGATGCCACATATTCAGCTTCCATGATAGAATCAACAATGCAAGATTACTTGATACTTCTCCATACAATTATTCCACCGTTCAGGGTGAACACCGATCCTGAAGTGGACCTCCTAGAATCCTTATCAGCTTGGAAATCAGAATCAATATACCCTGTCATATTCAAGTCACTACCTGAATACACAAGCATGTAATTCTTTGTTCTCCTAAGATATTTAATGATATGTTTGACGACATTCCAATGCTTAATTCCAGGATTAGATTGGAAACGACTCACCATGCTCACGACATAGCAAATGTGTGGCCTAGTGCAAAACATCTTATACATGAGACTTCCTATGGCTGAAGCATAGGGAATCTTTATCATGTTTTCCTCTTCTTGATGAGTCTTGGGAGACTGCTCATTAGAGAGGTTGACTCTATGTCTAAAAAGAAGGAATCTTTTCTTGGAGTTTTTTATATTGAAGTGATCCACCACAATATAAGATATTTGAGACAATGTCAATTTTCTATTCTTCCTATCTCGAAAGATCTGAATACCTAAGACAAAGGCAACTTCTCCAAGGTCCTTCATATTAAATTGCTTTGCAAGCCAGATCTTTACATTAGATAATTTTCCTACATCATTCCCAATAAGTAGAATATCATCTATGTACAAGACTAGAAAGACCACCTTCCCTTCGTGTATCACCTTATACACAAGGCTCATCCATTAACTGTTTAAGACTATGGTTCTTAATAGTTTCATCGAATCTAATATTCCATGACCGTGATGCTTGCTTTTCCCTCTTGGTCTTTCTCCATGAACCCGTTTGGTTAAGCCATATAAATGCGCTCATCAAGATTGCCATACAGAAAAGCAGTTTTGACGTCCACTTTTTAGATTTAATAATCAAGGAAAGCAACAATGGACAAAAGAATTTAGATGGTTTAAGCATGGCTACCAGCGAGAAGATATCTTCATAGTCAATTCCTTCCTTTTGGGTGCAGCCCTTGGCTACTAGCCTAGATTTGAATGTCTTTACATTTCCATCCGGACCGCTTTTCTTCTTATAGATCCATTTGCATCCTACAGGTTTTACCCCTTTAGAAGGATTTACAAGCTTCTAGACTATGTTTGAGTACATCGAATGTGTCTCAATGTTCATGGCTTCTTGCCATAAGTTTACTTCAGGATCAGCCATGGCCTCTGAGTAGCAAACATGTTCATCAAGGTCTTTATCTGAGACAGTTGTCAAAGCTACTCCATAGGACATATACCTCTTAGGTTGTTTCACAACACTCCCACTACGTCGAGGCTCCATAGGCTCTGGCTCCTATCATGCTTCTTCCATTATTGAATCAGAAATTTTTTTTATTGTGGAGTCGGTGTCCTTCCACTCAATAATTCCTCTAGGCTGTACACTTTTAATGTAATCTTCTTCAAGAAAATGAGCACTTGTGCTAAAGAATATTTTCTGTTCAGTCGTACTGTAGAAGATGTACCCCTTCGTTCCTTTAGGATATCCTACGGACATGCATAATTCTGAACGACTGGCCAACTTGTTTGTCTTCGGTTTTAGAACATGTGCTGGGTACCCCCATATTTTAAAATGGTTAATATATGACTTTTATCCATACCATCTTTCATATGGTGTACCAGGCACCATCTTCGATGAAACTTGGTTCAGAATATATGTAACTCATAATGGATCTAACCATATCCATCAGAGTTTGATTCATTCTCTCTGACATACCATTCTGCTGTGGCGTACCAGGTGTTGTAAGCTGAGAAAAAATATCTTCTTCCTTAAGAAAGTCTTTGAACTCTCCACCACGATCGGATCGGAGTGTTTTGATTTGTTTTTCTAATTGTTTTTCAACCAAGGCCTTATAATCTTTGAACTTTTCAAAAGTTTAATACTTTTGACGCATTAGATAAACATGATCAAAACGTGAGTAGTCATCAATGAAGGTTATGAAATATTCATAACCTCCTCTTGCTTGGATATTCAATGGCCCACATAGATAACTATGTATGAGATCAAGGCATTGAATGGCTCTTTCACTTTTGCTAAAAAATGTCTCTTGACCATTTTGCCTTCAATACAGGATTCACATGTGGGTAGTGATCCCACACTTAAAGTTTGCAAAGGACCATCCTTCATAAGTCTTTTAATCCAGTCTAGGCTAATATGCCCAAGGCCTAGGTGCCACAAATAGGTTAGATCGTTTGAGTCATACTTCAACCTTTAACTATCCCTCTGTGAATCATTATTCGCTTCAGTGTCATATATCATTGAACTATTGGTTTTATATGAAACAGTTTATTAAATATGCGTGCAACAGTACTTAGGCATTCATTTCTAAACATACCAATATCTTTATCAATGAATTTAAGATCAAATCCTTGCTTCAATTAATGCACCAATAGATATAAGATTCTTTCTAAGAAGTGGGATATAATCAACATCACGTAAAATAATAAATTGTTTCTCAAAACATAATTTAATAGTTCCCACAAATATGGCTGATACTAATACTCTATTACCCCAACGGAAGATGTACTCATCCTCGTCAATCCTTCTGACTTCCCTGAACCCCTGCAGGGAGCATATGATTAATAGCTGCAGAGTCTACAATCTAAGATAAAGTACAGTCAGCTACATAACATGCCTCTGTAACCATTACTATACCTTTAGATCATAATCCTTTGAGATACTTTGGGCAGATGCATTTCCAATGACCACTATCTCCCCAGTGATGACACTTTGTCTACTTTCGCGGTGCTCTTGCCTTTGGCAGCTCTCGGCTTCTGCTTCTTTGCTTTCCTTGGACCTCTTCTCTGTATCTTCTTAGAGGCAGAGGTGGAAGGCTTTCTTTCAGTAAAGTTAGCCTCTCCAAACTTCCTCTTGCCCTTATGAAACAGTGTCTTAATAGCTTGCAGCTCCTTTATGAGCTCAGAAAGTGAGTACTTTAGCTTATTCATCAAATAATTAAGCTTGAATTCTCAAAGGTACTAGGCAAAGTCTCTAGGATCATATCCACCTACGTCTCACCATTAACCTCAACACCGATGATCTTCATCTCATTCAGATAACTTATAATCACCATCATATGTTCTCTGACAGGGGTTCCATGTTCCATCCTGCAGTTCATGAAGTTGCGTACAACTGTCTGTCTGGCTTGATGACCCTGATCTCTGAACATTTTAGTTACGTTCAACATCCTATCAACTGCGGTCTCAAAGTTCTGATGCTGTTTTTGTAACACATTGCTCATAGATGCCAAGATGTAACATCTGGCGATCTCATCAGAATACAACCAAGAAGCATAAGCATCATTCTCCTCTTGAGTCGATTCAACAATAAGCTCAGAGGGACAAGGAGTAGTGAGCACGAACTTGTGCTTTTCAACCGTCAGCACGATATAAAGATTTCGTTTCGAATCCATATAATTTCACCAGTAAATTTGTTCGCGTTAAGAATAGTTGAGAGAGAGGATAGCGCATGATTACTAAAAAGAATAAATAAAGCGGTATAAATAAATGCTCAATTGTTTAGGAAAATATGATGTATGACGCAACTAATTAAACATCTAAAAATCCATTAAAAATATTTCCTCCATGATGTTATGATAAAAATGATAGCTTGTCTCATCGAATGATGAAATCCAAACTATCTCCTCTCGCATCGAGACTCTTCTCATTTGGTTAACACTCAAATGTCTCCACATCTAGCTTAATCAATCATCAATGGTTTTGGTCACATTGGCCCCATTGACTAGCCCCTAAGTAGATATTCCAATGTGCTTCAGCCTAAGTGTTTAACTAACGCATTGACTCTTAAAAGTTGTTATGGACTAACAATCCATCTATGGGATGGCCATGCCCCACCACTTCCTTTAAAAGTTTTAGCTTCTCAAGCAACTTGATGACTTAAAGCGACACGACTCCAAAGTTTCTCCCATTGAAGAGGAGACCACTATAGGCGGTTCTAAACCATTACTCGTGGCACGATCAAGTTCACGTTGGAGACCTTGGGAATGATTCAACGTAAACGACCCTTCCACTTAGTTTTTTTAAAAACTTTGGATTTTGATTATTTTTTAAAACATAAGTTTTATTAATTTGAAAAACGTGATGGAATTTATAAATCATTTATTTAATTTTAAATCCTAATTTAAAATCATAACTATTAAAAATTTCACATTGTAATTAAATTATAACCATTATAAATTAATCTACAATGATGCATGTACATGCTACATGTTAATTTGATATTGACATATCCCTAGTTCTATATGACATGTTGTATGATGATGCGCGATTAAAATTAAACCATACATTTAAAATTAACCTCCCTATTGGCTCATTTCTAATTACAACCAAAAAAGAATAATAAATAAATTACAAATTAATTTATAAACTAATCTTCAAGGCGTCTGTAATTTTATCCTACTAATCCATGTTGTCCCAGCACTCAGTAACTCTTTACAAAAGTCTATTCCCATTTTAAAATTCAAATTTAAAACATAAAATACAAAATTCAAAATTCAAATTTTAAAATTTAAATTCAAAATTTAAAATTTAAAATTCTAAATTTCTAAATTTAAATTTCGATTAAAACTCTTTAATTAGAGAAAACTATCTTTCTAATTAAATAATTTCACTAATTAGCCCATTTTTCCTTTTTTAATAAAATAAAAAGATAACATTGATAATTATTTTTTGAATTCAAAATTTAAAAGGATAAAAACATAAAATTGATAATTATCTTTGAATTCAAAATTCAAAAGATATAAGGATAAAATAGATAATTATCTTTTATTCGTTTAAAATTTTAAAAGAAAAAAATAGAATAAGGGTTATCGCGAAACATCACAGAGTTTCCTAAACCTTAATTGTTATAGTCTAGGGTTTCACAAACTCTAGTCACCATGTAAGGCACGACAACGGAAAAGGAGGTGACGGCGCTGGACAGTATCGCTGGCTGCCGAAACAGTATCTCCAGTGTGAACAGTGATCCCGGCGTGAACAATGATTCCAGCGTGAAACAGTGCTCCGCGCGTGAACAGTACTCCACGATGGTTTCGAGGCGACGGCGATTTACATCAAATTTATAAAAATACAACTTTTAACCAAATAAATTACATAAAATCATATACCTCAATTTCGGCGTACATCAATTCTAAATTGAAATAAAAATGCCTAGAGCCAATAGTTAAGGATTTAATCACATAACACATTCAAAAGAGCTTTTGAATCTACAATACAAAATCATATGCCAATATCCATAAAATTCACGATACGTTTATTTCAAATATTTATATGCATAATCAAGAACTTATAGCTCTGATTCCAATTGCTTGGATCGGTAGGTTTTAAAATCAACTAAAAAATAAGCTTGAATCACGAACTATTCGTAGGCGGTATATCAAAATTTTTTCAAATAACTTATTTAATAGAATTAAATAATTTAAAATCAAACAACGTATGATTATGCATATACGATATTAGACGAGAATATAATATTAGAAACAACTTTTTACCTATACTTTGTATTTGTCTCTGTTATGAGATCTATATCTCTATCTCTCTATCTCCAATCAAATTGATATTAGATATTTATAAAATTTAATTTTTGATATTTACAAATATACTCATATATTTTAAATTTATGAAAATTCACCCCAATATATTCAAATTGCCAAAAATTAGTATATCTCCACAGTGTTAGAGTTGCATTGAAATTTATCAATACAATTGATAGATTTAATTGATCATTATCAATTAATTAATTTTTATTTATAAATTATCCAATAATTAGAAAATAATAAATTAATTAATTTCAATACAATCAATCATATTGAACCAATTAAGTGACATCACCCATCACATATAGGTGTAGAAAATATGTCTTAGCACTAAAACATATTTTTGATCCAATTTACTTTATTTCTCTATTCCTGTTCTCATTAGTTATCTGAGACCAGATGGATCCACATGAACAAAGCTAAGGATTCAAATACCCGGTGATCTTTTCTCCATAAATTACTGACCTATTTAATACTGACATTGTACAACTCTACTATAAGTTCAATGTCGAATCAACTCTCGATTCATGCGCTTTACTTTTCTGTTGGTGTAAATAAACCTTTTTTTATTTTCACGGTACACATATTATTTTAACATAATACCCATCGTGAATATCAGTAACAAGAGTGAATTATGAAATTACTATTTTTATCCCTCTTGTTATTATTTCTTTA
Source organism: Datisca glomerata (assembly GCA_003255025.1). NCBI lineage: Eukaryota > Viridiplantae > Streptophyta > Magnoliopsida > Cucurbitales > Datiscaceae > Datisca > Datisca glomerata. The sequence goes on along the minus strand of QANY01005313.1, from coordinate 112,290 downwards.
ACTCCTTCGTTGGCTATGAATAGGAAAGACATAATAGTGAATTGTCTTGTAAAATTTACAAGTCTTAATCAATGCTCAATTCATTGAATGCCTGGCCAGGTTAATTTATTCACACACACATCAATAAAGTATAAGGTGATATTGTTGCTTTCACAATCCAACCACGAATCTCCATATCTGTTAATCACGTAACTCTAAGTTAATTGAATTATCATCTCAACAACCGATGTATTGCCCGCCAATTCGAACACACTCATTTAACATAACAAAAATTGTAACTAACTAAGTCAAGCTACGTATTCACCTCAGAATTAAGGTAATTATGAAAATATCCTTAAGGTGTAACAATTAGATTTAGAGTTAGGTAAATGGTTTTGGGCTCTAAACTAATTTGTTACCGGTCTATTCAATATGTTTATAACATGTCTAGGTTAACCGTTTGAGTCTCCACTCTCATGCTCCATTACTGGTATCCATTGGTTCAACCTAACAGTCGTGATCAAATTTGATTGCCTAGTCGATCCTAAGACTGCGAATATCGTTTTGAACTTTGTCAGAAGAGTTCGTCTGGAGACGCCTCTATCTTCACTCTTCGCTCGTTGATGAAAGTTCTAGGACTTGAGTAATTTACAAACACACTTTAATTTAAAATAAAACTTTCAATTTATTCGAAAATATTCAATAATATTAATGTCTGAGAAATAAGTAAATACAAATAAATAGTTATTACACGCTATTTTATGAACATATTACAATAGTCTATAAGATAGCTTCAACAGAAAACCTAGAAGACCAGTTCATGAAGACTTTAGCCTCAAATGTCTTTGGGTCACATATGGAGAACATGGTGATAAAGATGGTTACATACATTCGTTAAGGAAAATGGGAGATTGTTGGGATTGTGCCTTGAGATTGTTAGGATTATGCCTGTAAAGATTGGAATTTCATTTTCTTGTCAAGATATTTTTTCTGACTAATAATAAATAGTTTATTATTATATTATATGTCAGACATTCTTGTAAAATGTCCACGATATTTTTTCTGACTAATAATAAATAGTTTATTATTATATTATATGTCAGACATTCTTATAAATAGAAAGAGCATATTAATGCTTAGTTTAGCTCCTCCTCCTCCTCGTCATCTTTCTCTGCCTCCTTCTGCTTCTCTTATTTCTTGTACTTCTTCTCCTCATTCTTCTCTTCTGCTCTTTCTCCTTCTCCTTCTTATTCTTCTCCTTATTCCACCTCGTTTTCTTCTTCTCATGCTTCTTCTTCTTATTTTTCTGCTTCTCCTTCTCTTTATCATTCTCTTTATCTTTCTTATTCTCTTTATCCTTCTTCTTCTTCTTCTTCTCCATTTCCTTCTTCTCTTTCTTATCCTTCTTATCATTCTTCTTCTTATCCTTATTCTCCTTCTTCTTTTTCTTCTTCACCTTCTTCTTCTTATCCTTTTAACCTCCTTATTCTCCTTCTCCATCTTCATCTCCTTCTCCTTCTTCATCTCCTTCTTCTCATTCTCCTTCTTCTTTTTCTCCTTCTCAATCTTCTTCTTCTTGGGCTCCCCAAAGTTTTCTTTGGACCATACTCTATTGTTGTCCATGCTTAGACTTGTTTGAGTACATTTTAGATTTAGGAATTCGGTCAATCAAAATGAGGTGTCTATAGTTTTGACTCTTTGTAGATTCTTCCTTCAAATAACAGATAAAGTAAACACATAGCCCATCTTGGTTACTTTGGCATTATTTTCCCTAAGCGACTAGCTATTCATGGCTATCTATCTTAAGCGTGATAGATAGTCAAAGTTACCTCCACACCACTATTATCCTGGTTAAACGACTCTCAGATCACTCAATTATGACGCTGGCATCTGCCCATATTGGTGCTGTGAGCCGGGATGGCGAAGATAAGAAAGTTCACCAATTTTCTGTTCATTCCTAGAACTGATGCTCTTTTATGAAGCCCATCGAATGCGATCAGGTTGTCAAGGGTTGATATGCACAAACAAGTACTTTGTGTCATCTCCAATGCCTTAAGAATTTTCTTTGTGAGATCCTGTTTATACATTGACGCCTCAAGTATAGCAAGTCCATGGCACAAGCTAAGGACATGAGTGACGCGTTGAAGTACCCTTGATATGCTATTTAAGACGACCTTTGTTTTTTTTATGTGTCCCCAAGGTGACTTGGCTCTAGTATTACGAGAAGTTTTGGCACGTGCAATTAATGGAATGATATCATATGACAAATAACCAATGAGTACATTGAGGATTTGTTGATGTTGATGAATCCATGAAGTGTAGGCTAGGTTAGGAATTTGTTGCGTTTGTTTTGGTGATAGTGATAGGTGGGCAAGGCATTTGAACCATTAAATTGACGGGGCTATGTACAAGCCAATGCGGTTACGTGACCCAACTTGATTTTTGTTTTCTTTCAATTTTTATATGCTATGTTGTTAGCTTTTAACCCTTTTAATATTTTTGACCCCACTGAATTATAAATGTGATCCCACTAAAAAATTTTTGTTTGTCTTTTTTAATTTGTTTTCACTTTTACTCTCATTCTTTTTCAATTTTAGCCCTCTAATTTAAATCCCTACCATCTCCCTCGAACCCCATCCCCATTTGCGATTGAGAAATTTGATTATTTTAGGAAATTATGTGTCATTTCGTTTAATTATTTTGGTGAATTCTTTTGAATCAATTATATGCTAAAATGAAAAATATTTGAAAAGAAAATCAACGGTTTCGTGGGATTCACAACCTGAGTAATATAATTATTTTAATCTACTATATATATGTCATTTTAGATTGATTGTTTGTAAGCTTTATTGAACTAATTATACATTAAAATGGATAACATTTGGAAAAAAATAACGATTTCCAATTAAAAAAGTACTAGAAAAATATACCGTAAAAGAAATGATGTTATGGAAAATATATCCAGAAAAATATGATAAATATATCATAGAAAATAGATCAAGAAAAATATAGTTTACTGTTAGAGAAAGTAAAGCACAGTGAACTAAAATTATGGCTCTGCTATTGCTATCAATATAACCAATATGGGAATTACTGATGAAGAGAGTTTGATCGGGGTTGGGCAGAAACATTGATGAAGATCACTGTATGGTTTGGCTCATTGGTATCGTGGATTGTTTGATTAGAAGTAGCAGTGCTGGAGAAGTCTTGTGTGGCCATGGCGGTGAATAGATGGAAGCATAGAGAGAGAGAGAGAGGGAGGTGTAGAGAAGGTGGTCGATGACTTGGGTTCTTAAGTAAGCAAAAATCTTCCTCTGAATGGAAGCTTCGGTTCCGCAATATAAGTGAACCGAATGAAGGATATTATTAATTTTTTTTTTATATTTTTCGATTCATCTGTTAATAATAAAAAATAATATTTTTTTTACTTTTCATGGATATTATTAAAAAATAATATAAAACTAATATTTTGTTTTGGTTTGATATAAAATTATATATAAAAAAAATTATCATAAATTAAGTTTCGGTTCGACTCGAAAATTATAAAAATTTTAAACTAAACCAAAACTTCAGTTCTTTAATGTTGACGAACCGAACCTACATAAAGAACCGACCGAACCGAACCTCATAAAGAATAGACCGAACTGATAATTTTTTGTTCAATTCGGTACCAAAATTTTATAAATCAATAATATATATAACTTGGAGTAAGAGGGTGGAAAAGTTTTTCAATGTCAATTATCCTTACTATTTCATAAAGTTCTTTAATTCTCCTTCCTTAATGTTAAAATTACATATCAATAATTATAAATTTAATTATTGATGAAACTTTTAACTTTTTGGACAATATTGTCTCGATTATTAATATTTATAAAAGAAAATAAACAAATGTGATTAAAGATGGCCTTTCTCTATTTATTCATTAACTAGTTTGAAATTTTTTCAACTGGATTTGTAAAATTATTACATGATATATTTATTGGTTATTACAACATTTTTAATATAATAATTCGTATATAAGATATGTAGTTGCATGTGAAGTTAAACATTATATTAATGAAATATCCTAGAAGATGATAAAATACTAAACATAGATCGGTAAATATAGGCGCAAAAAGAAATTATGTAGAACATTTTGTGTTTGTGAAATTCTAAAAAAATATATAATGTTATTTTTTATATATATATAGTTGTTTCAAACTCTATTTATTAACGATATAATTTTAACTAATAAATTAATCGGTTCAATTTTTCTTTTTTCATGCTGTCTTGTTTTCTTGAATTAAGTTATACAAATGATTTTAATAATAATTTAATTTAATATTACTAATTAATTTTAACATTAATATAGGACAACAAAAAGGTTTTTTGAAGTAGTGGGGCAATTATTTAAGAACGTTTCTCCTCCTTATGCTAAATTTATATATACTTTGATTTATTCTTAGTTTGAAGGTGTAAGTTGACCATTAAACTTTTACATGCCCTTAGAAAAAAATGGTTTCACGCATACTCAAGTGGAGAAAACATAAGCCCTTGACAAGAAAAATAGAGAAACCATATTACACATGTCATTACCGTTAGATTAAAAAAATATCGAAAATATCAACAATGAACAGACTAACTACTTCTGAAGAAGAAACAATATCTTAAAAATACAACTCTCCTAAAATGAACATCTATGAATTGTCGAACATCATTCCACCTTTCAAAGGTAAATAAGAAAATAATAAATGCAAACGCCGAAGATAACCCACTAATGATGAATAAACCACGGAAGTTTTCAAAGGTAATTGTAGTTGGATTGTTTTCATGATGAGAGGAGGATCCATCGATATCATCAAAACTGGTCTGTTTTCTACCTTGAAACCATGTCTTTTCGATCATCGTTAGTATCCGTTCTTCTCTTAGTTTAGCTATTGCTGCTGACATGTCTTCTACCATTGGATCACCTTTAGGGAATACCTTGATTGCACATAACATGGGAAGTTGGAAAACAAGGGAATTAACAATTAGTTATAGCTGATATAATAATTTAGATAAAAAGAAACATAAAGATATAAGGAAAAAAAAGGGTACTAACAAAGCCAAAACCGTTGGAAGTAGAAATGGTTCTAGCCATGTAATAGTCGCCACCAGAATACTTAGCAAGGAAGAGCTTCAAATAAGGAAGCTCATCCATGAAAGCAGACACACCACATGCTTACTTCCATTTAATAAAGCATTAGCATATTCTTCAACTGAATTATAAGGCCTCAACTTATCATCTTCAAAGTTCAAGTTGCTCATAAATCCTCCATCAAAGATCCTTGTTGGTAACCTATTAGGCTATCTGAATTCAATTGAAGATGTTTAAGAGTCATCATTGAAGCTAGACTGGCTGTGTAACTCGACGTTAATTAATGAGTACCAAGAATACCCAAACAATGACCACAAATCTCGACAAGTTGTTTTTCAATTTACCTGCAATATATATACATGACAAATGTTTTACTTTCTTTGTACTTTTCTGATCAATGTTAAATTCTGTTAAGATCGAGTCCAACTATGCAAAACTTCAAACAATTAGCCTATAAAGCATAGTTTAACTAAAAGACAAACCAAGTTCGTCTGAGAAAGACATACATGGATGGGCCAGAGAAGGAGATCATGAAGAGACTGTTTACCATGAGCAAATACGAGAGTAGAGAAAGAGAAATACAAGGTGGTTCCAATTTGTTGAGGAATGGTTCCTTGAAACGCTTCATTGGTTGGATGTTCGAAAATCTAAAGGAAAATACTCATCAAGATAAAACCAACTGTTGTTATCCAAAGATCTCTTGACAGTGGTTTCAAGAAAATCCACATGTTTTTCTTCTCATCCATCGACATGATTCCGACCCCCATATCAGAAAATGGTAACGTAAAAGCAACATATTGGGATCCGTTTGCTGTGATTGTCACATCCCCAACTACTGCATCATAGTTCTAGTTTTATCCAGAAATACAAAAACATATTCAATCAGCCAAAAAAAACAAATCATTAGTCCATCAGAATTATAATGAATAAACGTCATTCAATATGTAATGAAAATAAAATCTCAAGTGTATATGAAACACATCTTAAGATAGATTTGGAAAACAAGATCGTCGTTGTAAGTTCCAAGAGACCCTTTTCTAACATCCATGAATGGGACGAGCTCATAATCTACTTTGTTACTTAACAACTCTATTGCAGCTTTAAACACATCAGCACAAAAGCCAGAGACAATTGTTTTGTTGTATTGAAATCGAACATCCGACATCTCAGTAAATCCTGCTTTTACAGGAGCACCAACTTTTAGCTTTCTAATAGTATTGCTCATGCTCATCAAAGAAAGTGGTATTATGTTGTGGTTTGTTACAACTTCATGTACAACTATCTGCCCATAACAGAGTTGATGGAGAAGGGAAAGAAAAAGAATAGTAGTGATTAACATCTCTTCAATCTCCATTTAGAATGACTAGCATGACTAAACATAAATGCTGGGGAGAGAGGGAGAGAGACTTTGATGAAAATAATGCAGGAAAAACGCCAACAGGAATTACAGTTTAAACATATAAAAGAAGGAAAAATGCAACCGTAATATTAAAATAGAGTAAAAGAATGAAGTTAACAAACAGAATGGACTGCAAAAAATACTTTAAAAGCATGAAGTCAACAAAGAGAATGACCTGCAATTAATATATGATCTCTCTTCAATGCCGGCCCTAGAATAGGTACCCCTTCTTTGAAATCGGTAGAATAAGTACCCAATTACCAATCTTCTTCATCTTCTCCACTTTCCCCCCTTCTTCGACTACAACATCTCTGTCCTCCCTTTTCCGACTATAACATCGCGATTAGGGAACGATGATGAATTTTTCTCCTCCAAGTTGAAGCTCGCCTTGTACAATCTCAAAGCTCCATCTCTCTGAGTTGATTCTGACAGAAGTTAGTGCTCTCTCTCTCTCTACTATGGTGTGTTCGTCCCCATTTCCACTCCTTCTATCCTTCGGCTTCTACCCCATAATCTAGGGCATGCTTGCTTTTTAGTTATAGCTTTATAAAACTTTGCATGTGGTTGTGTGCGTGTGGTTATCATTATTTGTTTGATTTTGGCTAGATTATTACGTTTAGGAACTAGAACCTAGGGTTTCGTTTGTCTGTGAAGCTAGGTGTTCTATTTGCCAGCGATTGAGTCTTAGTTTAGGGTACTTGAATTTAGAGAGTGGGCTAAGCAAAGTAAGTGCCACGGTATCAATTGTTTATCTTGCTGTTTGCTTCCAATTTTGTGTTATATGGGTGTCATTTGGCCTTTATTTTTTGACTTCTACACTAAAATTCAATGGTCCATAATATATGTATGTTGCTCATTCCCTGCATGTAAATTTCCAGCAAGGGTGCTCTTATTTTTACATCTAAATGTGTTGATATTGTGATCTTTGAAGTTTGAAGAGTGTAGAATCTTAAAAGATGGTCTTCTTCTGCAAACTGATTATATTTATTACTTGGGCTTTAGTTTCTTTATAAAAAATTATACTAATAAAATGCGTTATCACCTTTAAACTGTGAACTTTATTTATAGAGAGTTTCTTTCAAGTTGAGAAAAAGGAAACAGAGCTTATATGACATTGGTATAGTTTTGGTGATGTAATTAGTTGCCTCTTTTCTACTGTTGTTTTTGTTTCACTTGATTTATTTTGGTGGAATTATACGCCTTCTCATTAAGCATGATAGAAGAAATAAGAAATTAGTCATTTCTTTCCAAAAGTTTCAATTATACTATTTTACTATTAAAGATATTCTTGTGGGAGAAAGAAAGGCCAGTTTATTATCTCCTCTTCTATGCATTTTCAGATTCTTAGGAAGTTCTGGTGTGGGTGTTGCTTATCGAACATCGTTTTGTCTGTGAGTGCCCCTCTTTTATGCATTGTTTTTTTAGATTTTATATATCGTCACCAAGAATTATAATAGATTTTCATTTTAGGAGTGAAATCTATGAAGAGATCTGTATGATGAATTATTTTAGTTGTTTAGATTAGTTAAGTAAGCCCTCGTGCTCGCTTGAAATCGTAAACTATTTCATTTTATTTATATTGGTTAAGTAAGCCACACAAATTTTGTTTAATTTTTTTGAAAAAGATACATAGGCCATTGAGTTCGAGTAGCCGCAGCTTCACCAAGAGGCCAACTTATATCCTTTTCCCGACCCTTTGGAATAATATAATTGCAAAGGGTTGCTTCCTTTCATGTATTCTTCCCTGCCAAATTTAGTGTCTTTAGGAAAAAAAATTTTAAAAAAAAAATCTTTAAGTGTATGTTTTTATCAAATTAAAATTGACATGCAAGAACCAATTAGTTTGCAAGAATTATTACATATAGTCATCATATAATACATTCTATGAGAAGAGTTAGAAATCATTGTGTCACTACTGTCTTAAATATATAGGCTTAATTAATGTTAATCTACACAGTCTCACATAAAACAAATTGTTAATGCTATTGTGGTATGGATATCAAATGGTCAAGAGTTTTTTCTCATTATTCCAATGGAAACAAAAAGTGAGAATATAGTTCATTATAATTTTATCTGTTGGCTCAGAGTTTTTTTTCTATAAACAACAGATATAGTTAACTATCAGTTTATATATTATCTAGGTTGCCTTTGTATATTGATGATTTATGCTTTCCAGTGACATTTATGTGTAATGCTTACTATATTGTTTATGCTTTGGCAAAAGGGTTGTATTATGTTCATGTCTTGATGTTGTAGGTTGCTCTTGAGAAATAAGATTAATATTGTTATAATTAGAATATATTTACTTGAGAACATAACATTGGTTTGCAGTTGAATTTTCACCCAATTATAAAAGTGTCTCCTTATTTTTTCAGGAGAAATCTCTTGATTATCGGTCATCAATAGGAAAGACTTTTCGCATTGAAAAAGTTGATAGTCATTTAATTCTGGAATTTATGTCTCAATATCACTAGCCTGAATTGGATTTACTTAATCAAATGGAACTTGCTATATTGTAGACTAGTTTTTCATTTTTTACCTCTTACATGTTTCTATACGGAATATTGTAGTTGGAAGGAGATATTACTTGAAGTTATTTTCTTTCATGGAAACTATGTTATTCAGATATATGTTTGTTATTAGATGAATACTATTGTACTTGTTGTCCTTCAAGCAATTAAATAAAAGGGAAAGTCCTACTTTAAAGAGAACTATATGATCAACATCATTTTTATATGATTATAGAGATTTGGACATTTATAGAGTTTTTAACTAGCTTACCTACGTGGTGGAACTTTACTAATATGATTCTTTTAACATGATAAATTGTGAAAAAACTTGGAGAAGAGCATGTTGAACCTAGATCAAATAAGTTTCTTGCATTCTTTAAATTCTTTACACATCATGTTTATCATCTATTAAGATTGTTGATATATGTAACTTCCAATTAATTCGTTATCTCAAATAGTCATTGCATAAAGCTAATTAATAACATAATAGGAGCAGATGTATACAAGACCATAACATTGGTGTGCCATTTTAGTATTCTTACTAGATGATGTTCAATCCATTATAAATAGTATCAGGGATAATAATGATAAGAAGACATTATCATATGGCTAAATTTGATTATACTAACATATATTATAGATGGCTAACACAAATGTCAACATGAAGAAGGCACAAAAGGGTTTCTTTGTATACTTGTAATCAATTAATGAGATCATCAATTTAATGTTACTTATTTTCATATAAAGGGTTACAATGTTAATGTGGTTGTTTAAAACTAAAACAGTGTGAAAGAATGTGCTAAAATGAGGGTGGAAAGTGAAAACATTAGTGGTCATGAAGTAAGTATGTTTAAACAAACATTACATTATATCATGAAATTGATAAATTTTGATCGTAATTCAAGTGAGTTTTTTATATGTAGACACGAAAAGATATAGCTTTAAAGTGGAAAAATTTGACGAAGGAAGTCAAACTCAATTATGTGAAGGAAAATGAAACCCATGCCATGAAAGCGGAGCAGAATAACACGGTCCTAGTCATTTGAGAAGGCTTGTCTCTAAACAGAAGTTGCTCACATGCTGTACACTCGAGAAATTTATGAATCTTGTTGCAAATTTCGATGAGGGGAAGAGGAGAGATGTCTTGGAGATGGGATTCAGAGGGTTGTTGGATATTAAATGCCACAAGCTGAAGAGGAACTTCTTGCAGCAACTATTAGGTTACTTTGATCCAGCCACATGCACGTTGAATGTCCATGGGTCGACACTTAAAGTCACCGTAAATGATGTGACTTCTATATTGGGCATCTTTGACGGTGGGTAGGAGGTTCAAATTCAATGGTGATGTGAATGAGATAAAAGATCTAAATGCGAAGTGGATGAGCGCTAGAGGTGATATTTCGGTGAACGCCTTGTCGAAATTCTTGATTGGAGAGTCTAATAGTGACTACTAGAGGTAAGCCTTTGTGCTGTACACTGTGGGGGTTTTATTATCTCCTCAATCAAAACCAATCGCCAGTCTTCATGGTTGCACGTTATGTTTTCACTCGCGACCATCCAACAGAAGAATTGGGCTTCTGCTTGTTTTAAAGATTTTGTGGATGGTGTCGCGATGTATTTAAACAATCACCACCATAGCATTACCAGATGCTTGTTATTTATACAGGTAATATATTTAATGTACATTGGATAAGTTCATTTCGATGTAGCTGTTTTATCTGGAGAAGTTGGCATATGCTACCAACTATGTTGACTTGAACTGACCTTCGTCGCTAAGGTGGAACGAAAGGGCCGTTGCAAAAATGATTTATTTTGTAAAATCAAGGGGAGGAGAAGCTTGGCCTAAAAGCTTCTTTGGGCGTTTGAGAATATTGCAAATTTGGTTAGTTATATTACCATTGATTATTTATTACTAATTCACATATATTTGTATTACGTAGATCTATACAACTACGCAAGCCGTTCCGGGCGACTGTGAGGTTTGAGAGGACTGCGAGCGTAAGCACATTCGCGAGGAGTGTGTATAGACCTCCCTAAAGAGCAAGCCGTCAGGTTAGGTGCTTTAAGTGCACAAGTGATCGCTCTTCAGGTGGAGTCTAGCTCCATGAGGGCGGATATTTCACAATTAATGGAGGTGTAGAGAAAGATGATGGTTATCCAAGAGAATATGTGCACAACATTGGCGTGTCTTTTGGAATGGGACATTGGGAAGTCTCGAGCCCAATACGATGAGCAACATGTCATCCCGACTCAAGGTAAAGAACAAGGTAATTTTGATGAGGATATGAGTTCCTCCCATGGAAAGAGCTACAGGTATCTTCATCACCTTTATATAAAGTTGATAATGATGAAAGGTGCATCCAGTTGAATGCTTCAGACAATGCATACGCTGACCTACTATTGGTCAGGAAACCATCTATGACTGGAACAACTAAAGGACGTCGAAAGGTATTATCCTTTTTATTCATATTTCATCTTTTCTATATATATAACATGTATAATCTAACTATTAATCTAACACCTTACTTGGGGCTGTGTTTTGGTAGGGCAAACAAGTCTTGTCCGAGTCAACCGAAAGCCAATTCCCGATGAAGTTATGCAACACTCGGGAGAGGAGAGATGGTCCTTTACTCAGTTCACCCTATTTCAAGGGTAAATCGATCACTAAACGCAACAATAGGGTATTTAAAGTGAGTCCGTACACATTGCAGGACCCACTAGAAGTGAGAGCAGAGTGTTTAATGGAGTATATTTTGAGAAAAGATTAGAGGATAGGTAGTAGTCATACTAATATAATAAAATTTTACAAACCATCACGGCTAAATTTTGATTAATTTTATCTTTTATAGTGAGATTCACGTTAGACATTCTAACCTCCATGCTATAAGGAGAGACCTAAAGACTCTTAGTCAAGAAAATTGGCTTGGCTCGGGCCTTATAGAATTATTTGTCAGCATTTTGACCTTGGAGGCTCGTCGTGCATCGATGAGCAACTGATTCTGGTTTCTTCCCATGTTTTTTGTTGTGAGTATCTACTACCAAATATCATCCTTAAATAATGCACTTGTTATTACGTTTGCTTGAGTGATTGTGGTGTGTGGATCTTGAGATATACAGATGACATCATGGCAGGAATTGTTGTCGACTATCGTTCCTATGTAATTTGTCAGATATTGTTTAGATTTTGTTAAACTTGAGAGCTTTATTTTTTGTTTGTTATAGTTTCGGGTTCTTTTAGTTTTATAATTGAGAATTTTCTGATTGTTTTAGATTTGCTCATTTGTGGTTGAATTACTGGTTATTTGTTAGGGTTCCTTTAGTCATGTAATTGGGATTTTTCTGATTCTTCTGGACTTGTTCATTTATGGCTGCCAGTATTCAATTTGTCGAGGTGTTTGGTGAATATTCAAGCATTAGAGCATCATGTTTTCTGTTTTGTTTTAGTTGGGAACTTTTAGTTATGTCATTGGGATTTTTGTGTTTGTTGTGGATTCGTTCATTTGTGGTTGTTATTATTGAATTTTTTAAGGTGTATGATAGTTTAGTGAATGTTACAGCTCTGTTTTCTGCTTTGTTCTAGGTTGGAGTTAGGCTTTTTTTAGTTACGTAATTGGGAATTTTCTGATTGTTCTATATTTGCTCGTTTATGGCTGTCGATGTTTAATATGTTGAGGTGTATGATAGTTTGTTGAATATGTTGAGGTGTATGATAGTTTGTTGAATATTGAGAATATTTTTACAGGAGTATAAATCTCACGATATTTGATGTAACAATTTGTTGAAGATCGTCAACCATCCTTGGAACATTTCGTATGATATGTTACATGATAGCGTTGGTCGATTTTATAATACGAACTCATTTATCTTAGAGACCCGGCTACCACTAAATATGAGTTCTACTTTAAAGTAAAGACTTGAGAAGAGGAAATAAATGAAAGGATAGATAATATTGTATTATATTATTGTGTCCTATTTTTTTATGTTCTTGTTCAAACACTCGCGCATTTTCCATTTCTGAGAAATTCGGTGAGCTGGAGGTTATTGAAGAAGACACTAACGACGGTGCAATAAATTTCGAAAAGGGATATCTTCGTACGCTTCAAAGTTTATTGCCCCATCGTTATTGTCATCTTCAATAACCTCTAGCTCATCGAATTTCTCAGAAATGGCAAATGGGAGAGTGTTTAAACAAGAATATCAAAAAATAGGACACAATAAATAGGCCTGTCTTGGCCGATCATCCCTCCAAGTAGACATTATTGTGTCATATTTTGTAAATGATTATTATGTATAATGAAGATAAATAAATTTTTGTAAGTTATTGTGTACAAGGATGATAAATAGATTTTGTATATTATTGTGTACAACTATAAATAAAATGGGTTTTTGTATGTTATCGTGAAGTGATGATAAATAGATGTTCCAGAATTATTTTGTATAGTTATAAATAATAGATTTTACAGAATTATTGTGTATTGTTACAAATAAGTAGGTTTATAAATATTTGTATATTAACATTCTAAAAAAACTATGAAAGCAATTTAATACCAAAATGTACATTTATTGCGGTGGGGGAAAGAGAAAATTATACCAGTATGAGATGTTTATGTTGTACATAGGGTACCTACCTTGTGCATTGAATGGTGGTGGGTATGCATATGGGTCGAATGGGTATGCACCTTGCACATTGAATGTGTATGCACCTTGCACATTGAATGAGGATGAACCTTGTCCTGAGACCCCTGTCGCATGTGCACCTTGCACGTTAGATAGTCATGGATCATCATTATCATCGTCCAACATCGTGGCATGCACATCGCTCGATAATTGTGGACATGTCCATTTGGTATGTCCAGTGTTCTTACAATGGCCACATCGATAGGTGGTTGATCGTGCTTTACTCGAGCTAGCACCTTGGCTGCCTTTCATCTTCACGATTACCGGGTCTTCAATGGGGCCTATTTTAATCTATACACCATCCTTCTGCTTCATATCATGTTCGTTAGCAACCTTCTCATTCCACAAGATCTCATATTCTGCACAAAGCATCCTAACCTCGACTTTGGCTTGAGTGGACCATTCATTTGACTTTGGCCCAAAGTGAGCAAGTCTTTTGGCATCTAGTTGGATCGAATTGTACCGAAGCAATACTATTTCATTTGTATCCAAATGAGAATGGCTTGAACCAGTTGGTAGCATATTACTCTTCACAGTGATCCACCACCGGTCTAGTATGCACGTGCTTGGGATCTCTTATATATGTTTTGCTTTCATAATAGTAAACATATGCCGACACAGAATCCCCACTGATTCAAACTTACCATAACTGCACTTGAGCGTATCAAGTTTTTATTCTCATGCAACTAAGTATGAGTCATTTGGCACCCCAAACTCGAGCAATGAATAATTTCGAGCCTCCTATCATGTGTCAGAGCACAAACTATAAATGATGCTTCACCCATGATCTCCTTACGCATACGTTTAAATAGTTTTTATGTGAACACATTTGTTGTGTGTTGCTCTAACGCACATAAGTGAGTCTGAAGCATAGGCATTTCATTTGTCATCTTGAAATCGTCCAACCTCTCCTCGTGTTGAATACGTGTCAACGCCCAATGAATTGTAGCACGAATTCAAAATAGTTTAGATTGACGTTCAATGAATCGATATATATACATGTTCATACCTTCAGATCGTTGCGTCGTTCTCATGAAAGAAAAGAATTTTCCGTGTTGGAAGGCTTTACTCAACGTTCACGCTTCACATACAATCCATTGTACCCATTTATTTTTCCTGAGGTTGAACGACTCTATCAAACGATCTCATTCCTCTTCGAACTCCCTTTCACTAAGTATGGCAAACATGACTCTCTTGAATGCCTATAGATATTTTGGGTTATGCGCGTTTGATTGGGAATTTTGTTCGAGATGCCATGCACAAAGCCGATGATTTCAATTGGGGAGGACCGTCTTGATTGCTTTACGCATTGCCTTATCGCCATCTGTAATGACTGATTAAGGAATTTTGTTTTTCATGGCATCTAAGAAAGTCCACAACACCCATTGATAGGTTTTCACAGTCTCATCAACCAATAATGCGCAAACAAATACCATGGTCTTGTAGTGATTGTTTACGCCAAGGAAAATCACAAACGGTTTCTTGTATGCATTCCTCCTGTAAGTCATATCGAACGCCAATGCATCACCAAAACAGTGATAGTTAACTTGACACGTCGAGTCTGCCCAGAAAAAATTTGCTAGACGATTATCCGTGTCAATGTTGTATTTGCAATACATATCTGGATCCATCTCCAATTTTGCAGTAAAAAAAGCAATAGTTGCTTCTGAATCAGTTTCGATTATTCGCACTTTTTGCTACTTCTCCATCTTATTGTAGAGATCCATCCGTAAAAACCTTACATTTTCATAACAACAAATAAAAATAAAGAATGAGAACTTGTGGACTTACCGAAAGATTGAATAGTTGTTGGGTGTAACTGGGTTTTAAGAAAGAAATTAAAATTAGACGGGACCATTGATAGATGCAAAGCAAGATTACTAAAAAAAGGCATAGATTTTGAAGAAACGTATTCACCTATGACTAAAATCACTTCGATAAGAATTATAATGTCCATAGTCGTTAATTTGGATCTTGAGCTACTCCAAATGAACGTAAAAATGGATTTCTTAAATGGTGATTTAAAAGAAGAAATGCACATGAAATAACCCGATGGATATAAGATACTTGATCAAAGAGACAAAATGTACAAATTAAGTAAATCCTTTTATGGACTTAAATAATCTTCTAGACAATGGTACTATACTTTTCATAACACTCTGACTAAATCAGATTTTAATCCAAATAGTTTGGCATTATTCACATGAAGAATAGTGGGAGTAACTTTGTGATTTTATCATTATATATTGATGATATGTTGTTAGCTTCAAATGATTTAAGCTTATTGAATGATACGAACTAGTTGCTAATCTCAAATTGAAATGAAAGATATAGGTGAAGTTTCCTTTGTGTTAGGTATTAAGATTATAGGAGATAGAAAAAGGAAGAAACTTAGTCTATCTGAAGAAGCCTACTTGGATAAAGTATTAAAAAGATTCAAAATAGAATCTTCTAAAGCAGTAAACTTGCCTATTTATAAAGGAACAAAATTATCAAAGAAAATGGCTCTTGCAAATAAAAATGAGAAAAATGAAATGGATAATAAACCTTATGCAGAAGTCGTTGGTAGTTTACTGTACGCTATGCTATGCACAAGACCTGATATATCTTATGTTGTAGGCCTTGTTAGTAGATTACAAAGTCATCCTGACATTCCTCATTGGTTAGTTGTTGAAAGAATTATAAGATATGTACAAGGGATAAGAAGTTTAAAACTAACATATCAAAGTAAAGATTTGAATATTAATGGCTATTGTGACGCTGACTTTGCAGGGGATCCAAAAGATAGAAAATCAATATCTGGTTATGTATTTATATTCAAAGGTAGAGCTATATCATGGGATAGTAAGAAACAAAGTTTTGTAACTACACAGTACAAAATGAATTTAGAGCATGTGGTACTACTGCTACCGAAGCTATCTGGGTAAAAAGATTTATAGAGAATTTGAAACTGAGTCATGTTACCGACAACAATGTAACTATATTTTATGATAACCAAGTAACGATTGCAACTACTAGAAAAGGAGATGTTGGATCAAAAGGCAAGCATATAGAACTACGATATCATTACATCTTAGATGTAATTCAGAAGAAAGAGTTGCTCGTGAGTTATATCTCGACAAAAGAGATGGTTGCTGACTCTTTGACCAAGTCCATAAATTATGAAGAGTTTAGGAAACATGTTTTTGCTATGAGCTTAAGAGACGATTGAAATATGTTGGATTTTAGGCCAAGTGAGATATGTTGGACAAATGTGGCTAAAAAGCCCTTTAATTATCTTTTGAGACATCACATTACCCCTTTAATTATCTTTTGTGATGGATAAATCTATTTATTTTCAAAGAGCCTCACATTACCAATTGGTGCACAACATACATAAATACATATATTCATGTTGTTGCCATTTACTATGTCTATTATTTATTGATATATGTATGTTATTATTATTAACCACATATTGCAAGTACATGTATAATTTTCTTATGAGTAATTGAGTTTTACCAAATCAACTTGATGGAAGTTTATTTTGGAAGACTCTATCAAGTGATGTAAAACCACCTAGATAGAATCTAGTTGGAATATTCACTTGACTTTATTAACTTGCAGGAGACTTGGTGGCTTTGTTAAGGAAATAAAATGTAGATGACTTTATAAATAGGGATAACTTTACAATGTTGGGAATAATTTTCCGGTAATGATACTGGGCCATTGTGGCCCTTAGATTACTTTTGAAGCAATCTGGCTCACACAAAGTCCAACAGGTAATCGATTTTTTTCTTAGAGTTTTACAAATACGTATTGTGGTTCATCAAATACGTAGTGAGGTTCACAAAATATATACTGGGGTTCATCAAATATGTACAAATTAAAATTTTTTGGAGGGGTTCACCAAATACGTAATGAGATTCATCAAAAACGTAGTGGGGTTCACCAATTATGTAGTGGAGTTCACCAATTACGTAGTGGGGTTCACCAATTACGTAGTGAGATTTACCAATTACATAATGGGGTTCACCAAATATATACAAAATAATAATTCTTGGAGGGCTTCACTAAATACGTAGTAGGGTTCACCAAATACATACAATATAATAATTCTTAGAGGGGTTCACCAAATACGTACTTGGGTTCACCAAATACGTATAAATTAATAATCGCCTGTGTCAATACTCAAACGTCATGTATAAATATGGGATCGTGAGTCTTCCTCTCAATCGCCACTTTTTTGTCATAGTCACCATTTATATGGCTGTAATCGCCATTCTTCATAATTTTCCTTAAAATTAATATTTTTACTTATTTACTGTACATCGGGAATATCATTTATATAAATATAAAAAACTCATTATTTCAATGCAATTATTCATCAGGTGGAGGTTCCACAAGAAGCTGCTGCGCAACCTCTGGATGTACAAAGTTTTTCAAGAAAATGTTTGATCCTTTAATATTACGAACGGGTCGACTAGGCTAGATCATGAGTGAAATATCATGATTGGGCCGATCAAGCCAGATCATGAGTAAATAGAAAATCTAAAATGTACATAGCTGTTCCAACGGAAATACTTGGAATAATTATACCACTTCTACTAGGAGTACCCTTTTCCGTGCTATTGTTTATGAAACTTTTCATCGCCCAGCTCAAACTGAACACGTTGTAATCAAAATACTCACTTATTATGTGAAATTAGATTGGATTAATTAAGGATTCTTGAAACAATTGAACACTTAATCTTAAACTCGATAAAAGTTGTCATTGATAATGTTGTTGTGCTTTTGTGACAAGTATCGAGCGAAACGAGTTTTCACCAAATATAATTATATGTCGTGATGTTGTGATGGTCGGTAAATCCTATTCATCAGTTTGACGAACACGTATAACCTTTAACATCACATTCTACTGTTAAATCGTACATATCCACTAAAAGTTTGAAATTAAATATTGAAATTTAAAATTTAACCTTTTATTTTATAATAATAATCCCATAATTTTTGGAAAGTAACCCTTTATGTTTTAATTAATTTTATCCCTATAAATTTAATTTTCAACTCTACTCATATTTCTTATCAAAATTAACCTTAAGATTAAAAAACCCATTCCCCTTATTCTTAAAAAATGGATACCCACCCTTCCCCCTCTCTTTCAACACTTCATTTCTCTTCACTCAAACCCTATTCTCCTTCTTCTTGATCTCATTCATCATCTCTCTTCATAGCCCAAAATCCATCAAAATCGATCCAAATCCGTTGCAACAGACAAGCAAACCCACAATCTCTCATTGAACACATCCATTGCAACACACGAGACAAAACCCGCGCCAAACCAAGCCAAATCCCTCCAACCCGTGACCCCAAATACCATATCCTTCTAATATTGTTTTTTTTTTCACCAATAATTGCTAGAGGAAAGCATAAAGTTACAAAAGGAAACATTGAGTGTAACGACACAATCACGTTTGAGCTCGAGCATTTTGAAAGGGTCGTATGATGTCGTCGGTTACGGGGTGAAAAGATTTAATCCAAAGAATCAAAATCTTAGTAGCCTTATTCTTCACCCAAGCAACCAAGATGTAGGTTTTTCTTTAAAGATTTTGAATTTTATGTGTTACATTGTTAAAACACCTAATATATATTTGATTCGTTCTGCAAATTGGGTGTTTTTTTAAGTGACGATTATAGAAATGTATGGTCGTTGGTAGAAATATATGTCTTGGATGGAAAACTATAGTATTTTCATGAGTGCCTGTAAAATGTTCGATGAAATGTCATAATGAATTATATGGTGTATTTTTTTCATTGTTCGTAAGGTGTTTGATAAAATTTCATATTGAGGTTTATACTATATTTATATTGTCAAAACACTAAATAGATACTTGAATAATTTTGAAAACTGAGTGTTTTTATGTGATGTTTCTAGAAATGTGTGATTATTGGTAGTGATATATGTTTTGGATGAAAAATTATAGTGTATGTTTATTGCCTGTAAGATGTTCGACGAAATGTCATAATAGGGATTATAGTACATTTTTATCCATACACATTTTTCACTGAGTCATACTTACATTTAGGGTTCTTAGGATGAGTTCTATGATCTTGGTATTCGTGGTTTTGGGAACACTACACTAGTAGCTCGATGGTACAGTAGGCTTCTTGAAAATGTGAGAAGAAATGTCGATACTTCCGAGTTTAGTTATTTTATAAGTATATTGAAAAGGGAAGATGGATCGCGTCCTATTGAAAAGGCTGGCCGAGAAATGATGGGTACAACACACACATTTCATATAGATGAAGTGGGTGAAATGACATAGACCCCATTGGATTTTGCTGCGATAACTGGCCTGAAAGTCGACGGTCGATAACTAGACTATGATTTGGAACTCTACAAGAACAATATGGCTTTGTGAAAGCTAGTTGGTAAACTATTGTCGGAGGTTGGAGAAAAAAAGTTAGTTACCAATGGAAATTTGATAATTATGTTAGGTACGAGTGTACTACTTCTAAACAGGAGGACATTTTGACGAGAGTCTTTCTTCTGGATCTCTTGGGTAGTACAATTATTTGTAATTCCTCCGTAGCCTACAAAAAATAGATTAGATACAGGAGTATAGTTGGGGTGGTTTGATGTTGTTCGTATTGTAATTCAATACGGTCACTTTATGCTGCGGCAAAAGTGTAGGGACATGGGGTTTTTGGAGAGCATGTGAGGTATGGGCTTGTGAGTACTTTATGTGTTTGGCACTAAGTAGACCATTGGGTGGTCAAGACACGTTCTCGAGAGTAGCACGTTGGATAGACATTGAATCGAAAACAAGGGATGTTGGTCACTGCCTAAAAGAGTTATGTGTTAAACTTTGATATGTGAAGCCCAATGAGTTATGTGTTTTATTATATCAATTCTTATCTTGTCTCCCCCCTGAGTATGAATAATGTTTTAAATTTATTTTTGAACTTTGAGATCAATTGGAACCCTTAGGAATAAAGTACAAACTTGCCATACTATTGCATTGACAGTATACCTCCTACCACTATGAGAATCTTGCTACCAGGAACTGCTGGAAGAGCATGATCTTGGGTGAGTGCGTGTCATGGTAGAGTATGGGAGTCGATGCCCCGTACATCCCATACAGAACCCTAAATTCAATGTTATGTAATCAACCATTCATCAGAGAGGATCTAGCTGGTGGTCTTGGAGGTTTCAGAGCGACACACTTGATCATTGATGTAGATGGCGATAGAGAAGATACTTATGATGAATTTCAGAAAATGTGGTTGTCTTACAACTATGATGGGGAATCTTCATCTTCGCAGGAACTAAATGTCTCTATGTGCTTTTTAAATATAGGAGATTACTAATATTATTATACAATGTCATTTTGTAATCTACTATTATAGGCAGCAACACCAGCAACCGCAACAGCCACAACATTATTAGGAGCATCAGGGTCAGCTAGAGCGAGCGTTGATGATATAAGAGTGGTTGACATCCCACTACCATCATGGCAGATTCAGTTACCATTCCCAGATGGTAGTCGTGAGTTGGTTGACATTCCAAATGATGTTCTAGTCTGGGGTCTTCCATTTGCTGAAGTCGATTATGTGTGTTATGATGTTAATATTTATTATTTAGTCATTCAATATCATATTAACGCATAATTTGGATAATGCAGGTGCTGACGACATGCGCGTCAGGCATGATGCGCATGATTATCGATCTCAATAAGCTCTTATTCGAGAAAATGTTGAGCGCACATGAGGCGATGAGAAAGGCCAAAGCATCAATGGAAAAAAGGATAAGAAATTTGTAAACTTACGATCTTTCCCTATTTATTTTTTAGTTTGAAATCAAAATATATTTAATATGTAGACTTGTAGGCGAAGTTGCAAAGATGCCAGCACATGTATGAAACTCAAGCAAGCAGGCATGAGAGTGATGATGAAGTTGATGAAGATGATGACAATGGTGAAGATTTAGTTAATGATGATGAAGACGGCCATGATGACGACACCAATGAGGATATTGAATCGGAACAAGAACATGAAGGACGTGCAAAGCATCTCTCTTCAGTCTTCTGGGTTATGTAGGGCTTCCTGTTCTTAAGTTTATCTGCAGGAAAATAGAGAGTCAATATATAAAAAAAAGAGGAAGAAGAAACAAGTAACAATGGTAAACTTAAAGAGAAACAGAGCTGGAAATAGGGCTCCGGCTACTTATTGAAAGTCCCCAAGTTCTTGGGAATTCTCCAGCGGCCATCACCGTCCCAATTTCTACCAATCACATGGATATCCCTCTCTCAATTTTTATCACCCAGGGGAATATTGGTCACCGTTGACCCTCTCTATTCTGAAGTCCAATTGGAATAGATAATAATTCTCATCCCTAGGTTTAATTACATAACAACATCTTAATTCGTCGATTCCTAAATCCAAACCAAATCTCCTATTCAAAGCCTTAAAGCCGAGGAGGATCCTATAAATGCTGAGAGTAAATTGAGAAGAGGCAAGGCCACACCAATGGAATAATTCTTGGATAAAACTTTAGTAATGGAATATGTTTCATATTCAGTCCCTTTGTCTATCATAAGCCTTTTAGTTTTTTTCTCCAATTGAGTTCTACTTCATTTTTATATTATGTAAAAACTTGTTCAAGCTCATTCTTAGATCTTAGTAAAAAAGAGAAGGGACATCTAAACAGAAGGGACATCTAAAATGGGAAGATCCCTCGAAGAGCTGGTCTCGTCAAATCTGTTGCGAGTTTGCCTCCCAACTTCACCCACCATAGTACGAAGTCGTTTCAACATATTGAGATTTTCTTTCAATCTCTAAATTGAGGTGTTTTCCTCCGAAGAACCAGAATCAGAATCACTGGAGAAGAATGGCTAGAAGAGATATGTGAATCTCTCCCGGGACAAGAAGAAGACAATGAGGCTGGTGTTGAAGATAAAATGAAGGAGAAACAATGGGAAGATCTCACGGAAGAACATATAATGACACGATAATGAGTGGTATGACTGAACTCGAGGGTTGAGAGCATACAAGTGTGACGTCACCACGCGAGTCTAGGAGCCCAGACCACTTTGTGTACCGGTAATGGAAGGCGAGGATTAGCTTATCTTTAGTCTTCTGGGTTATGCAAGGCTTCCTGTTCTTAAGTTTATCTGTAGGAAAATAGAGAATCAATATAAAAAAAAAAAGAGGAAGAAGAAACAACAAGTAACAATGGTAAATTTAAAGAGAAACAGAGCTGGGAAATGGGGCTCCGGCTACTTATTGAAAGTCCTCAAGTTCTTGAAAATTCTCCAGCGGCCATCACCGCCTCAATTCCCATCAATCACAAGGACATCCCTCTCTCAATTTTTATCACCCGGGGGAATATTGGTCACCATTGACCCTCTCTATTCTGAATTTCGATTGGAAATAATAAATCTCATTCCTAGGTTTAATTACATAACAACATCTTAATTCGTCGATTTCTTAATCCAAACCAAATCTCCTATTCAAAGCCTTAAAGCTGAGGAGGATCCTATAGATGCTGAGGCAAGACCACACCAATGAAATAATTCTTGGATAAATGGTCATATGTTCTACTACTTCATTTTATTAAGGCTAATATGAGGATCCAATTTCATGGGATGATATCATTTTGTTTAAAACTTTAGTAATAGAATATGTTTCATATTCAGTCCTCCTGTCTATCCTAAGCCTTTTAGTTTTTTTCGCAAATTGAGTTCTACTTCATTTTTATATAATATAAATATTTGTTCAACCTCATTCTTACGTCTTAATAAAAAACACTCTAATATATCTTGAAAAATCATCTAAAAGTAACTTAGTATCTTTTTCTTCAAGATTCATGCGATCTAAAATCTCCTAAATTTATGTGTAGAGGTTGCAAACATTCAATTTCTCTTACCAAAACTTTTATCAGGTTTTCTTGTGAACTTAGCCTCTACACACAGTTGGCATTTCTCTATGTTATGTGTTATGTAATTTTTTTTATTGAAACCAATTTATATAATCTTGTTAATATATGGTGCACTACGATGTCCGAGTCCACAAAACGACAAATCAAAAGATTCAATAATATAAACTAAAGAAGATGATTTTTCATTCATAATTTCAAGTTCATTAAGTACGAATAGTTCATCAGCATAAAGAATTTTCCAGCAGAAATATTATTTTTAGTAATTATTGCCTTGTCTACCTCAATTGTGAGTTTCATCCCCTACTTTGTTGAGAAGAGTACCGTAGACCAAATTGCGCATTATAACTGACACATGCAATGTATCACGAAGAGCAAGCATTTTTTCACATGTCATCCTCACAACAACCTTGCCTTTGCCAATAACCTTTGACACTTGTGAATTGCCCATGAAGACATGTTCTCCTCCAATATCTCACTAATTGTAGAGAGCGCTTATATCTCTACGTATGTGCTTTGTTGCACCAGTGTCAAGTTAACCTGTGTAACCATTATTGCGATAACATTAGACTTAGTCAGATTAATTGCAGCTTCACCAAAAATCTTCTTTTTTCAGTGTCGACATTCATTTTGTAGTGTCACGGCTTCCAACGATAGAAACAATTCACATTCTTCTTCTTTGACGAATTCCTCTTCAATCTATTCTCTTTCTTTACTTTCAGATTTTATTGAATTGCTTTTTGTTTCCTCCACCATGTTGGCTTTCAAGTTCTATTCTTTGCTCACCGAAGTTTTATCTTTAATTCTGATTCAAGTAACCACTTGGTCTAGAGTCCATTTATTCGTATCATGTTTCATACTTCGCTTAAAATTATGAGCTAGGCAATTCCTCAGGAAAAGAACTAGGCACAAAGTCATCAGGAAATTTCGTTTCCTCTTTGGTTATCTCTCCTGCTAAAGCATGAAACTTCTCAATTTGAACAGTCATAGTTCTTTCTTCATTCATAGTAAAATCCAAAAAAATTCCAACAGCATATTTTTATTACAAACATCTTCTAAATCATATTATCGAGCATTCCAAATATCACGTGCGTGATCATAGGAACAGTTTACATTATAAAGTTCATTTGGCAAAGCATTATACAGGGAAGACGTGCTCAGGATCATGAACTCGGTCATGTAATTAAAGAGTTCCGCATTTACCGGGAGGACAAGGGTCCATTCCGAGTAGCTACTGGCTCCGTTGAAGCCTATCAGCTATTATGAAGTTCCTTCTAGCTTCTGCTCTTCCATTGACATTATTTCCAAGGTCGCTCGATATAGAATGTTCACGACGCTCATGTCGTAGGCTAAAACTCTTCTCAATAAGTAGTTTCCAACTTATACTGAGATGACAAGAGCATCGTTGTGATTCCTGTCATGCTCTAAATCCAGGTCATCGAATATCAACGGAGGATTTTCGCTGATACTCAAGGGCCCTTCCAGACATTTCTCTAGCGTCGACTTCTTATAGTATGTATTTCTTTCTTTCCTGGTAGGCCCTTCTTGTTCTTTCAGCGCGATAAATGTTATCACGCTTGTCATCACTATGGTTCTCTTTTTCAACTTCCCATTTCTCCTCCTCCTTTTTCACAAACTAACGGAGATATCCATCTTTAATCAGCTTCTAAATGTAGTCTTGGAGTTGGAAGCAGTCCCTTGTATAATGCCCACTGCTCTTGTGAAAAGTGAAGGACTTGTCTTTATCCTTGTGATGCGGCTCTTTTATGAGTAGGGATGGTCTCTTCAGTCAAGGTTTACTGGGATAGTCAACAACGTGTAAACCTTGTCCCAATGGTGTACTCTATCTGAATCTCGTCTTTAGTACTCTGTCATTTAATGTTTATTGTCGTTTCTTTCATCGTCCATTTCTGTTCTATCAAATCTTTTCTTTTCAGATCTCAAACTCCGTTCCCGCTTCCTCGACTCTCTCGTCTTCTGTTCATCCACTTTCAGTAGGCTTCTTTTCTCCTCTTCTAGAGTAATATAAGTTTACGCCCGTTGAAAGGTTTCTGTCATGGACAAATGTTTCATCTTGGACAAGTCTTCAAACAGGGGGTGAGTTTGGTTCCAGTCCCAACCTGAAAGCCAATCAGGCAACTCGATCATCATAGTTGTTTACTCTTGCCATTTCATCTATAATGACTCTCCCTTTTTGGCAGAAATAGTCAGAAGATACTCGTTATCCTCCATCACCATGCAGTAGGTGGAATATTGCTCTAGAAATACATAGGACATAGCAGCGAAGTTAGTAATCGAATGTATAGGGACGGAATGATACCATTTTAGAGCAACTCCGTCAAGACTGGTCGGAAACATCATGCACATCAACTCATCCATGTTGATATAATGCCCTTACTTGTCTAAATCGCCAGAGATGGTCTATTGGGTCCGTTTTTCCTTTGTAGCATTTGAATTTGGGGGCCACAAACCTCTTAGGTATGACCTCCACCAGTATCTCGGGACATAATGGAGTACGGGTGAGCGATTCAAGATCTGCTTTGCCTGCACTCCCTAGTTTTCTCATTTCCATCATTTTTCTTTTCAACATTTCTTCCATTGCTTCCTCGGTTATGATTTTGGGGTGATGAACCTCCCCTGTAGTCTCATTTGTCTGGTATTGAGACTGGATTTCTCCATCCTCCCGTTGCATGTTTCTACTATTTTTGTTATTCTATTGTCTCGTATCTTGTCCGTCGTCCTCTGAACGGATCTCCTGCTCCTCATTATTTGTCCTCTGACTAATTTTAGCGTGTGTTCTTGCCATCTCTTGCTGAAGATTAATCTGGTCTTGCACAGTCTGTCATGCGCTGCGCAGTGCTTCTGTATTACGTTATTCCATATCCTGCATCTCGGTCAGAATTGTCTGCAACATCTTTGCTAGTGAGGTTGGTTGATCTACGTGATCACCTCCATTTCCAGCCCGTTGCCTTCATTCAGGGAGGCATTAGACCTGGTTCTAGACATGTTCAATGTTTTGAGGTGGGTTTCTCGAGCTTTTCTTTCAACTCTCAATGAAAAGCACCAAAATGTAAATGATTTTTCCCTTACTTAGAAAAATAAGGCGATAATATGTAAGAAGAGAGAAAAATAATGCTTTTGGTAAAAATTTGCTAGGCTTGTATTGATCTTTTTTGTTTTCATTGAGCCTGAATTTATAGGCTTTTACAAGATATTGACGAATCAATTTATGGAAGGAAGTTCCCTCCATCTTTTTGAAAAACAGCTACACCTCCTCTATATTTTTGGTAATACGGTCATGTTCGTGGGATCATTTCTATGTTTGTGAGTTTTTTCTGAATGTGGTCTCAAATTAAGCTTATTTCCCTGAACTGCCACATTGATCGTGTTTCCTTATAACTGCTGAATTGATCATGGTCTCCTAATCTCTTTTACAGCTCCGATTCTCTCCCTCTCGTTCTACCACGGTGTTGATCCTCTCAGTCTCTCTTGATTGGTTCTTCTTTTATACATGTCATGGTGGGTGTTTTATGTCTACTCAACATGGTTTTAAGATTGTTGTTCAAATTAAATCACAATCAATGAAAATATAGAATATGGGTGGCGTTAAGTGACCACTCTAAAAAATTTATAATTTTTTAGTAAGGAATTTTTTTGATATTTTCGAGCCTACTGATTTTTCAATTATGACCCCAATAAGTTTCTTCAGTTTTAGCCCTTTTATTTTCAGATTTTTAACCTTAAAATGTTTTATTTTAATCCCCTAAACAAAAAACCCTAATATCCCTAAAAATCCCCAAAATTTCCTAAAATCCCTAATTTCCCCCTAAAACTCATCTTCCTTACCCCCGATCCCGACGGCGACTCACGACTGAGCCTGACGGAGCCCTGCAACGACTGAGCTGCGCGACTGCGAGGTAGTCTCTCTCTCTCTGTTAATGTCTCTCTCTGTTACGATTTTGTTCCTCTCTCTCTCTCTCTGTTACTCTCTATCTCTCTCTCTGTTAGAGTCTTGTGTTACTCTCTCTCTGTTAGAGTCTTGTGTTACTCTCTCTCTCTCTCTCTCTCTCTCTCTCTCTCTCTCTCTCTCTCTCTCTCTCTCTCTCTCAATTTCTGTATCGTGAATATTATTCGTGACTGTTGATGCAAATTTTCTGTTCTGTTGTTGTTTCTGCTAATTGTTGCAAATTTTCTGTTCATGCAAATTGATGCAAATTTCTGAGTTTGTCAATAATGGCATATTGGCCTCCAAAAATGGCGACTTTGATGATGAAGGTCTCTCTCTCTCTGCCAATTTGGATATGAATTTAGCTGTTACGATTTGTTGCAGATATGATTGCATAGGATTAATTTTTAATTAATGGGTCATAAAAGAAAATCTTCTTCTTGCTTATTATAAAACTATTTCTCTAGATTTTGGCTGCTGTAAATGGTTGTGTTGTGATAGGCTGGATTTGGTATAACTTTGGTCGAAAACTTGAGGATGTTGATAAAATTAAATTTGAATTACAAATTTCCGGCCTGGGAAATTATATTTGACTGCCATGAGTGACTACTGACTTCTCGGATAAACCCTCGGTTTTAAGACAAAGTGTTCAAATATTGTAGTCACTTTCTAGTTGCTTAATTATATAACAAAATCAATGTTCAAGATCCTGTGACTTTGATATTTAAGGAAAAGAGAAATTCAAGAATATTAAGCGTCACTCTTGTGTTTCCGTAGAGTGTAATCTGTTGCTCTTGTAGTTCCCATGTGACCATTCTTTGCAACTTAAAAAGTGCTTGTCTAGTTTTCGGTGGTGAATTATTTGGGGACGGCTTCTTCAATTATGTAGCTCAAAACCTCAAGCTCTACCCGCGGGACAGTATCAATGAATTCACAAACTTTTTCTAGTTCAAAACAAAGTCACGTCTTAGAAAGTAAACCATAAAATAATGAATTTTGTAAGAAATAAACCGCAATAAAAAATATCATAAAATTATACCGTAAAAATTATAATATACCGTAAAACATAACTAACTTTCTAGTTGCACTCCTGAAAATATGTATGGAGAGTAAAAACTTATCAAATGGTTGAATAAACTTTAATGTAACTTTAACAGAAAAATGTTAAAGACAGATCATGTCACCGGTCATTCTCCTTAAAGCCATGTTCACCCCTAATACTTTCAGTATTAGTCCACTCATGTAGTGGCCCTCTTGAGTTTTAGGGAAAACTAGATATAGAGAAAACGAATGGTGTTTTTCTTATTATTTTTTCAAGCGTGACTAAAGCCTTTATATAGGCAAATACAAAGCAAAGAAAAAGTCATGACATCTCAAAATAAAATTGCTATAAAGAGATTTAAATTCAAAAAACAAATTTTAAGCCCCGACTAATATTTGCTTTTTTTTTTCATTTATTTCAAATCACTAACCAACAGACCCGATTTTGTAAAGGGGTGGGCAATGTACCAAAATTTGGTCCTTTTATCTCTGGAATGGGTAAAAACCCGCCCCCAACCAACCGTATCTGTTTTGTATCCACCTAACTCTACATTCCCACCACAAATTTCAACTATCTTCTAAGTTCTAACACTCCTCAAAGACTCACAAGTCGCACCAACTGTACCGAAAAATTGTTAAAAAAAAAAAGCAGTGCTTGACACTCGATTTTTTTTATATCACAGTTTTGTCTACCTTTTCACTCTTTCTGCGAAAGAGAGAGAAAATGCTACTACGTGGAATCATCTCCACTCCACTGCCATGCTCTGTTCACCTCCACAGCATATCGCCCTCTCCGCCGCGCACCGTCACCATCTCTGCTCAAGTCTCATCTCCAACCACGAATTACTCCATTTCTGACAAGGACCTCGAATCCCGAGGCTTCGTCCTCCACCGGACCATCTCCGATCTCAATATCGACCAGCTGAACTCTGTATTCGTGGCCGTCGGCTTCCCGAGGCGCGATCCGGCCAAGATCCAAGTGGCGCTTGAGAACACTGACGCATTGCTTTGGATCCAGTACATGAAGACGCAAAGGCCGGTGGCATTTGCTAGGGCTACTGGAGACGGTGTGTTCAACGCGATCATATGGGACGTGGTGGTGGATCCGTCCTTCCAAGGGATAGGTCTGGGTAAGGCTGTGATGGAGAGATTGATTGAGGACATATTGAGCAGAGGGATTTCTAACATTGCTTTGTATTCGGAGCCCCGTGTTCTCGGTTTCTATAGGCCTATGGGTTTTGTGGCGGATCCAGATGGGATTCGTGGAATGGTGTTCTCCAGAAAACCGAAAAAGAAATAGAAAAATATCATTTCTTGGTTGAATTTCTCATTTTAATTGCTAATTGTATGCGTTGAATTTTGCACATATTAATTGATAATTATGGTAACATCGTCTTTGGTATAGTGAAAATTTGAACAATTCAGCATCGACTTGTTAAGTGTAAATCGTGTGATTACTTGATTAGGTAGTGTTGGAGAGAAAGAAAAAAGAGAAGAAAAATAAAAAAAAGATTGAAAAAGGAATGAAAGTGTGTGATGTGAAATAAAATGGGAATTTGTCCGACATTCGAAACTCAAGTATAGAATGTTGGGTTTATAAACTCAATATTCATGCCTTGGGGTTAGCCCCAAGGGGACCCCACATTTTGTGGGGAAGAGAGAATCTAGATGACACATGGTCCTCCTTCATACGCGCGCGTCGCCGCTGTCCGTCCGGCCGGCTTGGTACGGTCAAAAGATTTATACTTGAACAGCAAGTAAATATTTTCAAATAGAATCTGTAATTATCTGCAGAAGATAATTAAAATAGGGCATCATTAGCTTCATTTTTTAAGAAGACGAACACAACAACACTCAAACACTAAGCATCATGCATATTGAGAGAAATACAAAAGGAGTTCTGTAAGGGTCAGAGTGATCGGTTGTTGTACTCTGATTTAGATCGTTGTATCCTGTAGAGACGATTCGTCGTAGTCTCCAAGCACCCTGTGGAGGACGATTATTGCCTTTAGGACATTGCTTTCGAGCAATCCTCGATATACATCGTATTTTCAGTTCTAATTTTACTGTTCTGTAATTATCTGCAGAAGATAATTAAAATAGGATTTCATTAGCTTTGTTTTTTAAGAAGACGAACACAACAACACTCAAACACTAAGCATCATGCATATTGAGAGAAATACAAATGGAGTTCTGTGAGGGTCAGAGTGATCAGTTGCTGTACTCTGATTTAGATCGTTGTTTTCTGCAGAGACGATTCGTCGTAGTCTCCAAGCACCCTGTGGAGGGCGATTATTGTCTTTAGGACATTGCTTTCGAGCAATCCTCGATCTACATCGTATTTTCAGTTCTAATTTTGTTGTAATCGTTTTTCATTTTATTTGTTTATTAGATCAAATAAATTTTGCTCTAATCGTTTCTATTGCAATTACGTTGTAATCGTTCCTTATTTCTTTGTAATCGTTGGTTAATGAAAGTATCTTGTTTCATCTCTACTCACAATAATCTAAAGACAATAATTCTGGAACAATCTGCTGGGATCAAAACTATGCACGCTGAGAGACCGAAAAAATTCAAAGGGGACGACTTCAAACAATGGCAATAGAAGATGGTCTTCTATCTGAACACTCTCAATCTAGCACATCTGCTGACGGGCGATATTCCTCATGCACCGATGAAAGGACAATCGAAGGAACTAGCATCTGCACGGGAAGCCTGGATCCATTCGGATTTCCTTAGCCGAAACTATATCTTGAACGGCTTGGTAGACACCCTCTACGACGTCTACTTGTCATTTAAGACGGCAAAGGAACTGTGGCAAGCCTTAGAAAAGAAATACAAAATGGAGGATGTCAGGACGAAGAAATTTATTGTCGAAAAATTTCTGAAATACGAGATGGATGATAAGAACACGGTAATCAATCAAGTGGAGGAGTTGCAGATCATCTTTAACAACATGAAGATCGAGGGGATGATCGTGAATGAACCTTTCCAAGTCACGTCCATCATCGAGAAGCTGCCGCTGTCAGGGAAGGACTTCAAGAATTATCTGAAGCACAAACGTAAGTAGCTCAACATGGAGGATTTGATTGTTCGACTGAGGATAGAGGAGAACAACCGGAAAAATGAAAAGAAAGCAATGTGGGCAACCTACGGAATGAAAGCTAATGTGGTAGAAGGAAACAAATCTAATACACCGGACAAGAAAAGGAAGATATCGACAAGCAATGCTCAAAAAGGTAATTCAGATAAACTCATTAAGGGCAGTTGCTGGGTGTGCGGTAAAGCCGGACATAGAGCAAAGGACTTCCGGTTTAAGAAAGATCAAAACGATAGTAACCAAACCCGTAACAGTGGGAAAACGAACCAAGCAAATATGATAGAGATAGATGATCTCTGTGCAATGATTTCTGAAATCTGTATGGTCACTGACACCAAGGAATGGTGGGTCGACACTGGTGCTACGAAGCACGTGTGCAATGACCGAACCATCTTTTCAACTTATGCTGAGGTTGATAAAGATGAGGTTCTCTATATGAGAACGCCTCAGAAGCTGCTGTTAAGGGAAAGGGAAATGTTGTACTGAAATTCACATCCGAAAAACAACTTACTCTCCTAGACGTCTTGCATGTACCTGCATAGAAATTTGATTTCAGGATCTCTTTTATGTAAAAGTGGATTTAAGCTTGTCTTTGATACTGGCAAGTTTATTCTGACTAAGGGAGGGATGTTTGTTGGGAAGGGTTATAGTTTTGATGATCTTTTTAAACTTAATGTGTCTGTTGTAACCCATGCAATCATTAATGATAATTCTGCTGCTTCTTTTGTTTATATTGCTGAACTTTCTAATATTTGGCATGCTAGATTAGATCATGTTAATTTTTGTTCCTTACCACGTATGATTAATTTAGAACATCTACCTAGATCATTTTCCGCCTAAGAGAATCGCGAGTTTACTCGGAGCAGGCTTCCCCAAAGCCTTACAGTAAAGGTAGGTAATCCTCTTCTTCTAATTAGCCTCAAGGGTAGCTCAGACGCCCTCTTCCCATTCATCTTTCCTTTGGGATGAGAAAATTATGCTCTCTCTAATATGAGGGTCTGAAAGAGGGTGACTCTCTTTCGAAGAGTTAGCAGGGTAAGGGCTTAGAATCGAAGACAATTCGCAAGAAAGAAGAAGTCAGTGAGTCTAATGGCCTTCTTGATATAATATGCCCATTTTCAAGAATAGGTGGTTTGAGAATACGTTGTTGTCTTTGAAAGAAGAAGGGGTTACAGAAAGAAAAATGCAAGAGTAGGGGGTTGGGTTTGAAAGAAGTAGTTGTAGATGTTATGAACTTAACTGTACTGCTGCATTTCGTAAAGTCTTATTCTCTTACGAAAGAAGGTATTCTCTTCCGAAAAGAAGAGAGGCATCTTCGGGTAGTTAGCAGCAAGTAGTAAATCTGGGGGTTTGGGGACCGCAGCCCCCCATGTAAGCAGTAACCATGTTCTCGTGGCGGTGCCTTTCTTATTGATTTGGTAGAGGTGGCTTTCTTGGTTTAAAGAATCTCTCTTAGAGGTTAGCTCTCTGGTAAGCGAATAAGGTAGTGCTAACTATCTTCGCTACGTGAGAGCAAGTAAGCAGGTAGTGGTAGTGTGCATGTCTGTCTTTGGAATGTCTGTTGATGGCGGTGTGCATGAATGTGTTGATTGCGGATAGCCCTTTTTTTTTCTGCCGGAGGTAGTAAGTTAGCGAGAGGGGTGAAGCAGCCTAGCGATTCGACTATTACGCTCCAGTAGTAAGCTGATAGTCGCTATCTTCTCTTAGGTAGCAGCACATGGGAGTAGCAAGAATCTGCCTCCCAAGAGGCATAAGAAAAAAGGGGCGAAGCGCTAGTTAGTGGGAATAGTCCTTTCCTGGGTATACCTCGTCAGCCAGCATCCACCTCACGAACAAGCAGTCCCACGGAGCGCTAACTATCAATTGAATAATAGAAGACAGATCGTAAGGAGATTTTCGATTAGTTAGCACTACCTCGATGTGACGGAATAAGAGTAAGAAAGCAGCAAATCCTTCCTTCAACTATGGCAGTGAAAGCAGAATCTGAATCCGCCTTTCGGCTAGCACTTGGGATCGTTCAAAAATAAATTTCCCTGGAGCTGGGAAAACTCCTATTTACCGGGTCTGGGATCGATTTCAACTCGGAGATTGCCTGGTCTTTCTCGCCTTTCTCTACTATGCCTTTCATCGTGAACTACTAAATCGACTCCTAAGAGAAAGATAGCCTTTTGGCTTTCTCGGGTCCGGGCTAATTCTTTGTCAAGCACAAATTCTTCCTTTAGTCGATCAATTCCTTTAAGGGATCTACTACGAAAATTGAACAAGACCGATACCGATTAAGCATGTTGACTATCATCAAGCATAACAGCATAGCATGAAGCCTACCACCCTACCCGAAAGCATTCTCTCTATCCGAAAGCCTACCATCGACACCATAGCATCCTCTGAGCCTGGCCGAGTGGCTCGGAAGTACTGCTCCATGTCCCATAGGAAGTTCTCCAGTTCCTTTGCGTCTCGGGCGCCATTATAGCACGTTCGGGCACCCCAATCCGACTTGGGGCATCCACGTCCCCAACTTTGCCATTCCCAATGGCCCTCTTAACCACGTTTACTTCTGTGGTAAGGTCCGCAATCTGGGCCTTGAGCACCTCAATGGAACTCAAAATATCCTAGAAAGACTTTCTGCCCACTCAAGGTGGCTTTTCTCAATGGACTCTACCAAATAGTCCAAACGTACGATGCAAAAATGAAATAAATGTGAAATATGCGTAGAATCTAATTTGCAAGAAAATAATTTAAATTTGTAGAGAGAACGAATGGCCTATTTGATTTAATACATAATGATTTATGTGATTTAAAATTAACTCCTAGTAGGGAAGTAGAAAATATTTTGTTACATTTATTAATGATTTCAGTAAATATTGCTATGTATATCTGTTTCATTCAAAGGATGAGACTTTGGATATGTTTAAGACATACAAGTCTGAAGTTGAAAAACAACTTGATAAACATATCAAAGTGCTTAGATCTGACCGGGGTGGAGAATGACTTTACTATGCTGTCTGAATTCTGTGCTCTACATGGAATTGTGCATCAAACTACAACACCTTACACGCCTCAATAGAACGGGGTGGCTGAAAGGAAAAATAGAACTCTGAAAGATATGGTGAACTGTATGTTGAACAGTTCTGGATTACCCCAAAATTTGTGGGGGGAGGCATTGCTTACAGCAAACGACATACTTAACAGGATTCCACATAAAAAGACCAACAAGTCTCCTTATGAAGAGTGGAAAGGGAAGTTATCTTCCTATAAAATCCTAAAAGTGTAGGGGTGTCTCACAAAGGTACAAGTACAATTGCTAAAGAGAGTAAAGCTTGGACCTAAGACAATAAACTGTGTTTTCATTGGATATGCATTGAACAATGCTGCATATAGATTTTTGATTATTAGGTCAGAAATTTCTGACATAAGTACCAACTCTATAATGGAGTTTGTCAATGCAGAATTCTTTGAGAATGTGTTTCCTTTTAAGGAAGGAAGACACGGTCAAAATGTCAAACGAGAATTAGAAGAAAGTTTTTCTAGAGCTTAGATTGATGAAGAATCTGAACCTGAGCTTAGAAGAAGTAAAAGAGCTAAAACGAGTACCTCATTTGGCCCAGAGTTTCTAACATACCTGACGGAGGCTGAACCTCAAACCTATAAGGAGGCAATGTCCAACCCTGATGCTCCTTTTTGGAATGAAGCAGTCGATAATGAGATAGATTTCATAATGCAAAATAATACGTGGATGTTGGTTGATCTCCCTCCTGAGATAAACCAATAGGCTGTAAATGGATCTTTAAAAGAAAGCTAAGAGCTGATGGTACTATTGAAAAGTACAAAGCTCGGTTGGTAGCTAAAGGATACCAATAGAAGGAAGGCATAGACTTTTTCGATACCTATTCTCCAGTGACGAGAATCACATCTATTAGGCTGCTGATTGCACCAGCAGCTTTGCATACTTTGGAAATTCATCAAATGGATGTAAAGACTGCTTTCTTAAATGGAGAATTGGATGAAGAAATCTATATGGAACAGCCTGAAGGGTTCGTGGTTAAAGGTTAAGAAACGAAAGGTCTATAAATTTGTTAAATCACTTTATGGATTAAAACAAGCACCGAAACAATGACATGAGAAGTTTGATCATACAATATTATCTTATGGATTCAAGATAAATGAGTGTGATAAATGTGTCTACATTAAAGGTACTAATGATCAGTTTGTCATAATATGCTTGTATGTAGATGACATGCTTATAGTTGGATCAAACAAGGATATAATATCCTCTACCAAGAGGATGTTGAATTCTAAATTTGACATGAAAGACTTAGGTCAAGTAGATATCATTCTTGGAATTCGAGTAAAGAGAACTGAAAATGAATATACCTTTACCCAGTCTCACTATGTAGAAAAGATTTTGAAAAGGTTTGGGCAATATGAAAGTAAACCTACTGTAACTCCTTTCGACCCAAATTATAAGTTAAGGAAGAATAATGGAGTTGGAGTATCTCAATTGGAGTACTCACAAATAATTGAAAGTTTAATGTATATCATGAATTTCACCAGGCCTGATATAGCCTATTCAGTTGAAAGGTTGACAAGATATACGAGTAATTCTGGACGTGATCACTAGAGTGCATTGGTGAGAGTACTAAGGTGCTTAAAATTCACAATGAACTACGAACTACATTACTCAACCTATCCGCCGGTGATAGAAGGATTTAGCGATACTAACTGGATATCAGACATTTTAGAGACTAAATCTACTAGTGGATATGTGTTTACCCTAGGTGGTGGAGCTATCTCGTGGAGGTCTACTAAGCAGATCTGTATAGCTCATTCAACTATGGAATCAGAATTCATAGCATTGGACAAGGCTTGTAAAGAAGCTGAATGACTCAGGAATTTTCTAGAAGATATTCTGGTGTGGCCTAAACCAGTGTCAGCTATATGTGTCAACTGTGACAATATGGTTACAGCCTTTAGAGCAAAAAATAATGTGTATAATGGTAAGTCTAGACATATTAGACGAAGACATAATAAACCATTAAGCAATTGTTGTCCAATGTGGTGATTTCCTTAGAGTTTATAAGGTCAAAGGAGAATCTTGTTGATCCTTTGACGAAAGGATTGTCAAGGGAACTAATAAAACAAACATCGAGGGGAATGAGACTAAAGCATATTCAATGAATCATTCAGGTGATAACCTAACATAGTTGACTGGAGATCCCAAGATCTAGGTTCAATAGGCAAACTGGCATGGATGATTCAAATTGAAACACTGAGAAACCTATGGTTTTTTCTTGTTGCTATGATATGAAGATAGTGTGTTGTATGTCGACGTAAAAGGGTATACGTAAGTATTTAATGACATTTATGTTCTGCTTGCCAGAGGAGTAGTGACAGAATACTCTTAATCATTGTCACCTATATGAGAGTAAAA
Source organism: Datisca glomerata (assembly GCA_003255025.1). Lineage (NCBI taxonomy): Eukaryota > Viridiplantae > Streptophyta > Magnoliopsida > Cucurbitales > Datiscaceae > Datisca > Datisca glomerata. The sequence continues at coordinate 75,178 of QANY01005313.1, read as the reverse complement.
GTGGGGTCGCTTCTATGAGAGGTCTGAATGGCTTAACCTCTCTAAAGCTCTTATGAAAGCGGTTTATGTTCATGACCAAAATGAACAAAATCGTATGAACTCAGATGTATTAAGATGAGATATGTGTGAAATTTGTTGTCTCGGTTTATCTAAGAGGAAGTTCAGTTTAAGAACGTAGTTCACTGTTCTTCAGAATAAATTCGATGAATTCTCACTACGGAAGGTTCAAGTCCAAAAGTCACCTCTCTTGATGCATGTCTCATATGCTATCTCTCTCATGTTGTTGTCTAGTTAGGACACATTTCATTCATGTAGGGGATTGATGGAGAGAAAAGAAGAAGAGAAGAAAAATCAAAGAAAGATTGAAAAATGAATGAAAGTGTGTGATGTGAAATAGAGTGGGAATTTGTCCCACATTGGAAACTCAAAGATAGAATGTTGGGTTTATAAACTCAACATTCATGCCTTGGGGTTAGCCCCAAGGGGCACCCCATATTTTGTGGGGAAGAGAGAACCTAGATGGCACATGGTCCTCCCTTCATGTGCGCGACGTCCGGTCTGCTCAGTTTGGTTTTGGTACGATCAAAAGATTTATTTTTGGATAAATTTTTTTTGATTTATTTGGAGAGGAAGTAAATATCTCTAAACAGAATCTGTAATTATCTGCAGAAGATCATTAAAATACATCTATTATCTCACAAAATCTCTCATTATCTCACAATATCATAAAAAATTTTATTCTAATTTATCTACACGTTTTGCTCGCTCTCCAAGCTTTGAACGTTATATATTAGAATCAGGCATCATTAGCTTCATTTTTTAAGAAGACAAACACAACATCACTCAAACACCAAGCATCCTGCATATTGAGAGAAATACAAAATGAGTTCTGTGAGGGTCAGAGTGATCGGTTGCTTATTCTGACTTAGATCGTTGTATCCTGTAAAGACGATTCATCGTAGTCTCCAAGCACCATGTGGAGGACGATTATTGTCTTTAGGACATTGCATTCGAGCAATCCTTAATCTACATCTTATTTTCAGTTCTAATTTTTCTGTAATCGTTTTTCATTTTATTTGTTTATTAGATCAGATAAATTTTGCTGTAATTGTTTCTGTTGCAATTACGTTGTAATCGTTTCTTATTTCTTTGTAATCGTTTCTTATTTCTTTGTAATCGTTGGTTAATAAAAGTGTCTTGTTCCATCTCTACTCACAATAGGTAGCATAACATGACTTTTTATTGACATTTTCGTGGTTTAGATAGTCTTAAAGAAATTGATTTCCACGGTTTGCTCTATCTAGAAATGGTTCGTCATTCTAATACACAAATTTTCCTCTATATAAGGGCAATTTCACTGCATTTTAACCAAATCTGAGCGATGACGAGCTAAACATATTGGGAATCTAAAAGATTGTGTCATTCGGATCCTTGGTCCAATATGGCATGGGTTCAAATCCTAATTTCGTTAATTAGGACTAAACCCATTGTAAGCTTTGGCGGCAGCAAGATGTGGTGCGGCAATTTTGATGATGACTGGATGTGTGAGTAATTAATCTGTATATATAAAGTTATAGAAAAAGCACTAAAATGATGAGTCCATTCTCATTTCTTTCAAAAGTTAAGAATCAGTATTTTATGTAAACGTCAAGTCTTGTTAAAGTTTTGGATGTTTAGATTAATTTAAGAAAGGGCAGGAAACAGATAAAGAAACGATGAAGGCAGAGTAGAACAAGTAGGAAATTTGAAGATGAACTTTATCATACTCTCGTGATGGTTGAAAATCAGTGCTTTTCTTTTCCATGAAATAACAAGAAGAGGATTTGAGTTATAGAAGGTAGTGTAAAAGTCCACTGACTTTAGAGTTGTGCTCGCTCTTAATTTGGTCTCCACAAATTTCATTTTGTCAATTTGATCTTAAATGTACAAATTGTCAACTATTAACACTCTTCAACAAAATCCAAAACACAAATCTCTCTCTGATAATGAATGGATGACCATACATGATTTCATCGTTTAGGTTAAAATTAGTCGCATACCGTCATTGAATTTCATTTTTTATATCGATATCACAGTTGTCCGCAACAAAATTATGATGAAATTGCAAAACTATTGGCAAAACCTCAAATAAATGAAATTTTACAGAACCAAGTCAATCTTCATCATTCTAATATGCAAAACCACAAGCACAAGACAATGGAAAACCATAACCCAGCCAAGAAAACAGCAAGTCAAACGCTCATCCGTCTATATCCACTCCCAATTAGTAGAGAAAATATCCTAATCAATCCATTTTAGCTTTCGTTAAGCTCAAAGCAACACTGTACCTCCAAACAATCGCTTGGGACACGTGTTTGGCATTGTGCAAGAATGTAGCAGAGCAGAGAATAGAAGCAATCAAAGCGAAAATTTCCAAACCAAACATGAGGGAAATCCCTGCCACCACCCAATCTTCCCTGCAAACTCAACCCAATCGTCACCGTCAAAGTCATCTTTGCTATCACCCTCTACGAAATCTAAGAGAAAGAGAAATTTGAATTAATAATTTGTACAACTTTTTTCATGAGTAATACACCTTTCAGAAAATAACTTTAGAAAAATATATCTCTTTCTTAAAAACAAGAATTCTATACTTAGGCCTCACTAAATTTTCAACCTTCTTTCATTCTTTTCAATGCCTCAATCAAACTTTTGGCACACACATTCTTTCAAGTTATCATATTGATTACTTGAAAGATTCAAGTAATATGTTATAACAAGTTTAATACTTCAAAAATGAGTGAGAACCTTAGAGATGAAAAAATAAAGAAAAAAATAGAGAGATAACTTGTGGGACCGGTCAGTAGTCTGTTATAACTAACTTAACACCTCAAAAAATGAGTGCGAACCTAAGAAATGAAAGAATAAAGAAAAATGGAGAGAGATAACTTATGGGCTAGGTCAGTGGTCATTAGTATACTACTATTTAAGTTCTTCAAGTAACCGATATGATAACTTAAAGGATTTAAGTAATATGTCATAACTAATTTATTCAAAGGGTTTAAGTAGTAACCGTCAAAGTCGTATTTGTTTTCTCCCTCTACGAAATTTGAGAGAAAGAGAGAGAAATTTGAACTTGGTAATATTGGATTGAAACGATTTGTACAACCTTTTTCATGAGAAAGAGAGAATCCGCTCTTATGGTATGTGGGAGGATGAGAATCCAGGAGGAGAGCAAAACCAACAAATGAGGAGTATTCAGATCTGGATTATCAAATTTCACCGCATCTCTTCAGTATTTGAAGAAGGCCTCCGGAGTTTTTTGGTTTTTTAGCGAACGATTCGATAAAATGTTAGAAATGAGTAATTTGTAAATTATCCATAAGAAAAGATTTTCAGAAACTTATCAGCTTATTTTGAGAAATATACCTTTTTGAAAATAACTTTAGAAAAATATATCTCTTTCTTAAAAACAAGAATTATTTACTAAGCTCACTAAATTTTCAACTTTCTTTCATTCTTTTCAATGTTTCAATAAAACTTTTGGCATACACATTCGTTCGAGCTATCATATTGATTACTTGAAATGTTCAAGTAATATGTTATAACTAGTTTAACACTTCAAAAAATAAGTGAGAACCTTAGAGACGAAAAATAAAGAAAAAAATAAAGAGATAACTTATGGGCCCGGTCATAACTATACTACTTGAACCTTTTAAGTATATGATAACTTGAACGGTTCAAGTAGTCTGTTATAACTAACTTAACATCTCAAAAAATGTGTGCGAACCTAAGAGATGAAAGAATAAAGAAAAATGGAGAGAGATAACTTATAGGCTAGGTCAGTGGTCACTAGTATACTACTACTTAAGCTCTTCAAGTAACTGATATGATAACTTGAAGGGTTTAAGTAATATGCCATAATTAATTTATTCAAAGGGTTTAAGTAGTAATCGTCAAAGTCGTATTTGTTATCTCGCTCTACGAAATCTGAGAGAAAGAGAGAGAAACTTGAACTCGGTAATATTGGATTGAAACGATTTGTACAACCTTTTTTTTGAGAAAGAGAGAATCCTCTCTTATGGTATGTGGGAGGATGAGAATCCAGGAGGAAAGCAAAACCAACAAATGAGGAGTATTTAGATTTGGATTATCGAATTTCACCGAATCTCTTTTGTATTTGAAGAAGGCCTTCGGAGTTTTTTAGTTTTTAGTGAACGATTCGATAAAATGTTAGAAATGAGTAATTTGTAAAATTATCCATGAGAAAAGATTTTCAGAAACTTATCGGCTTATTTTGAGTAATATACCTTTTAGAAAAACAACTTTAGAAAAATATATCTCTTTCTTAAAATCAAGAATTCTATACTAGGCTCACTAAATTTTCAACTTTTTTTCATTCTTTTCAATGTCTCAATCAAATTTTTGGCATACACATTCTTTCGAGTTATCATATTGATTTCTTGAAAGGTTCAAATAGTATATTATAACTAGTTTAACACTTCAAAAAATGAGTGAGAACCTTAGAGACAAAAAAATATAGAGATAACTTGTGGGCTCAGTCATAACTATACTACTTGAACCTTTTAAGTATATGATAACTTGAAGAGTAGTCTGTTATAACTAACTTAACACCTCAAAAAAGGAGTGTGAACCTAAGAGATGAAAGAATAAAGAAAAATGGAGAGAGAACTTATGGGCTAGGTCAGTGGTCACTAGTATACTACTACTTAAACTCTTCAATTAATCGATATGATAACTTGAAAAGTTTAAGTAATATGTCATAACTAATTTATTCAAAGGGTTTAAGTGGTAACCGTCAAAGTTGTATTTGTTATCTCCCTCTACGAAATCTGAGAGAAAGAGAGAGAAGTTTGAACACGGTAATATTGGATTGAAATGGTTTGTACAACGTTTTTCATGAGAAAGAGAGAATCCACTCTTATGGTGTGCGGGAGGATGAGAATCCAGGAGGAGAGCAAAACCAACGAATGAGGAGTACTCAGATTTGGATTATCGAATTCATTGCATCTCTTTTGTATTTGAAGAAGGCCTTCAGAATCTTTTGGTTTTTAGTGAACGATTCGATAAAATGTTAGAAATGACTAATTTGTAAGATTATCCATGAGAAAAGATTTTCAGAGACTTATCGGCTTATTTTGAGTAATATACCTTTTAGAAAATAACTTTAGAAAAATATATCTCTTTCTTAAAAGCAAGAATTCTATACTAATTGAACCTTTTAAGTTATCATATTGATTATTTGAAACGATCAAGCAGTATGTTATAACTAGTTTAATACTTCAAAAAATGAGTGAGAACCTTAGAGACGAAAGAAAAAAGAAAAAAGTATAGAGATAATTTATTGGCTCCGTCATAACTATACTACTTGAGCATTTCAAGCAACTGATATAATAACTTGAAATGTTCAAGTAGTTTGTCATAACTAACTTAACACCTCAAAATAGTGCGAACCAGAGACGAAAGAATAAAAAAAAGTAATGGAGAGAGATAACTTATGGGCCAGGTCACTAGTATACTATTACTGGAGTTCTTTAGGTAACTGATTTAATAACTTGAAGAATTTAAGTAGTATGTCATAATTAATTTATTCAAGGGATTTTTAGAAGTGTATATCATGTTAGAAACTTATTTAGCAAAATAGCCAATAAATTTTCTTTTTAGCATTTTAGCCGATAAGGTAAAAGTCAACAAAAAAGCTAAAATAGAGTTTTATAATTATAACCCTACATATATAGAATATTAAAATAATTTTGCCTAATTATTGATATTATATATAATTAATAAAAATAATTTTATAATAATTTTATAAATAAGATGGAGCATTAAATTAGGAAAAAGATCGTAACCGAATTGATCATTACTAAATTAAAAAAATGGTTAGATATGCGTATCTAAGTAAAACAAAATATCTAAAAATATGTAGATTTACTTAGATTTGAATTTACATAAAATTTACTTAACCCAAAAGAATATGCTTACTGGTTAAAAAAATTACTTATTTATCAAAATACACTCATTATATGTTACCCCCAATATTTAACAAATGTTTTTATTAATTACTTAATGAAAGAAAAAAGATTTACCATCATTTTACCTAGTGAATCAACATCTACGTGAAAGAGAGACCATCATTTTATCTAGTGAATCAACATCTACGTGGAAGAGAGAGAGCGGAGAGGGGGGGGGGGGGTAATTACCCCACTTCCCGTTTGTTTTCAAATCTAATTTTAACCTAATATTTAACTAATTATTTTTTATCAATTACTTATTGGTAATTCAAATTGCTATTTACTAATTATTTACAACAAAAAAATTTGCATTTAGATTTGCTTATTCAAATTGTTATTTACTCTTATTTTATATTTAGTTATTTTATTAGTAAATATATATTTACCTAAAAATCGCAATTAATTCCTCCTGAAATAAGGGAATGATCAATCTTTTAAAAAATTCATTTAATAAAAACTATACAAGTAAATATATGAGAAAATATTTAGAGATAATAATTTTCATAATAAATTATATAAGTACTTATAGAAATAAAATAGACTAATAAAACCAAAAATTAGATATAAAATAATGAAAATACATTAATATTATTCATATTTGATCATATGATATATTTCATGTAATTAATAACATCTCGTAGATTTTGTATCATAAATGAAAGTGTTAACTGATATTTATTGTTATTATTAATATTAATTTTTTGACTAAAATATAAAATATACATCTGCACTTTTACCAAAATACATAATATATCCATAAACTTTTTTCATATATTTATACCCCTGTAATTTGAAAAAGAAACTGTAAAAAATATCATTCCGTTAAATTAAAGTGTTAAAACTAACAGCAATTTTTTAATACAAAAATCACCCCTCCCTCCCTCTTCCTTCCCCCTTCAACCCCATTATTTCCCCTTAGAACTAGAAGTGCAGAATAGGAGATTCAAACAAATGGTGGAAAGTAATGTAACGTGGAAGAAAAGAAGAGATTGAAAGTATCAAGGGACGGACGGCGAGGACGATGTCCGTGTCCATTATTTCTCGGAAATTTCCTATTGCTCTGTTGTTTCCGATCATTTATATTAAAATTTCTGTGAGAGACGAGTTAGAATCATCGAATAATCGTACTGTAGAAAATGTAGATGATCATGCGATTGGCTTCGAACGTTTCCTTTATATGTGTAAGCTTCACCTTAATCTCTCAGCCTCGCTGGTACCCTTCTTGTTTCATTCTTTCTATCCTTCTACAATTCGCTTATTTCAGGGACTACTTTCTTTTTAAGTTCGTTTTTTATTGGTTGTTTTTGTATATAGTTGTTTAGCTTGGGTATGTGGGTTGAGGTGGAAATCACAAGGAATTGGGGAAGTGGATTCCAAATAAGAAAAGTGAAAATTTAGACCACTCTCTATTGATTGAATAAGCAATGTTAATCTCCGAAAGGTGGATTAGAAGCACATTTGTATAAATTTCTCAAAAAATTGACAGTTTTTTTTTTTTAATGAAACTTATATTTCTCTTTTTAATTTTTTTAATCTTTTGTATTTCGGTTTTCTACTCATTTTTAATGGTTAATTAGCTATAACATACTATTTGAATCTTTTAAGTTATCATATTTATTATTTGAAGGGTTCAAATAATATATTATAACCGTTTCTATTAATTGGTGATAATTTCTAATAGCGAAATTCAAGTTAAATGTAATAACTTTAATGGAACAAGTAGCTATAATATACTATTTAGATCCGTAAATAACTACTGACATTTTCAACAAAATCAAATAACATTAATAAATTGAACTCAAATTTAGGTATTAAAAAAATGAAAACTAGGCGATTGTGAGTAAAATGAGAGATTTTATCAATCACAATTTTTTGCATTATACATCAGCGTTACACTAAAAAATTTATGTAAATACTTGCTTAGCTTTCTATTAATTCTCAGAGTTTTCGTTGTGTAGAGAATCTATGTTAGGATTTGACAAACAAGTTCAATAATCAGTATTGTAAGATACTAGACGTGATATGTTCTATATGTTGATTTTTTTAAAATGAATATATTTCTTCATTGGTCTTTCCTTCTAAGTAAAAAATTATTTTTAATGACTTATAATCCTTCAAATGTCATAACTTGAGGGTACAAATACTATTTGAGCTCATAAATAACTGTTGACATTTTTAACCACGTCAAATATGATCACTTGAAGGGTTCAAATGATATATTGTAACTACTTGAACTTTTCAATTTACGGTTGACATATTGTCGCAACGTGCGTGCGACGCGGAGTGACGATTAAAAAAAATTTATTTTTTAAGAAAAAAGAAATTTGGAGTCGCCACCAATCATTTTAGGGTGTGATTGGTCACCCAATTTTAAGATGAAAATTTTTAGTCTACGAAAACTCAAAGTTGGTTCGGGAGTCGTTTGTGTGTGGGGAAGGTATTAGCACCCCACAACACCCATTATAAAATGATTACCAAATTTAATCAAATGCTATCCATTTTTTTATTTTAAGGCAAAGGTTAAAGAGATTTATTTTTGAATATCCCATTTGAGGAATTTTGTATAATAGAAATGAACAAAATAAATTACTTTTAATGGGTGGTTCAAAGACCATTGAAAAAAAAATTACTTTTTTTGTATTCTCATATCTTTTTAAATCAAAGGATTATTAGAGTTATTCTCGGTATCCCAAGAATAACTCCTCACCTCAGTAGTTCGAGAAATTTGGTATCCCAAAAATCTCAAAGTCCATCGTCAGCTTTTTTTAGTGAAAATTAAATAATAGAAGTAACAAAATCTAAATCTAATTATTAAAATTATAATCCACACATACATGAACATTAATTATAATAATAAGGGAATAATGCAAGAATCGCATTATAAGCATGACGATGCAAAAATGCTAAATAAATAAACATGTAAAGGAAATTAATGTTAATAATTATAACAAAATGGAAGTAAAAGAATAGATATAAGTTATAGGATGTCAAATTATAGAAAACATAAAATGTTGAGATTATAAAAATGCAAGAATAAAGTAAAAGACTATATTATGTAATAAATGAAAGAAATTTTTTTTTAATTTTTTTTAAATATATATAAGAGGAAAAGTTCCTCTGTTCCATCCTGTTTTTTTTAATATTATATATTATAATATAATATAATAGTAATAATAATAATAATATTAAATAATAAATAAATAAATTTAAAAAAATGATGAAAAATAAACAATATATTTCTTTAACATAAATATGTCTATTTTTTTTGTCTACTTAGTCCACTAATTGTCATTTTTCTTTCCTTCCCTCATTAGTCATTGCTAATCAAATAGCAAAGGGGATGATCATGGATGATAATTAGTTCAAACAAGTGTCACAAAATGATGAACATAATATTAAAAAAACTTTGTAGGAAAATTAAAAGTTTCACAACTTAGATATTTGCATAATTTTTTATAGAGGTTTTATTCTCTATTCTATGCATTGTTATGCGTGAAAAAATTATCCCAGGAGATCTTTGCATCAAATGTACACTTTCAACCCATTAAAAGGGTTGATTCACATTTGGTTAACTTTTCCACCCCTTGACGCTTTATCATCATCCTCATTAATTAAGTTGATGACAAAGACATCTCAATATCCAACTTGTAAAGAAATCATCAAAGCATAAAATTAAAATGTTAAGATTTAAATGAGGAGAAATGATAGGGAATGAACAATTCACTTATGTATAAAAAATACAACAGATATCAACTACATTCATATGAAGAAGAGAGATGAACAAAATATATTATGAACAAATGTACCAAACAATTAAGCTACCTTGAGAAGAAAAGATGGAAGAAGATGAAGATAATAGAAGTGTAGAACCTCTTCCTCTCTCTAAAATCACCTCTCTTTCCAACCCCTCTCTTTCTCACTCTAAAAAATGACTTCCCCCTTTTTTTACTCCCCAAAAGACATCCCCTTAAGTGAAGATTTCATTCCTATTTATAGGTAAAATTAGGGTTTGTCTTTTTTTACTTTTAGTCTTTTTTTCAATATTTATTTTTTAGTCCTCTTTTTTCAATTTTTACATTTTAGTCTTTGGACCACTTTTCTTATTTTAGTATTGGATTAGTTTTCAAATTATACATATAGTCTTGGATTATTAAAAGAGCCAAAATATAAAGCATGTATATTTCATGTATTAGGCCGGATAAAATACGGTATCTACAGCTGCCCTCCTTTGAGCACACTTCTTATCTCAGAACGTGTACAAAGGCGTAGATAAGTATTTTGATCGGTACAATAATATATGAAATAGGGAATAGAAACCTCGACTAAATAAGGCTCTATGAGATGGAGCGAAATGGATCTGGATAGACACAGGCTTCGACTTCGCTCAATGCGAGTTCAATTTAATTGAGATATTTGAAATGGACCAGGCGCTGACACCGGGTTTTGACCCCGACGAAGTCGGGTTCAATTTAACTGAAGATATCTGAAAAGGAAAATGAACCTGGGTGGATGCAGGCTTCGACCTTGACTCAATTCGGGTTCGATTTAACCACATTAATTGAAAAGGAAATGGACCTGGCGCTGACACCGGGCTTCGACCTGGACTCAATTCGGGTTCGATTTAACCACATTAATTTAAAAGGAAATGGACCCGACGTTGACATCGGGCTTCGACCTCGACTCAATTCGGGTTCGATTTAACCACATTAATTGAAAAGGAAATAGACCTGGCGCTGACACCGGGCTTCGACCTCGACTCAATTCGGGTTCGATTTAACCACATTAATTGAAAAGGAAATGGACCCGGCGCTAACACCGGGCTTCGATCTCGACTCAATTCGGGTTCGATTTAACCACATTAATTGAAAAGAAAATAGACTCGGCGCTGACACCGGGTTTCGACCTCGACTCAATTCGGGTTCGATTTAACCATATTAATTGATGTTGAAGTTTACTTATGCAAGTCTCATGACAACAAAAGCTAGACTAATGCATGCTTTAAATGTTGGAAGGTCATGTGTGAATTTCGAAAGAATATCATTAAGTGATTCATGCACCTGAATTTGTCAAACAACTAATGTGGTGTATATCTACGCATTGTAATTCTTGAACATAAATGTAAAGTAGTGATTTTGAATGCGTGCATGCTATGCATGATTGTGAACCTTTATAAGAAAATTATATGATGATTTTTAAACATATCCAACACCATTTAGAACAATCACTTGACCTAGGATCATGGACTCACAATGAAGTATCGAGCATATTTTTAGGAAAATGATACATCCTTATTTATTAGTTTATGCTCCAGTATTTGGCTCCATGTCAGTGGTAAATAATCTCTCTTCTTCTCTTCTGTACTTCTAATTGGGTAATCCTCCAATTTCTCTTTAGCCTTTGTCATACGCATATTGACCTTCCCCGTGATGACTTTTTAGATTTTACTTTACAATCAGGTCACCTTTCTTAGTTCCAATTTTTTTTTCAATTAGCTTTCAACTGACCAAGTTTATTCTTCTGAGTTATTTCAAGAGTAATTAATGATATCTTAGAACTGAGAGGAATAAGAAATAATGGAAATAAAGAGAAGATGAAGTATATGTATTTTTCAACTGGGAAAGAAAGAAGAAAAGAAAGGCTCTTCATTGATGATGAACAGTGTTTACAAACGATGGTTTGGAAAAAGAAAATAGAAGAAAAAAAAATGTAAGAAGAATTTCTCCAGTATTCGAGACAGCTTTAGCATTTTTTTAACTTCATTTTCCCATACTTAGAGTGGTCAAACGAAGTACTTCTTGACTGCATCAGAATTAACCGTGTGCGATAAATCATCTTTATCCATGTTTGTTAGCATGAGAACTCCTCCCGAGAAAGCCTTCTTGACAATGAAATGTCCCTCATAATTTGGGGTCCACTTCCTTCGGTGATCCTTTTGATATGAGAGTATCTTTTTTGACACCAGTCTCATTCTCAGAAATATCGGGGACGTAATTTTTTGTCATATGCATGCATCATTTTTCTTTGATATAATTGCCCTCTACATAATGCCGTCAATCTTTTTTCTCGATGAAATTTAATTGCTCATGTCGTGTCTGTACCCACTCTGCTTCTTCTAATTTCGCCTCCATTAAGACTCTGAGGGAGGGAATTTCCACCTCAATTGGAAGGACTGCTTCCATGCCATATACCAAAGAGAATGGCATTGCCCCAGTTGATGTTCGGACTGATGTGCGACACCCATGCAGTGCAAACGGGAGCATCTCATGCCAATCTTTATAAACCTCCGTCATCTTCTCTATGATCCTTTTTATGTTCTTATTGGCTGCTTCCACTGCTCCGTTCATTTTCGGACGATAAGGAGACGAATTATGATGCTTAATTTTGAATTGCTCACATAATTCTTTCATCATCTTGTTATTTAAATTTGTACCATTATCTGTGATGATCCTTCCAGGTAGACCATATCGACAAATTATCTCCTTTTTAATAAACTTAACAACGGCACTTCTGGTTAAACTTGAATAAGAACTTGCTTCCACCCATTTGGTAAAATAATCTATAGATACCAAAATGAAGCGATGCCCATTAGAGGCTTTGAGTGTGATGGGACCAATGACGTCTATGCCCCACATAGAGAATGGCTAAGGCATGACCATTACCTGTAAAGGGGATGCGGGTACGTGAATTTTATTCGCATAAATTTGACATTTATGACATCTCCTAGCGTACTTGATGCAGTCAGATTCTAGAGTTAACCAATAATATCCTGCTCTCAAGATTTGTTTGGCCATCATATATCCATTAGTATGAACTCCACAAATTCCTTAATGAATCTCCTCTATGATTTGATTCGTTTCCCTTGCATCAACACATCTTAAGAGCACCATATCATGTTTTTTTTGTAGAGTATTTCACCATTCAAGAAGAAACCCATAGATAATCTTCTAATAGTGCGTTTATCATTCTCAGAAGCCTTGGATGGATATTCTCCATTCTTTATATAATGTTTGATGCCGTAATACCAAGGTCTTGTGTCTGGCTCTTCTTCAATGCTCATACAGTGAGCAGGAAAATCTCGCCTCTCAATTTTTATGGGTTGAACTTCTTCCTTAAAGTCTGCAGCAAACATGGACGCTAGAGTTGCCAGCGCATCTGCGATTTGATTATTCTCTCTAGGTATATGGTCAAATGAGATAACTTCAAAAGTTCGACTTAACTTAATGACATGTTTTTATAAGGTATTAGCTTAGAGTCTCTAGCTTCCCATTCTCCGTTCAGTTGTCGTATCACCAATAGGGAATCCCCGTACACTCGAAGCTTCTTTATCTTCATATCACAAGCTGCTTGAATTTCCATGGAACATGCCTCATATTCTGCCACATTATTTGTACAGTCAAAGCATAGTTTTTGCCGTGAATGGAAAAAAAATTCCTTTAGGTGATATGAGGATTGCCCCAATTCCATGTCCTACATCATTAGATGCACCATAAAATAGCATTGTCCATAATTCTGGGTCTGCAGATTCTTCTTCATTTTTGAATATGATTGAAACGCTCTTATCAGGGAAATCAAACTTCATAGGCTCATAATCTTGCATTGGTTGATCTGCCTGATAATCAGCAAGTACACTTCCTTTTATTGACTTCCTCGTGATATAGACAATATCATATTCTGTGAGTAACATTTTCCATTTAGCAATCCGTCCAGAAAGTGATGGCTTTTCAAAGATATACTTGATAGGGTCCATCTTTGAAATTAACCAAGTGGTGTGGTATAACATGTATTGTCTAAGCCAATGAGCAACCCAGGCCAATGTACAACACGTTTTCTCCAACATCGAATAATTAGCCTCATAATTTGTGAACATTTTGCTTAAATAGTATATTGCTTGTTCTTTCCTTCCAGAAGCGTCATGCTGACCAAGTATGCAACCCATGGAATTTTCTGTTACTGTAAGATACAAAATGAGTGGATGCCCTGGAGTTGGAGGATCAAATATGGGTGGATTTTGCAAGTATTGCTTGATCTTCTCAAAAGAAATTTGACAATCATCATTCCATCCTTCTGTATCACTTTTGCGGAGAAGTTTAAAGATAGGTTCACAAGTTGCAGTTAGCTGTGAGATGAAACGAGCTATGTAATTTAATCTCCCCAAGAAACCTCTAACTTCCTTTTGAGTTTGAGGTGGTGGCATATCATGATGGCTCGAACCTTATCAGGGTCAACTTTTATTCCTTCCTTGCTCACGACAAAACCAAGTAGTTTCCCTGAAGACGTTGCGAATGTACATTTTGTCGGGTTAAGCTTTAACTGGAACTTTCTCAACCGTCTAAATAGTTTTTGTAGAGTGACCGTATGATCTTCTCCTTGACGTGATTTGGCAATCATATCATCAACGTACACTTCGATTTCTTTATGCATCATATCATGAAACAATGTTACCATTGCTCGCTAGTAAGTTGCTCTTGCATTCTTTAGACCAAATGGCATAACCTTATAATAAAATGTACCCCACAAAGTTATAAAAGTCGTCTTTTCACGGTCTTCAGGAGCCATTTTGATTTGGTTATACCCCGAAAAACCATCCATGAAAGAGAATGTTGAATGTCTCGCAGTGTTATCTACTACGATATCGATATGGGGCAATGAAAAATTATCCTTGGGGCTTGCCCGATTTAAATCTCTATAATCGACGCACACCTTTACTTTCCCATTTTTCTTCAGCACTGGGACTATGTTAGTAACCCATTCAGGATATTTTGCTACTTCTAGAAAACCCGCATCTACTTGCTTTTTAACTTCTTCTTTGATCTGTACCAGCATGTCTGGTTTCATTTTCCTTAACTTTTGTCGCACTGGTTTACTTTCGGGCATAAGTGGCAAATGATGAACCACGATATCAGTGTCAAGACCTGGCATATCTTGGTAAGACCATGCAAAGACATCAATATACTCTTTGAGTAAGTCAATTAATTCTCGGCGGCCTTGGCTTGTCATAGAAGTGCCGATTTGGACTTCTTTCGTCTCTCCCTCCAATCCCAAATTTATCACCTCCGTTAACTCTTGATATGGTTGAGTTTTTTTTTCATCTGACTCTATCATTTTTAACATTTCCGGAGATGATTCAAAATTATCCTCGTCACTTTCACCTGGCTCTACGCTAAGAATGAGATTGTCAAAGTTGTTGCTTATGCTCTTGTTTTCAAAATCACCATTCTCGAACCTGAATCGGATTATTGGATGAAAAGAAGGCGAAAGAAAAAAAAAATAAATAAACAATGCATGAGTTTGGACAACATTTTAGAAATGGAAAAAGAAGACATAAAAGGAAGAAACAAAAAGAAACTGGAATTATATTTATCATCAGCAAAAGGAGACGAAACAAGTTTTTTAGATTTTCATTCAAAAAGATGACATGAAATAGACGAGAACATAGGCCCATAACAATGAAATTCCTAAGGCATTAGGCATGAACACATTACTCTTGAAAATTCTCGAGAAGCATTGGTAGTTCGGTGACGTCCCAATTGTTAAGTTCAAGATCTGAATCGTATCGAAAAACCAAGTCATCTGTACTTGAACTTGATGATTTTCCCAAGATTGTGGATTTTGAAAGCTTGGTGATATCATCTTTAAGGTTGTACTGCTCTACTATAACTGGTTCTTCGAATGAAATTCCTCCACTTCTAAATGATTTAGAAATATGAGGTATGATTACCATTTTCACATCGAATTCTCTATTTTCAAGCCTAACAATCCTTTTTTCTTTCTTTTGAGCTTCCACTCTCCCTTTATCAGCCTTGGTCGGTCTATATCCAAGTCCAAACCTTTGCTCATTCTTGTCCTAGTCAATTAACTTTTTTATGCCTTGATGCTCACTCCCGAGTCCCTTACCTGGTTGGTATCCTCCTTTGATCATCAACCTTGCAACCATCATCCTAGTTACCTTCCCATATATCAGAATGCACATAGCTCAGTATCTCATTGGTTGTATTAGTAGAAGAGTTGAACATCATCCTAGTTACCTTCCCATATATGCAATGCTCACAAAACTCAAGATTTTCAAGTTTTTCACCATTCAACAACCCCTGTTTATGAAGTTCTTGTAATCCTCTTTCACTGACATGGCCAAGTCTTTTGTGCACAACTATGTTTTCTTCATTTTTGTTGTAACAACTACTGCTACTGAGCCAACTATTGTGCTTCCTTGAAGCACATACGAACCCATTTCTCTTATGCCCTTCATGACAACCATTGAACCCTTGAATATTTTCAGAGTTCCTTCACCTCCTTTAAAAGTGTAACCCTTCTGGTCTAACACTCCAGTGAGAATTCTTTCTACTCCATCATGTGTTCTAATTCCAATGCTTCCTATGCCAGTCACCTTACACTCCTTATCATCGCGTAGAAGGACTTTGCCACCTTCTATTGTCCTAAAAGATTCAAACCATTCTGTATTTAGAGTCATGTGGAATGAGCAACCAGAGTCTAGTATCCACTGCTTATCAGAGTCCTTGTAGCAGCTACCAGAATATCAGAACTAGCATAACTATCTTTCTTTCTTTTGGACATTGCCTCCTGATATGGAATTCTTCATGACAGTAGTCGCATTTGAACTTATTTCCCCCTTTTGATTTGAATATGGATTTTCCTTTCCCTCTAGTTTCTCTCTCAGTTTTGCCTCTAGCTATTAGGATATCTCCTGACTTTTCTTTCTGTTCATTCATCCCGTGTAAGTCCTTAGAGTTGGGTCCACCAACTACATCTTCAAGAGATAGTGTGTCTCTGCCATCTTTCAAGATATCCACAAAGTTCTCATATGACTTAGATGGGGAATGAAACTGGACTAATGCCTTATCCTCATCATCATAGTCAACTTGAACGTTTTCAAGGTCTAGACACAGTTTGTTGAACTCATCTATGTGATCTTCGAGATTTCTTCCTTCTAGTATTTTAAGGTAAAAAACTTGGCCTTAAGATACAACCTACAAGACGAAGTCTAGGTCTTGTACAAGCTTTCCAGCTTAATCCACACCTCAACTAAAGTTTTCATCGTCATTATCTCTCTAAGTACTTTATCACTTAGACTGAGAATCAAGGTATTATAAGCTTTCTTCATACTATCCTTTTTTCTTTTCTTGGCAGCCAAGCATTCTCTCTCTCCCAACTCTTTTTCCTCGAGGCTTTTTCCTCCTCTCAACCTCTCTCTTCGAACTAACTCAATCATTACTATACTGATATTACCTTAGTCAAGGTTCTTAGATCACTATCCTACCTAGGATCGGTGGAATGGTATAGGATCGAGGATCGGTGGATCTGATCGAGGATCATAACATCCTTAATTCTTAATAATTTATTAGTAAAAAATAGAGCAATGCTAATAATACTTCAATATATTGAAGAAAATGATTATATAACACCAAGTCATCTACCTATTAAATAAAACTAACCTCAAATCATCTAAAATAACATAATATAAAGTAGAGTTCTCATGGAAACAGATTTGCAATCCCCTAGATAAGGGGTTTCAAACTATAAAAGATAAATAAATAAATATGTAAAGATAATTATTGATTAAATATATTAAGAATATCAGTATAATACATTAGGCTTGAGAGTGTTTATTTATAAGTTAAAGTTTAATAATTTTGTAACAATATTAAAATTAATGTCTAAATATAATAAAATAGGGGTAGCGAAATTTGTTCTAATTTTGATAGTTTAAGTCATAAAATAAATAATTTGTTTAATTAAATATAAAAAATGTTCATTTTTGTTACATACATGAGCATAGTTGGTTCAATAGTTAAATGATCATTATTATAAAAGATAAATAAATAAAAATGTTAAGATAATTATTGATCAAATAATGTAAGATCATTATTATAAATTTATAATACATTAGGTTTGAGAGTGTTTGTATATAAGTAAAAAATTTAATAAGTTTGTAACAATAGTAAAATTATTGTCCAAATATAATAAAATAGTGGCCGTGAAATTCACTCTAATTTTGATGACTTTAAGAAGTGTATGTATAAATTTGATAACTTTAAAATGTGTAAATAATAGAAAGGATAAATAAAAATATCATAAAGATATTCAAATATTTTATTAATATTAAAAATGTTTTTTTCTGTTACGTAAGTATAATTGGTTGAGTGGTTTATTAGTGTAAATGTTCAAATCCCACTATCAATACTTTTTTCGTTAATAAGAAAAAAATAACCTACTTTATTTAAGTATCAGGATCGGTGTCGGATCGCGATCCCATGCGTTCCCACGATCCGAATCGTGATCCCAGACCGATCCTACGTAAAAACAATTCATATGTGCAATCCGGATCGTCAACTCCATGTAGGATCATAGGATCGTAGTATCGTGTAATTCGAATCGTGATCGTGACAACCTTGACTCAGTATCATGCACACACACGCCCTGCTAAAAGCAATGCTCGACATGTCAGCAGGTGATTGAACCAAGATGCTTTCACAACCAATACATTAGGAGCTTTTATAATCAACTTATCTGACTTGGCAGCTATCTATCCGAGTAGAATATTCATACCACTAAAGTTGACCAACATCACAGTAGAAATTTTAAAAACATATTAATTTTCTTTGAGATATATATAATTGTTTCGAATTCTATTTTTTAATGATATAATTTTAACTAATAAATTAGTCTGATTCATTTTTGACTTCTTTTGTGCGTCTTATTTTTACTTTATTGATGCGTAATTGAATTAAGTTATACAAATTATTATTAATAATTCAATTTATTATTGCTAATTAATTTTAACATTATAAAAGATAACAAAATAATTTCATGAAGTAGTGGGGCAATTGTCCAAGAATATTTCTCCCTTTGAAGTTAGGAAAATTCTACGATACATGTGATGGTTCATTAAATACGTGTGAGGTTCACCAAATATAGGTTTCACCAAATTTTTTGAGATTCACCAATACATAAAAAGAATTCACCAAATACATGTGGAGGTTCAATAAATATCTCTGACATCCATACCGGAAAAAAAATTCCGATCTGTAAATATGACCTGAAGTTATATATATTATAGATTTATTTTTGGTCTGACTGGGTAAGTTGACCACTGAATTTACGCATGCCCTTAGAAAACAATGGTTTCACGCATACTCAAGTAGAGAAATCATAACCCCTTGACAAAAAGATAGAGAAACCATACCAGACATGTCATTATCATTAGATAAAAAATAGAGAAATATCAACCGACTAATATATAAATCTCAACAATGAACAGACTAACTACTTCTGAAAAAGAAGCAATATCTTAAAAATTCAACAGCTGTACTAAAATGACCATCCACGAATTGTCGAACATCATTCCACCTTTCAAAGGTAAATAAGAAAACAATAATGCAAATGCCGAAGATAACCCACGAATGATGAATAAACCACGAAAGTTTTCAAAGGTAATTGTAGTTGGATTGTTTTGCTGAGAGGAGGATCCATCGATATCATCAAAACTGGTCTGTTTTCGATCATCGTTAGCTCCCTTCTCCTCTTAGTCTAGCTATTACTGCTGACATGTCTTCTACCATTGGATCACCTTTAGGGAATACCTGGATTACCCATAACATGAGAAGAGGGAAAACAAGAGAATTAACAATAAGTTAGAGCGAAGATAGTTATATATAGTGGAATCACCCTTAATTCATGCAAAGAGATTGTACACTATGAATTTAAAAAATAAAAATAAAAAAACTTAGAGGTAAGTTATGATTGTACGCTATGAATCTTTTTTTAGAAAAATGAAAGATATAAGGAAAAAATTGGGTACTACAAAGCCAAAACCATTGGAAGTAGACTGAGCAAGGAAGAGCTTTAAATAAGGAAGCTCTCATCCATGATAGCAGACACACCACCATGCGCACTTCCACTTGATAAAGCATTAGCATATTCTTCAACTGAATTATAAGGCCTCAACTTATCATCTTCAAAGTTAAAGTTGATCATAATTCCTCTCGTAACATTAGTTCCTTATTGGTAACCTATTAGGCTATCTGAATTCAATTGAAGATGTTTAAGAGTCATCATTGAAGCTAAACTGGCTGTGTAACTCAACGTTAATATGAGCACCAAGAATACCCAAACAATCACCACAAATCTTGACAAGTTGTTTTTCAATTTACCTGCAATATATATACAGAAAAAATGTTTTACTTCCTTTGATTTTTTCTGATCAATGTTATATTCTGTTAAGAACGAGTTCAACTTTGCAAAACTTCAAACAGTTAGTCTATAAAGCATAATTTAATGTACTAATTAACAAACCAAGTCCCTCTGATAAAGAAATACTTGCATATAGATGAGCCAGAGAAGGTGATCATGAAGAGACTGTTTACCATGAGCGTATACGAGAGTAGAGATGTTGAAATACAAGGTGGTTCAATTTGTTGAGGAATGGTTCCTTGATACGCTTCATTGGTTGGATGTTCGAAAATCCAAAGGTAAATACTCATCAATTTAAAAAAACCAACTGTTGCTATCCAAAGATCTCTTGAAAGAGGATACAAGAAAATACACATGTTTTTCTTCTTATCCATTGTTATGATTCCGACGCCCATATCAGTGAATGGTAACGTAGAGGCACCATATTGAGATCTGTTTGCCGTGATTGTGTCACATCCCCAACTACTGCATCATAGTTCTGGATTTATCCAGAAATACAGAAACATATGATATTCAATCAGAAAAAAACAAATCATTAGCCCAACACAATTATAATGAAAAAACGCCAATCAATATGTAATGAAAATAAAATCTCAAGTGTATATGAAGCACACCTTAAAATAGACTTGGAAAACAAGATCGTTGTAAGTTCCAAGAGACTCTTTTCTAACATCCATGAATGGGACGAACTCATAATCTACTTTGTAACTTAACAACTCTATTGCAGCTTTAAACACATCAGCACAAAAACCAGAGACAATTGTCTTGTTGTATTGAAATCTGTTGAAGAAGGAAAAGCTGCAGCCTCAGAAGAAAATCTTCATCATAGGTAAAAGAAGGAAGCAGAACAGAGACTTTCCCAAACATAGTGGGTGTCTAACCATTTCTGATAAAAAACGATTTCAGGCTACAATTAGGCATCCGTTGGAATCATAGGAGATCATAGGCAACCGTTAGAATTATTTGTATATATACATCATCCCTCATTGTAAACAAACATAATTTTTCCTTCAATAAAAGATCAGAACCAGAAAGGTTCATCATCTTTGAAGCTCATCACTTTTCCAAGATCAGAACCAACAGGTTCATCATTTCTACATGATATCAGAGCAGTGATTCTGAGAACCAACACAAATGGCAGAACCATCAACCTCCGGCCAGCTTCACCACCATGACACCAACCCCAGACTAACCTCCATCCTGCTCACTGGCCACAACTATATACCGTGGGCCAAGGCGGCTCGGGTGAGCCTGAAAGGAAGAGGCAGACTGGGCTTCGTGGATGGCAGTAAGCCAAGACTGGACCGAAACTCAGAAGAATGGGACATCATGGACAGCCAGGTAATGACCTGGATAACAAATTCAATAGACCCAAAACTCAGTGAAATTTTTTGTTTTTGTGAAACAGGACAGGAACTCTGGGAAGAAATCCGGAGCAACTATTGTGAACAAAACAATTTTGCGCAAGTCTTTGAACTTAAACGAGAGATCTCCCAAGCAAAACAGGGGGACAGATCAGTACCGGAGCTTACCGGGTTTTTAAAATCTAAGTTCAAAGAACTTGAAACCTTGAGACCGATGACCACTGACCTGAAGGAACTCCAAGAACGGGCTGAGCAAGATATGGTTTACCACTTCTTGACGGCTCTCGACTCAAGCTACGAAGCATTCCGAGCTCAGATCTTGATGTCGACAGAAAAGCCAACTTTTGCCACTGTCTCAGCCATAGTTCAAAGAGAAGAAACCAGGCGACGAGTCATGACTACCAGAGATGAAAAGGGGGAAGCACTAGCCATGGCGACCCACGGCTTCCTCCGAAACCCTAACCCTAAGGAAGGGGGAAGACACCGCGGACAACCAGACGAGCAGGCGAGATGCAGCCACTGCCGAAAGGAAGGACACACCCATGATCGGTGCTGGAATCTGCACTCTCATCTCCGGCAGAATCAGAGAAAGTTCCAGAACGAGCGAGGGAGCTGCGCGAAGAGTGATGAGCGAGGAGGCTCCGCGAAACACTCACCCTTTTATACCGAGGGTTTTATTGGCGTGGGTCACGGGTCAGGACCCGACCCAGACCGCAAGGCAAACAAAATAAATGGACCCGATTCGGGAAGTGGGTACCGACCCGACCGAATGGAAGAAATAGACCGATCCAGATCCATTAGAGTAGACCCGTCCCCAGACAACAACGCACAGATGGCTACACTGCTCAAACAATTTAGAGAATTTTTACGCGATACCCCAGGTTCATCTATTTGCAATACTCTCAATTATTTTTCTAAATCTGCAATTTTTTGTCACAACTTAGAACACTGGATAATAGACTCTGGTGCCTCTGACCACATGACTTATAACACAAAAAATCTACACAGTATCACTAAATTAGAAAAACCACAACACGTGACGGTAGCCAATGAAAATAAAGTTCCAATTTTTGGCACAGGGTCAACCACACTCTTCACAAAAACTATTAACAATGTACTTTGTCTCCCCAATTTTAACTCCAATCTCCTATCCGTCAGTAAAATAACCAAAGACCTAAACTGCAATGTTACATTTTCACCTGACAAAGTAATTTTTCAGGATCGGGTCACCGGGAGGAAGATTGGTGAAGGAAAATTTAGAAACGGTCTGTACTACTTAGAAGATACCGACAAAAAATGTCTGGCCACCCCCAGTACAGTACAAAAGGACAAAATATTTCATTGGAGATTCGGCCATCCCTCTGACAAAATCCTAAACAAATTATTTGGTTGTAATTCAGACTCTAGCAGTTGCTCAGTCTGCAAACTCTAAAAAAATACCAGGTTACCTTTTCCACTATCTAGTAGTACGACAAAACAATGTTTTGAATTAATCAATTCTGATGTTTGGGGGCCTGCCCCAGTTGACTCATATAATAAATTCAAATATTTTGTTACTTTTATTGATGATTTCTTTCGCACCACATGGTTATATCTTTTAAAATCAAAAAATGAAGTCTTCAGTCGTTTTCAAGAATTCAACAAGTTAGTCGAAACTCAATTTGAAACAACCATAAAAATCTTTAGGTCTGACAATGGAACCGAATATACTAACAACACATTTTTTGAGTTCTTTAAACAAAACGGTATACAACATCAAACCACATGTATCCATACCCCACAACAAAATGGTGTCTCAGAACGCAAAAACCGACACCTTCTTGAAATGACTAGGGCTCTCCTCCTCCAAAATAACGTAGCCAAACGGTACTGGTTAGACGCAATACTTACAGCAACATACCTTATCAATCGATTACCTAGTGTAAAATTGCATCTGAATAGCCCTCTAGAAATTCTCAAGGGTAGGAAAATTAATCTTGATCACATACGAGTATTTGGATGTACATGCTACGTACACATTCCAAAAATTGATAAATTGGACAAAACCGCAGTCAAAACCCTATTTTTGGGGTATTCCGCTGAAAAAAAGGGGTATAAATGCTACGACCCAATAAACCATAAACTCTACATCTCACGCGATGTACAATTCTTAGAACTAGAATCCTATTACCCAAAGGACCCCGACAATCATAACCACCACCAAACACTTCCGCTACCAAACAATATTATTTTCTCCTATATCATAAGACAGGAACAGGATAACACATCAACCACGCCTGAGACAACTACCTCAGGGGAGCAACTGATGAGGCAGTTGTCACTGATGAAGCAGTAATCGTAAGAAGATCAACAAGGCAAACTCATCCCCCAGCAAGATTAAAAGACTACGTGTCCCATCAGGTTCTATACCCTATCCAAAATTTCCTATCTTATGATAAAATCTCTAACATCCACAGGGCATACTTGGGAAAAATTGATGAAACAGATGAGCCAAAGACCTATCAAGAAGCCCAACTCGACCCTAAATGGAGAAAGGCGATGAATGAAGAACTCCTAGCCTTGGAAAAGAATGAGACTTGGGACATAATCCCACTACCCAGCGGGAAGAAACCCGTAGGATGTAAATGGGTCTACAAGACCAAATACAACAGCAACGGCACTATCGAGAGATACAAAGCCCGACTAGTTGCCAAAGGCTTTACTCAGACATATGGAGTAGATTACCAGGAGACGTTCGCTCCAGTAGCAAAAATGAACACAATCCGAGTGCTACTATCCGTTGCCACAAACCTCAACTGGGAACTATATCAAATGGATGTAAAAAACGCATTTCTCCAAGGAAATCTGGAAGAAGAAGTATATATGTCCCTACCTCCAGGACACGAGAAAGCAACACACCCATCTCTGGTATGTAGATTAAAGAAGGCTATCTACGGCCTGAAACAGTCACCAAGGGCATGGTATGGAAAATTAAGCCTATCTCTTTTAAAGATTAACTTCGTCAAAAGCACGGCGGACTCATCTATGTTTGTCAAACACACGAACAACTCCACTACCATCGTTTTAGTCTACGTAGATGACATTATCATCACCGGAAATAACCACAATGAAATATGGAGTGTTCAAAAATTTCTAAAGGGAGAGTTCGATATTAAAGATCTAGGAAAACTAAAGTACTTCCTAGGGATAGAAATAGCTCACTCGAAGAAGGGATTGTTTCTATCTCAAAGAAAATATATCTTAGACTTGTTAAAAGAAACAGGCATGATAGGGGCAAAACCTGCTAGCACACCAATGGAAACCAACATAAAAATAAGACTGAATGATAGCAAACCAATAACTGATATAGGCCAATATCAGAGATTAGTAGGAAAACTTATTTACCTAACGGTCACAAGACCAGATATCACTTTTGCAGTTAGCGTTATCAGTCAATTCATGCATGCACCCTGCACAAATCATCAGGCAGCCGCAGAAAGGATACTCAGATACCTTAAAGGAACTCCCGGCCAAGGGATATGGATGAAGAAAACCGGGACAAACTCCGTTGCTGGATACACTGACGCTGACTGGGCAGGTAGTTACGACAGAAAATCTACAACAGGCTTTTGTGTCTTTGTAGGTGGGAACCTAGTGACCTGGAAGAGCAAGAAACAAACTGTTGTAGCAAGGTCAAGTGCGGAGGCAGAATACAGAGCCATGGCCTCCACTGCTAGCGAACTCACATGGATTAGACATCTCCTTCAAGACATGAAGGTTGAGATAAGAAAACCGATGGAGATGCACTGTGACAACCAAGCAGCACGTCATATTGCAATGAACCCCGTTTTTCATGAGAGAACCAAACATATTGAAGTGGACTGTCATTTCATAAGAGAGAAAGTACAGTCTGGAGAAATCACCATTCCCTTTGTACGTAGTGAAGACCAGCTAGCCGACATCTTCACCAAAGCCCTTGACAAAAATAACCTCCAAAGAATACTTGACAAGTTAGGTTCGATCAACCTATACGAACCCAACTTGAGGGGGAGTGTTGAAGAAGGAAAAGCTGCAGGCTCAGAAGAAAATCTTCATCATAGGTAAAAGTGGGAAGCAGAACAGAGACTTTCCCAAACACAGTGGGTGTCTAACCATTTCTGGTAAAAAACGATTTCAGGCTACAAGTAGGCATCCGTTGGAATCATAGGAGATCATAGGAAACCGTTAGAATCATTTGTATATATACATCATCCCTCATTGTAAACAAACATAATTTTTCCTTCAATAAAAGATCAGAACCAGAAAGGTTCATCATCTCTGAAGCTCCTCACTTTTCCAAGATCAGAACCAACAGGTTCATCATTTCTACAAAATCGCACTTCCAATATCTCATTAAATCCTCCTTTTAAAGAAACACTGACTTTTAGCTTTCTAATAGTATTGCTCATGCTCATCAAAGAACGTGGTATAATGTTGTGTTTTGTTACGACTTCATCTACAACTATCTGCCCATAATAGAGTTGAGAGAGAAGGGACAGAAAAAGAAGAGTAGTGATTAACATCTTTTTAATCTCCATTTAGAATGACTAGCAGGACTAAACATAAATGCTGGGGAGAGAGGGAGAGGCAGAGAGAGGGAGAGAGACTTTGATGAAAAGAATGAAGGAAAAATGCCCTTACGAATTGAAGTTCACTTTCTTTGAAGTGAGTGGTATTCACTCACTTTCTTTGAAGCCTGGGATTCTTAGAATCCAACCATGGACTCTAAACTTTAATCCCAACACCCAACCCACAACGAATGCTCAATTACGTGTGTGGCTCTATGATTTGCCTTATAAATTTTGGCTTTCGTAAACTCTTTCAAATATGACCATTAAGCGGTCGTCTGATTCCATCACTACAGTTGTTGGTGTAGACTGTCTTTTCCTAACTCTCCAATTTGAGAATATTCTAAAAATTATCTCTACATGTTGCGTTATTGATAATCTTGCCACCTCTTTTTGGCACGCTACCCAAAACATACCTAATTTAAACGATGAACCAAAGATAAAAATCTAGATAGGTGACGACCTAAAATCCATCAAGAATACCAACCAAAGGATAAGTCAATAGATGGTCCTGCCTCATGTGTTTTGAAAATGATTATAACCACTATGGATATAACAAAGATAAGGACGACATGCTTGACGACCTTGTGAATTCACCTGTAATAGAGCCGGGTGCCTCTGCTAGCTCTCCCAGGCTGAATAGTCCTTATATTTTGAAGTCGTCCATTAATGATGATACCCAGGATAACATTCAGGTGGATACGTAGTTGGTTCATGCCGCAAATTTTTCTCAGCCAGTCCCTGCTAAAGTTGCTTTGGATGTTTTCATTGTGTCATTACAAGAAGACCTTAATAATGCAAATACCATAGACGATCCCATTGCTATCTATATGAGTCTGCCTATCAAATGTGTAGTTCCTAATCTTAATAATGGTGTTCATTTAGGGAATGAAAGTGAGAAAAGTGAGTCAGATTTTTCTCATATTGGTGTTAATGTTCAAGCTTCTTGGCAAATCAAAGGAACACTCTGATTAAAAGGTGGTATAACTTGAAAAGATTAGGAGAATAAAGATGTTGTCTTCAACGCCATCTCACCCAAGTGATAGTTTGCCAAAAGTAAATTTATAAATAAATGATTGCTCTTCATTTGAATTGTAGATGTATTGCAAATCGTGATACCTAACGAGCTTTAAAAGACTTATGTTTTTGTCACAACATGGACTCTGTTTGTATTGCTAAACCTATGCTGACCTATCTAAGATGTCGCTTGATTCCACCATGATAGTTGTTGGTGACGACTGTCTTTTCCTGACTCTTCAATTTGAGAATGTTCTAAAGTTTTGCTCTACCTGTTGCCTTACTGATCATCTTGCCACCTATTTTTGGCACGCTACCCAAAACAAACCGAATTTAAACGATGAACAAAGATAAAAATCTAGATAGGTGATAACCTAAAATCCATCAAGAATACCAACCAAAGAATAAGTCAATAGATGGTCCTACCTCATGTGTTTTTAAGACGGTTATAACTACTCTTGCTAGCAAAGATAAGGAGGAGGCCATGCTTGACGACCTCGTGAATTCAAATGTAACAGAATCGGATCCCTCTGCTAGCTCTCTCATGCCGAATAGTCCTTATATTTTGAAGTCATCCATTAATGATGATACCCACGATAACATTCAGGTTGATACACAATTGGTTCGTGCCACAAATTTGTCTCACCCAGTCCCTGCTAAAGTTGCTTTGGATGTTTTCATTGTGCCATTGTAGGAGGACCCTAATAATACAAATACCACAGACGATCCCATTATTACCTATATGAGACTGCCTATCTAAGGTGTAGTTCCTCATCTTGGTAATGGTGCTCATTTAGGTAATGATAGAAAAAATGAGTCAGATTTTTCTCATATTGGTGTTAATGTTGAAGCCTCTTGGCAGATCAAAGGGAACACTCTGATTGAAAGGTGGTATAAATTGAAAATGTTGGCTAAATAAAGGCGTTGACTTCAATGCCATCTCACCCAAGCGATAATTTGCCAAAAGTAAATTGATAAATAAATTATTGCTCTTTATTTGAATTGTAGATGTATTGCGAATTGTGATACCCAACGAGCTTTAAAAGACTTATGTTTTTGTCATAAAATGGACTTTGTTTGTATTGCTAAACCTATGCTGACCTATCTAAGTTGTCACTTGATTCCATCATGATAGTTGTTGGTGAAGAATGTCTTTCCCTCACTCTCTCTAATTTGGGAATGTTCTACAAAAATTCACTACTTGTTGCATTATTGATCATCTTGCCACCTCTTTTTGGCATGCTACCCAGAACATACCTAATTTAAACAATGAACAAAGATAAAAATCTAGATAGGTGACGACCTAAAATCCGTCAAGAATACCAACCAAAGGATAAGTCAATAGATGGTCCTACCTCATGTGTTTTTAAGACGATTATAATCGCTCTTGGCAACAAAGGCAAGGAGGCCATACTTGACCACCTTGTGAATTCACCTGTAATAAAATTGGGGGCCTTTGCTCGCTCTCCCAGACTGAATAGTCCTTATATTTTGAAGTCGTCCATTAATGATGATACCCACGATAACATTCAAGTGGATACACAATTGGCTCATGCCACAAATCTGTCTCAGCCGGTCCCTGCTAAAGTTGGTTTGGATATTTTCATTGTGCCATTGCAGGAGGACCCTAATAATGCAGATGCCACAGACGATCCCATTGTTACCTATATGAGACTGCTTATCAAAGGTGTTGTTCCTCATCATGATAATGGTGTTCATTTAGGGAATTACGGTGAGAAAAATGAGTCAGATTTTTCTCATATTGGTGTTAATGTTAAAGCCTCTTGGCAGATTAAAGGGAACACTCTGATTGAAAGGTGGTATAACTTGAAAAGGTTAGCAGATAAAGACGTTGACTTCAATGCCATCTCACCCAAGCAATAATTTGGCAAAAGTAAATTGATAAATAAATTACTGCAC
Source organism: Datisca glomerata (assembly GCA_003255025.1). Classification (NCBI taxonomy): domain Eukaryota; kingdom Viridiplantae; phylum Streptophyta; class Magnoliopsida; order Cucurbitales; family Datiscaceae; genus Datisca; species Datisca glomerata. The sequence goes on along the minus strand of QANY01005313.1, from coordinate 46,072 downwards.
TTTATTTGAATTGTAGATGTATTACAAATCATGATACCCAACCAGCTTTAAAAGACTTATGTTTTTGTCATAATCTGGACTTTGTTTGTATTGCTAAACCTACGTGTAGTATTGATTCATACTCATACTTTTTGGAACTCTTTTGGGTTAGATTAAATTCTAATGGTTTTCCTAAGTTGTGGATTTTTAGGCCTTTAGCAATCCAAATGTTACTGTTATTTTATCCCTTTCGCAACGTGCTATTATTTCTACTGGTTTGTGTGTTATCACACATCAAATACCTTTTATTTATGGTAGTGTGAGCTACATCACCTACAAGTATCTTTAGAGTTCTCCTATAGGCATTTCAGGTTTGAATAATCTATGGCTTGTGTTTGGGGACTTCAACTCAGTTTTAGCTCCTCATGAAACCACTAGTAATATTATGTGTAATTCTTATGATGATTTTCATACTACTTTGACTGTTTGTGATCTCATGGATATTGAGACGAAAGGGCTTCTATACCCGGATTGGTCATGGTAGACGAGGTATGGTTATTTGACAATTAGTTAGAGCTTTTTCTTCTCCATCTTTTCTTGATGCTTGGTCGTGGTTTCTTGCATTACATTATCTTGTTTGTATTCAGTCACCATCCTTCAATAGTTTCTTATTGTACGGGAGTTGAGTCCTCAGCCTTTCATATTTCATAGTATATGGGTTTCTCATCCCACTTTCTTTGACTTGGTTTGTTTAGTTTGATCCTCTTCTATTGCAGGGAGTGGTATATGAATTTTTGGTAAGAAGCTTAAGTCTCTTAAGATGGGTTTGAGGAAATGGAACTGGGAAGTGTTAAGTAATACTGCATTGAATGTCTCTAAAACTAATAAGAAAGTGATAGACATACAAGACATTATCAAACATGAGGGTTTTTTTAATTACCTTTTTCATCTTGAGTCTAGTGCTCTCGCAAACTTAGATTTGGGGCAGCAGAGGTATTTCTTCAAGAGAAGAGTAGAATCAGAGGACTTAGTGTGATCGTAATTCTAATTTTTAAATGCATTGCTTAAGCATAGTGGGGAACAAATTTATTTCTTTCATGCAAATTTGTGAAGCTATCTGTTATGTTCTGCTTGGTGAGCAAGTAAATGATCATATGATGATTTTTATATTTTCTTATTATTCTATTGAGATTAAAGAAAATCGATGAAAGTTCTAATATAGGGTAATCACGACTTTCATTAGTTTCATAAATGTGAGCATGATTTAATTAGTTTTCTTTAGTATTTAGTTTCCTTAAGGTATGAGAGATGACAATTAGTTAGTTCTGTATATTCTATGGTTGATTAGGCCAATGCACTTTGCATCCTCGTAAACAAATGAGAGTAAAAATGGCCCATTTGAAGGTGACGAGACAAATGATTGATCACCAAGAACAAAATAGAATTTATTGGTTTGGCAAACAGAAAAGTCAATTTTATTATATGAAGAATAGAATAAGATTAATATATAATAAAAATGTTGTTTCATAAAGATATCATGCCATAGTTTAATATATATGTCCGATTAAAATTATTCGGCATAATTTAACATGCTTGTTCAAAATTATTCAAATCACATATACCGGTTTATTTTGCTTTAGAAATAGTGAAAAGAATTTATTTCACTTTAAAAATAGTGAAAAGAATTTATTTCACTTTAAAGATAGTGAAAAGAATTTATTTCACTGAAAAGAGAGTTGAAATTTATTCAAATTTATTAATAGTGAGATCTAAAGGAGTGTTTACACATTTACCACTTTATTTATATTCAGATTATATGTCGACAATATGAATTGGGAAGCCTAAAAGTCACTAAATAAATGGATTTGTAATTAAATATGAATTATATATTTCAATAATCTCTATTCATCTTCATCTTGTGCATATTGGTAAAAAATAGCTAACAAAAAATGTGTTTCCAGTACCGTCGAATAACATCTCTTTGAACTAATAAGGCAAGTAATGTGCGGACGAAAATGACATGACTTTATACCAATATAGAAAGTCATGTGGAGGATGAGAGAACCTATGCAAGCCGCTAGGCAAGTCCACAGTTGTTGGTCAGAGAGATCAACTAACTTCCATTTGGATCGTCCTTGATGTCACTTTTGGGAGCAAAGTGAGGAAAGTACATATAAGTTAGAATTGACACCATGTGTAGTCATAGAATGTATTTCAAATTATAATTGGTATTGTTGCGGGATTGTTTTTAGATATGATTTTGATATTATACAATAATCATATTAATATATGTTAGAATGATCATTTAAAATAAAAAAACATCAATTTGTTCTTATTATTCAAAATATACATTTACATAATCATTTCTCTTTTTATTCACATGGTTCGTCTTCATCACATATTAGATATAATAGAGTTTATATAAATTAGAAAATAGAGTTTGAACGTATTTTATGAGGTTCTTTTTGTATTTAATTAAAATTTATATAGTTTGTACTGTTGTGTATCAACTTAAGTTAACAAAGTAGTTTTTCCATTGAACTGTTATGACAATTATTAATAATTTTCATGACAGTAAGGGATCCTAGTAGCAACACTATCTACTGAAGACAATCACAGTGTAATCATATATATAGATATATCCATAAAGAATCAGAATCCAGCATGCGGAAATTGATTCTGATCCCACATCAACAAGAAAAAGAAAAGACATAAGAAAAGAAGATAGAAGAGCTAGTAATTTAGAACTCCCAGAACAAGCATCGATGGAGGTTTATCACTTGGGTTTTGAAGCTACGTAAGGGAGAGCTTGTATTCTGTATTTTCTGCATTCTTGAGCCTTATAACTTTTCTGTAATTCGATTGGACTCCAAACTAGAATTGCCTTCTCTGGCTAAGTGGTTGTAGGTTCCATTTCTAGAACTGAACCAGTATAACTCCCTGTGTCACTCTTTGTTTCACTTTTTCTTTTTTCATCTCTTTGTTCTTCGTCTGCATCACATTTTTGCAAACCAAATCAATCTTGCATTAGTCATTAACACTACAAATTTGTATCAAAGCCAAAGATCATTAGTCTGAGGAAGTCTAGCATCAAATCTTCAAGAATCTTGATAATTCAATAGTGTAATTTGAAAATCAAGAAAGTTTCTGAGATGGCTACAACTTCCACCAAACATGACATTGAGAAGTTTGATAGCACAAATGACTTTTCCATTTGGAAAATGAAGATGTTGACACTCTTAGGAAACTTGGGACTGGATGAGGCTCTCGAGGGTGAAACAAAATGCCATCAACATATTCTAAAGAGAAAAAGAATCACATAATAAAGAGGGCATATAATACCTTGATCATGAGCCTTTGTGATAAAGTCTTGAGGGAGATTGCAAAGGGGAAGACAATTACAGAAATATGGCTCAAGCTTGAGAGCATGTATATGACAAAGACTATGTCAAGCGGGTTGTATCTCAAAGCAAATTTCTTCACCTATAAAATGACAGAAGGTAAGAACCTCCAAGAGCATATTAATAAATTCAATAAGTTGGGCATTGACCTTGAAAATATTCAAGTGGAATATGATGATGAAGATAAGGCCCTGGTACTGCTACACTCATATTTGTTGATATCCTAAAGCATGGCAGGGAGACATTATCACTGGAAGATGTGATTGGTGCCCTTAACTCAAATGAGTTATAAAGAAAACATGAGCACAAGGACTCCAGTGGGGAGAGTCTATCTGTAAGAGGCAGAATAGAAAAGAAAGCGTATAGAGGAAGGAGCAAATCAAGATCTACGTCCAGAAATGGGAAGAATTACAAGAAGGTAAAGTGTTATCATTGTCATAAGGAGGGCCGCATTAGAAGACTGTGTTAAAAAATAAAGAAGGGCTCCAAGGGAAATAAGAGTGTCAATGGTGATTCTGCTGTGGTAGAATATGGATACCAAAGTGTAAATATTCTAGTGATGGTAACCAATAACTCTGAAAAATAATGGATCCTTGATTTTAGGTGTTCATTTCACGTTACAACAAACATGGACTATTTTGAGACTTTCTCAAAGTATGATGGTGGAAAGGCACTACTAGGAGACAATAAAGAATGCAATATAGTTGGATCTTGCTCAATCAGAATCAGAACACATGATGGTTCTGAAAAAAATCCTGTCAGAAGTGAGATATGTACTTGATCTTAAGAGGAACCTTATCTCACTTGGTGTATTAGATGAGAATGGTTACTCTTACAAGGGAGAAAATGGAGTTCTGAAAATTTCAAAGGGTTCCATGGTAGTAATGAAATGTATTAAATAGAATGTACTCAAAGGGAGTACACTAATTAGTGCAGCCAACTCAGTCTCTGCATCACATTCTAATAAACCAACTCTCTGGCATAAGAGATTGGGACATGTAAGTGAAAGAAGGTTATTCGAACTAGAAAAATAGGGACTGCTTAATAGAGATAAACTGGAAAAACTAAGGTTCTGTAAGAACTATTTTTTTGGAAGGCAACAAGAGTCAAGCTCAGCACAACAACCCACAAAACACAAGAAATAATGAGTTATATACATTCAGACATTTGGGGTTCATCCAGTTCTGAGTCCCTTAGTGGAGGTAGGTATTTTCTCTCCATTATAGATGACTACTCAAGAAAAGTTTGGATCTACATTCTTAAGACAAATGATGAGCCATTCACAAGGTTCAAAGAGTGGAAAAAGATGGTTAAACTACAAGTAAGTAGAAAAGTTAAGAAACTAAGAACTGATAACGGTTTGGAGTTTCTGAATGAATAGTTCAACAACTTTTACATGAATGAAGGCATTATAAGACACAAAATAGTACTATATACCCCACAACAGAATGGTTTAGCAGACAGGATGAACTGAACACTACTTGAAAGGGTTAGGTGTATGTTATCTAGTGTTAACCTGCCTAAAAGGTTTTGGGCAGAAGTTGCTAATATAGCAGCTTACCTCATAAATATATGTTCTTCTACAGCCTTGGACTTCAAGACACATGAGGAGATTTAGACTAAATCACCTCTAATTCTTTCATATTTAAGGATGTTTGGATGTGTTGCATATGCACATATCAAAAAAGGAAAACTGGACCCTAGAGCTAGAAGATGCACATTTGTGGGTTACCTAGAAGGAGTGAAGGGATACAAATTGTGGTTCATCGATCAAAACAAATCTAAAAGTTTCATCAGCAGAGATGTCATATTCAGAGAATGTGAAATATACATGGACAACCTCAGGCTCTCAACTTGAAGTGGAGTTTGAGAGCTCTAGTAGACATCCAACCAGGATAGATCATGCTACCTCTAAGATAGAACTAGAAAATGACTACCAAATGCAGATTGAAACCCATGATAATCAAGAAGACCTAACTGAGTATCAACTAGCAAGAGATAGAAACATGATGCATCATAAGGCACCTGTCAGGTATGGATATGTAGACCTTATTGCCTTTGCTTAGACAATTGCAGAAATCCTAGATGAACCAGAACCTAGAACTTATCTAGAGGCTATGAAAAGAAAAAATATGGATCAATGGCTTGCTGGTATGAAAGAAGAAATAAGCTCATTAAATAAGAATCTAAATTGGATTCTTGTAGACAAATCAGAAGGACAGAAAATTATAGGTAGAAAATGGATCTTCAAACTGAAACAGGGAATTCCAGGAGTTGAAAAGCCTCGAGATATATTCATTTTTCTATTTTTTTCTAGAAAAAACAATAAATATTATAATTATATTTTAAATATTATTTTAAAAGATTAATATGTTTTTTAGACATTGGTTTGCTAGTGAAAAACAATTGAATAACTACTTGAGCTCTTCGTAGATGACGTATATTCACTAGTGGAAAAATAGACGGTTACTTGAACCTAAAATGAAGTAAAAGAAACAACTTCAACTCTTTTGGTTATCATTTCTATCATGAGTTTAACTACTGTAAAATGTAAATGATTATGTGAAGGGTTCAAGTAGATAGAAAGACTACTTGAACTCGTCAGATTATCATCTCCTACTTGGTTTGATAATTGAAAAATATAAAAAGTTACTTGATAGTTTCAAGTATCCATATAAAACTACTCAAACTCTTCAAAAGTTATCATTTATAATGGGTTTGACTACTGAAAAATTTATTTAGTTACTTGAAGGTTTAAATAGTCATAGAAAACTACTTTGAACCTTTCAATGTATCATTTCTAACAAGCTTGGCTGCTGAAAAAAATAAATAGTTGCTTAAAGGGTTCAAGTAGAGAGAAATATCAGCCATAGACGTAGATTTCTTATTTTAAAATGGGTTATAGATTTTCGAAAATCATTACCCAAGGTTATCGAATCCAGAAAAACCCAGCATTATGTACATATCACTGAAACGATGGGTACCCACGATGGATCATTCACGCACACCTGTGGCTCCTCTTTCACGACCATAATAAGAAACCTAAGGATGAAGACCTTCATAAGGACTGGACCCACCCCGACCATAGCTTAGAGCGATACCACCCAAAGTGGTGGTTGGGAAGTCACTGGTTCTCTTTCAAGACAAAACCCACATGTAAAGGATGTTGGGAGATGGAAGAAAATAAACAACTTGGTGAAAAAGCATCTAAAAGAAGCCTGACATAAGGGTAAGTAAGTCTTTTTTGATTAAACTAACGACAACAGTGACAAAATGGGTGTGTGTGTCTTTTTTAAAACTTGTAAAAGTTCACATGCAATGTACGTGAATATAATAATTTTATTTATTTTTATTGAGTATGATGCAAATATAACTATTTAGCATTAATAACTAATGCAAGTTTGATTTGGTTTGCAGAAATGTGATGCAGACGAAGAACAAAGAGATGAAGAAATAAGAAGAGAAACAAAGAGTGACACAGGGAATTATACTGGTTCAGTTCTAGAAATGGAACCTACATCTAGTTAGCCAGAAAAAGGAAATTCTACTAGTTTGGAGTCCAATCGAATTACAGAAAAGTTACAAGGATCAAGAATGCAGAAAATACAGAATACACGCTCTCCTTTACACAGCTTCAAAACCCAGGTGATAAACCTCCATCGATGTTTGTTTTGGGAGTTCCAAATTACTAGCTATCTATCTTCTTTTCTTGTGCCTTTTCTTTTTCTTATTGATGTGGGATCATAATCAAATTTCGCATGGTGGATTCTATTTCTTTGTGGATATATCTATATATGTGATTACGCTATGATTGTCTTTGGTAAATAGTTTTGCTACTAGGATCCATTATTGTAATGACAAGTATTAATAGTTGTCATAACAATTCAATGGAAAAACTAATTAGCTAACTTAAGTTGATACACAGCTTTACAAAATCTCCACATTGGATTACGTTTCAGTTAGGACCTCACAAACCCTAAAATTCTCCAACTATTTTTTAGACGTTAGTCTGAAAAAGTCCTCACATTTATCATGTTTATGCACTGATCAAACTTGACAAATGTGACTGGCTTTGTGATCATATCAGCAAGATTGTCATCTGTGTGGATTTTCTCCATCTCCACATTTCCTATTGAAATCACCTCCCTTATTAAATGCATCTTGATGTCTATGTGTTTAGCTCTTTCATGGTGCATTTGATTCCTGGTTAGGTGGATTGCACTCTGATTATCACAGAATACTGTTATACTATTCTAATTGATGCCTAACTCTTCTACTTCAATAGTTGCAAAATATGAATCAACATAACCTAGGATGGTTTTCTATTCTGAATTGCCCTTCTCAAACAATAAACCATGCCTAATAGTTCCTCTTAAGTACCTTATGGTCCACTTCACAGCATCCCAATGATCCTTTACTGGATTTTCCATGAATCTACTTACAAGACTTGTTGCATAAGCTAAGTTTGGTCTTGTACACACCATTGTCTATATCAGGCTCCCAACATATGAAATTCTGTCCATATGGTTTTACTCTTCTTTTATCTTAAGGGACTGGTTGGAAGAAAGCTTGAAATGTGATGTAATGGGAGTCTTAGCAGGTTTAGAATCTGTCATTGTAAACATTTTCAAGACCTTATGAATGTATTCTTATTGATGTATAAACTATTTGTTTTTCCTCTTGTCTCTGCATATGTCCATTCCTAGTATTCTTCTAGCTTCCCTTAAGACCTTCATCTCAAATTCAGTGCTAAGTTGAAACTTTAGCCTTCATATTTCACTCATATCAGATGATGCAAGGAGAATCTCATCTACATATAGTAACAAGTAAAAACTGGATTTGTTTTGTGTGCTCTTGAATAGACACAACTGTCATGCATACTTCTTATGAACCAATTCCTTACAATAAACTCATCAAACCTGATATACCACTATCTAGAACTTTGTTTAACCCATAAAGTGATTTCTTGAGTTAGCATACTTTATTTTCATCTCCTTTCTTAACAAACCCATCAGGCTGAGACATGAAAATTCTCTCCTCTAGGTTTCCATGTAAAAAAGATATTTTAACATCCATTTGTTCTAGTCCATATTGAGTGACTAATGCTAGAAGTAACCTAATTGAAGTATGCTTCACCACTGGATAGTATATTTTTGAGTAATCTATACCCTCCATTTGGCTAAAACCCTTGGCCATCATTCTGGCCTTAAAAATAAAATAATTTTATTAAGCAAATTTCATAATAGTCAATAAATTTAAAGATGTGAAAAAAGAGAAAGAAAGACATATTAAAAAATGAAATTAAGACAAGTTTGAGTAATATCTTATTAAGTTAGCAGAAAGTCAGTAGGGCTCGGAGTACAGACTTTTGATGTTGAGGATGTAGTTGTTGGAGATAATGAAGGAAATAGAAGTCAAAAGAAAGAAACAAAAGAAAAAGTGTGAATGAAAGTGTGTAATGTGAAATAGAGTGGGATTTAGTCCCACATTGAAAACTCAAGAAAAAGATGTTGGGATTATAAACCAACTTTCATGCCTTGGGGTTAGCCCTAAGGGGCACCCCACATTTTGTGGGGAAGGGAGGACCTTGATGGCACATGGTCCTCCCCTCACACGCGCGTGCCGCCGTCACCGTCTGGCAGGCCAGCTCAGCTCGGTCCGGTTCGAAAAATTATTTTTGGACAATATTTCTTTTTACTTGGAGAGGAAGGATTGAAGCATTGAATTTTTCAAAGCTAACAAATATCTCAATAGAATCTGTGCTGGATTATCTGCAGAAGATAATTAGAAAAACAATTATCTCCATTATCCCCATTTTCGTGCATGATCGTATCAGCGCTAACTAACATTTTTTGGCTTGCTCCCCAAGCTCTACACTTTTTTAAAAGGTAGTGTGTGAGCACAAAACAAAGGGCATCGTTTTTATCACCTTCAGTACCTCATTTTCATCACCATTATCAAACTACTGCATATTTTTCAATCTTCCTGCATATTGAGAGAGTGATACAGAGAGTTCTGAAAGAGTCTGAGCAATTGGTTTCTATACTTAGGCGTAGATCATTGTATCCTATAGGAACGATTCGTCGTAGTCTCCAAGCACCCTGCGGAGGATGATTATTGTCTTTGGGACATTGCTCACGAGCAATCCTCGATCTTCATCTAATTTCTGCCTTAATTATTGTAAATTCAGTTGTATTTGTTTCTTATTTATTTCTACTTTAATGATGTGATCTCCATCATTTTTTTGCGTTTAAGTTGTATTCATTCTATTTTCATTGTACTATTGGTTTATGAAAGCATCTTGTTCCATCAGTACGAACACCAATCTAAAGACAATAATGGGAACAGAAGATGAAAGCGCTATGAAATAAATGTGAAAGACAAAAATTATGGAACAACTTACGGAATGAAAGCTAACATGGTGGAAGGAAACAAATCCAATCAACCGAGCAAGAAAAGGAAGACACCGCCGATCAGCCTTCAGAAAACAACTCACTCTCCAGAAGCTGCTGTTAAGGGAAAGGGAAAGGTTATGCTGAAGTTCACATTCAAAAAATAACTCACTCTCCTGGACATCCCGCATGTGACTGCAATTGGGAGGAATTTGGTTCCAAGCTCTCTTTTATGTAAGTGTGGATTTAACCTTGTCTTTGGTGCTGGCAAGTTTATTCTGACTAAAAAGGGGATGTTTGTTGGGAAGGGTTATCGCTCTTATGGTCTTTTTAAACTTAACGTGTCTGCTGCAACTCCTACTATTATTAATAATACCTTCGCTTCTTTTGTTTATATCACTGAACTGTCTAATATTTGGCATGCTAGATTAGGACATGTTATGATTAATTTAGAACTTTTCTCAAGTTTTACTCTAGAAAAATGAAATAAATGTGAAATATGCGTAGAAACTAAATTTACAAGTAAATCATTTAAATTTGTAGAAAAAAACACATGACTTACTTGATTTGATACATAGCGATTTATGTGATTTAAAATTAACACCTAGTAGGGGAGGTAGAAAATACGTTGTTACATTTATTGATGATTTCAGTAAATATTACTATGCATATCTGCTTCATCCAAAGGATGAGACTTCGGATATGTTTAAGACATACAAGTTAAAAGTTGAAAAATAACTTGGTAAAAATATCAAAGTGCTTAAATCTGACCAAGGTGGAGAGTATGACTCCACTATGTTGTCTGAATTCTGTGCTCAGCATGGAATTGTGCATCAGACTACTACACCTTACATGCCTCAATAGAATGGAGTGGCTGAAAAGAAAAATAGAACTCTAAAATATATGTTGAATTGTATCTTGAACAATTCTGGACTACCTCAAAATTTGTGGGGGGGGGGGG
>QANY01005313.1:0-35216 GCA_003255025.1 Datisca glomerata | reverse complement strand
GGGGGGGTCTCGCAAAGGTACAAGTACAGTTGCCAAAAAGAGTAAAGCTTGGACCTAAGACGGTAGACTGGGTTTTTATAGGATATGCATTGAACAGTGCTGCATGTAGATTTTTGGTAATTAGGTCAGAGATTTCTGATATAAGTACCAACACTATTATGGAGCCGTTAATGCTGAATTCTTTGAGAATGTGCTTCCATTGAAGGAAGGAAGATACAATCAAACTCCTTAACGAGGTTTAGAAGAAAGTTCTTCTAGAGCTCAGATTGATGAAGAATCTGAACCTTGGCTTACAAGAAGTAAAAGAGCCAAACCGAATACCTCATTCAGGTGGGAACCTAACCTAGTTGACTGGAGATCCTAAGATCTAGGTTCAATAGGCAAACTGGCAGGAATGATTCACGTAACACACAAAGAAACTTTGCCTCTTCCCATTCCTATGATGTAATGAATGTGTGTTGTCTGTCGATGATAAAATAGTATACTTAGTATTTAATGACGTTCATATCTTTCTTGCAGGAGGAGTATAGACAAAATACTCTTAATCATCGTCACCTATGTGAGAGTAGAAGTGGGGTCGCTTCTATGAAAGGTTTGAATGACTTAACCTCTCTATAGCTCTCATGAACGCGGGATATGTTCAGGACCAAAATGAATAAAATCATATGAACTCAGATGTATTAAGATGACATATGTGTGAAATTTTTTGTCTCGGTTTATCTCAGAGGAAGTGCAGTTCAAGAAAGTAGTTCACTGTGCTTCAGAATAAACCCGATTAATTATCACTACGAAAGGTTCAAGTCCAGAAGACACCTCTCCAGATGCATATCTCATATGCTCTCTCTCATTTTTTTCTCTAGCTAGGACAGGTTTCATTCATGCGGATGATTGTTGGAGATAATAAAGGAAAGAGAAGCCAAACGAAAGAACCAAAAGAAAACGTGTGAGTGAAAGTGTGTGATGTGAAAAAGAGTGAGATTTAATCCCACATTGGAAACTCAAGGAAAAGATGTTGGGTTTATAAATCCAACTCTCATGCCTTAGGGTTATCCCCAAGGGGCACCCCACATTTTGTGGGGAAGGGAGGACCTTGATGGCACATGGTCCACCCCTCACACGCACTACCGTCGTCGTCTGGCTCGGCTCGGTCCAGATCAAAGAATTATTTTTTGAACAATATTTCTTTTGATTATTTACTTGGAGAGGAAGGCTTGGAGCTTTGAATTTGTCATAGAACTGTGATGGATTATCTGCAGAAGATAATTAGAAAATCAATTATTTCCATTATCCTCATTTTCATGCATGATCGTATCAACACTAACCAACATTTTTAAGCTTGCTCCCCAAGATGTACACGTTTTTAAAAGGCAGTGTGTGAGCACACAGCAAAGGGCTTCAATTTTATCACCATAAAAAACCTCATTTTCATCACCATTATCAAACTGCTGCATATTTATCAATCTTCCTGCATATTGAGAGACAGCTACAGAGAGTTCTGAGAGAGTCTGAGTAATTGATTGCAATATTTAGGCTTAGATCGTTGTATCCTACAGAGATGATTCGTCGTAGTCTCCAAGCACCCTGTGGAGAATGATTATTGTCTTTAGGACATTGCTCATGAGCAATCCTCGATCTTCATCTAATTTTTTCTTTAATTATTGCTATTTCAATTGTATTTGTTTTCTATTTATTTATACTTTAATGATGTGAAGTTCATCATTTCTGTTGCGTTTAAGTTGTATTCGTTCCATTTTCATTGTATTGTTGGTTTATGAAAGCATCTTATCTACGAACACCAATCTAAAGACAATAATGGCAACAAAATATGAATGATCTGTGAAATAAATATGAAAGACAATAATTATAGAACAATCGGTTGGAATCAAGACTTTGCACGCTGAGAGACCTGAGAAGTTTGAGTGGGCGACTTCAAACAATGGCAACAGAAGATGGCCTTCTATCTGACCATTCTTAATCTAGCACATGTGCTAACGGGCGATATTCCTCCTACATCGAAGGAAGGACAATCGAAGGAGCTGGCATCGGCACAGGAAGCCTGGATTCATTTGGACTTCCTTTGCCAAAACTATATCTTGAACGAATTGGTAGACACCGTCTACAAGTCTACTTTTCATTCAAGACGACAAAGGAGCTGTGGCAGGCCTTGGAGAAGAAATACAAAACTGAGGATGCCGGGACGAAGAAGTTTATCATCGGGAAATTCTTGGAATATGAGTTGGATGATAACACGGTAATCAGTCAAGTGGAGGGGTTACAGATCATCTACAACAATACGAAGGTCGAGGGGATGATCGTGAATGAACTGTTCCAAGTCGTGTCCATCATTGAGAAGTTATTACCGTCGTGGAAGGCCTTCAAGAATTATCTGAAGCACAAGCGTAAGGAGCATAGCATGGAGGAACTGATTGTTCGGCTGAGGATGGAGGAGGACAACCAGAAAAATGAAAAGAAAGTAATGTGGGTAACCTAAGGAATGAAAGTTAACGTGGTGGAAGGAAACAAATCCAATCAATCGAGCAAGAAAAGGAAGACACCGCGGAGCAGCGCTCTAAAAGATAACTCAAAGAAATGCATTAAGGGCAGTTAATGGGTGTCTAGTAAAGCTGGACACATTCCCTTAGGACTACCATTTTAAAAATATCATAATGATGGTAACCAACCCCATAACAGTGGGAAAATGAATCAAACAAATATGATGGACATAGACGATCTATGTGCTATGATTTCTGAGATCTGTGTGGTCATTGACACCAAGGAATGGTGGGTCAACACTAGTGCGACGAAGCACGTGTGCAGTGACCGAAATGTTTTCTCAACTCATAAATAGGTTGAAAAGGACGAAGTTCTTTATATGGGGAATGCCTCAAAAGCTGCTGTTAAGGGAAAGGGAAAGGTTGTGCCGAAGTTCACATCCAGAAAATAACTCACTCTCATGGACGTCCTGCATGTGCCGGGTATTCACAGGAATTTGGTTTCAGGCTCTCTTTTATGTAAGAGTGGATTTAACCTTGTCTTTAATGCTGGAAAATTTATTCTGATTAAGGGAGGGATGTTTGTTCGGAAGGGTTATAGTTCTGATGGTCTTTTTAAACTTAATGTGTCTACTGCAACTCCTACTATTATTAATAATAATTCTGCTCTTTCTGTTTATATTGCTGAACTGTCTAATATTTGACATGCTAGATTAGGACATGTTAATTTTTTATCCTTATTACGAATGATTAATTTAGAAATTTTGCCTAGTTTTACACTGTAAAAAGGAAATAAAATATAAAATATGCGTAGAATCTAAATTTGCAAGTAAATCATTTAAATCTGTAGAAAAAAACACATGACTTACTTGATTTGATACATAGCGATTTATGTGATTTAAAATTAACACCTAGTAGGGGAGGAAGAAAATACTTTGATGATTTCAGTAACTATTTTCATGTATATCTGCTTCATTCAAAGGATGAGACATTTGATATGTTTAAGACATACAAGTCTGAAGTTGTATGAGACATTTGATATGTTTAAGACATACAAGTCTGAAGTTGAAAAACAACTTGGTAAGAATATCAAAGTGCTTAGATTCGACAGAGGTGGAGAGTATGACTCCACTATGCTATCTGAAATCTGTGCTCAGCATGGAATTATGCATCAGACTACTGCACCTTACACGCCTCAACAGAATGAGGTGGCTGAAAGGGAAAATAGAACTCTGAAAGATATGGTGAACTATATGTTGAACAGTTCTAGATTACCCCAAAATTTATGTGAGGAGACCTCGCTTAAAGCAAACACCATACTTAACATGATTCCACATAAGAAGACTAACAAGTCTCCCTATGAAGAGTGGAAAGGGAAGTTACCTTCCTATAAAATCCTAAAAGTGTGGGGCTGTGGATATGCATTGAACAGTGCTGCATATAGATTTTTGGTTATTATGTCATAAATTTCTGACATAAGTACCAACACTATTATGGAGTCTGCAATGCTGAATTCTTTGAGAATGTGTTTTCATTTAAGGAAGGAAGATACAGTCAAACTGCCAAACGAGGTTTAGAAGAAAGTTCTTCTAGAGCTCAGATTGATGAAGAATCTGAACCTCAAGTTAGAAAAAGTAAAAAAGCTAAATCGAGTATCTCATTTGATCTAGAGTTTCTAATATACCTGATGGAGGCCGAACCTCAACCTATAAGGAGGCAATGTCCAACCCTGAGGCTCCTTTTTTAAAGGAAGAAGTCGATAATAAGATAGATTCCATTATGCAAAATAACACATGGATGTTGGTAGATCTCCCTCTTGGGAATAAACAAATAGGCTGTAAATGGATCTTCAAAAGAAAGCTGAGAGGTGATGGTATTATTGAAAAGTAAAAAGCTTTGTTGGTAGATAAATGATACCGACAGAAGGAAGGTATAGACTTTTTCGATACCTATTCTTCAGTGATAATCACATCTATCAGGATGCTGATTGCACTAGCAGCTTTGTATACTTTCGAAATTCACCAAATGGATGTAAAGACTGTTTTCCTAAATGAAGAATTGGACAAAAAAATCTACATGGAACAGCCCGAAGGGTTCGTGATTAAAGGCTAAGAACGAAAGGTCTGTAAACTTGTTATATCTCTTTATGGATTAAAACAAGTGCCAAATACATGGCACGAGATGTTTGATCACACAATGTTATCTAACAGATTTTGGATAAATGAGTGTGATAAACGTGTCTACATTAAAGGTACTAATGATAAATTCATCATAGTATGCTTATATTTAGATGACATGCTTATAGTGGGATCGAATAAGGATATAATATCTTCTACTAAGAAGATATTGAATTCTAAATTTGACATGAAAGACTTAGGTCAAGTAGATGTCATTCTTAGAACTCAAGTAAAGCGAACTGAAAATGAATATATCCTTACCCAGTCCCATTATATAGAAAAGATTTTGAAAAGGTTTGGGCAATATGAAAGCAAACATGTAGTAACTCCATTCAACCCAAATTGTAAGTTGAGAAAGAATAATGGAGTTGGAGTATCTCAATTGGAGTACTCACAAATAATTAGGAGTTTAATGTATATCATGAATTGCACCAGGCCTGATATAGCCTATTCAGTAAGAAGACTGGCAAGATATACGTGTAGTCCTTGACGTGATCACTAGAGTGCATTGGTAAGAGTACTAAGGTACTTAAAATTTACTATGAAGTACGGACTGCACTACTCAACCTATCCACCATTGTTAGAAGGATTTAGTGATGCTAACTGGATATCAGATAGTTTAGAGACTAAATCTACTAGTGGATGTGTTTTTACCCTAAGTGGTGGAGCTATCTCTTGGAGGTCTATTAAGGAGACTTGTATAGCTCGCTCAACTATGAAATCAGAATTTATAGCTTTGGACAAGGCCTGTGAAGAAGCAGAATGGCTCAGGAATTTCTTGAAAGATATTCCGGTGTGGCCAAAATCAGTGTCAGCAATATGTGTCCACTGTGACAATATGGCTACAACCTTTAGAGCAAAAAATAACGTGTATAATGGTAAGTCTTGGCATATCAGATGAAGACATAATACCATTAAACAGTTGTTCTCCAATGGGGTGATTTTCTTGGATTTTATAAGGTTAAAGGAGAATCTTGCTGACCCTCTACCAAAGGTTTGTCAAGGAAACAAATAAAACAAACATCGAGGGGAATGGACTTAAAGCCTGTTTAATGAATCATAACGGAAGGTTCAAGTCCAAAAGACACCTCTCCTGATGCATATCTTATATGTTGTCTAGCATCGGCACATTTAATTCATGTGGGGGATTGTTGGAGATAATAAATGAAAGAGAAGCAAAAGAAAGAAACAAAAGAAAAAGTGTCAGTGAAAATGTGTAATGTGAAATAGAGTGAGATTTAGTCCCACATTAGAAACTCAAGGAAAAGATGTTGGGATTATAAACCCAACTCTTATGCCTTGGGGTTAGCCCCAAGGGTCACCCCACATTTTGTGGGGAAGGAAGGACCTAGATGGCACATGGTCCACCCCTCACACACGCCGTCGTCGTAGTAGTCCGGCTCAGCTCGGTCCAGATCAAATAATTATTTTTTGGACAATAATTCTTTTGATTATATACTTGGAGAAGAAGGCTTGGGGTTTTGAATTTGTCAAAGCTAACAAATATCATAATAGAATCTGTGTTGGATTATCTGCAGAAGATAATTAGAAAATCAATTATCTCCATTATCCTCATTTTCATGCATGATCGTATCAGCACTAATCAACATTTTTTGGCTTGCTCCTTAAGTTGTATACATTTTTAAAAGGTAGTGTGTGAGCACACAACAAAGGGCTTCATTTTTATCACCATCAGAAAATCTCGTTTTCATCACCATTATCAAACTGCTGCATATTTTTCAATCTTCCTGCATATTGAGAGACAGCTACAGAGAGTTCTAAGACAGTCTAAGTAATTGGTTGCTATACTCTGGCTTGGATCGTTGTATCATGTAGAGATGATTCGTCGTAGTCTCCAAGCATCCTATGGAGGACGATTATTTTATTTAGGACATTGCTCACTAGCAATCCTCGACCTTTATCTAATTTCTGCTTTAATTGTTACAATTTCCATTGTATTTGTTTTCTATTTATTTCTTTTTTAATGATGTGAACTTTATCTATTGTGTTGCGTTTAAGTTGTATGCGTTCAATTTTCATTATACTGTTAATTTATGAAAGTATCTTATTCCATCACTACGAACAACAGTAATCATTTGAGAATCTTCTTTAAAGCCAAAACTTTTCCAAGTGACCCCATTGTTTTAGCCTCAGCATGATGGTTCAGTGAGTTTATTCTCAGAAAGTTTGTCTACGGTCATTTTGTGAAAGAAATCTCTTTTTCTTTCTATATTATTCTCCTTTCTTTCTTAAGTTCCCTTAATTTCTTTGATTTCTCTCAAAACTATTTACTTTCTGCACAATATCTTCTTTGAGCTTAAAAGACCCAATTGGAACCCGTTTGTGTGGCTCTCTCTTTCAAAGGGGTTGAGATAGTGAAGTCGTAAACTGATTTTCTTAAAATTTAGTGGTTCGACTATCAGTTTGTTATTTTCGCTTTGATTCCATGTGGGTATTTTTTCTCTTTCATAGTAAGCACACTTAATAGTCTATTCACGGTATTTGATCGAGGATCGGTACTAATATTTGTCATATAATGTCCGTCAACTTATCAATAAGACCCATCTTTTCTGAAGCTCAAAATAGAGATATTGGGAAATTGGTCAAGAGCAAAATTGAAAAACAAAAAAATAAAAAAGTGAAGTTAAAAAAAAAGGAAAAGGAAGATGAAGACCATTTTGTACAGATGTCATCTGTTTAGCATAAAAGGTAACTGTTTGTCTGTTCATGCTGTGTTGCAGCTGCTTTATCTTTAGATCTCACTGCTCAACCACTTCTACTTCTAAATCTCCATTGTGTAGAAGTTCCCCTTAACTGAATATTTCATCTTCTTGTTGCTTTTCTCTTCCAAGAAACAATCATGTCCACAACTTGTACAGTAACTTCAGTGGAACTTCCATATAATGGCTGTGGCAGGTTCCATCTTATTTCTCGGAAGAATGAATTGAAGCACAACGCGGGATTCGACCAATATCCCTTGTGTCACAACGCCGGGATTTAACCAATATCCCTTGTGTCATTCCCTCTACTAAGATAAAGACCCATTGGTCCGATACCTAAACAATTAGACGGTATGATCATGGTCACTTAAATGGCTTTCAACACAATAGTCTAAATTGCCCGAAAAGAAAATGAAGTAAATAGGCAAGGCGGGTATTACCTGAGGGTCGCATCGGCATTCTCCTCCTCCTCCTTTGAATACGCTCTAATTCCTTAATATCAACTACAACAGCTTCAGATGTCAGAAAAGTCTTGGCAACCGATGCTGCATGCTCCAAGCAACATCTAACTACCTGCTGCAGTTTTAACAGAGGACCGTAATTTTTCTTTTAATTATATTGGCAGCATTCAAGTAAGCATATCAAGAAAGAATCCGCTAATGCAGTTTTGAATGAGTTGGAAAGCTCATCCTAATCCGGAGATGGAATCTAAGTCATTTTAATCAGCGCAGCAAGGATAAAGTCAAGCTATGAGACAGCATTTTAACTTAATGCAAATTCAAAGTTTAACAGAATAGAATGCGGGATTGCATACATGCCAAAAAAATTCATTTAACCTTGCCAAAAAATTACATCAACATCTTCAAAAACGTTCAGTTGTTGATACCTTCGATGGATCCATGATTCCAGCTCTCATTAAATCCTCATAGCAATCCGTTGCGGCATTGTATCCGTAATGAACATTGTTGTTTCTAAGAATCTGCAACATATATTACTTGTCTCAGTGGGGTGGTAGTTTCATAGATTTAATACCTATAATAATCATGGAAAAGAAAAACAGTACAAAAGGCATGAAAAACTGTGAGATGCTGATTCTTTAGTGCGTACAGACCTTCTCCACAACAATGTTTCCATTTACGCCAGCATTTGTGGCTATTAGATTCGTAGGATAACTCAAAGCTCTTCTGAAAATCTCTGCCTTAATCTGCAAAATAATTGGACATTTAAAATTTCAGTCTCTTCGATCGTTCCTCAAAAAATATCGGTCTCTTCGGATAGATCACTGAAAACAAATTGCGGAGGAAAGAAATGCTTGTAAAAAATAATTCACTGTGATTATTACCCCATAAAAGATACCACTTTTTCACGAGAAAAAGAATATACTCTTTGTTCGTCATTGTCCAAGAGACTTTTTATACTGTCGACTCTCGTGGATAGCCTTAGAAGAGTACAGCAACTGTAACACTCCGGTTCTCGAGAGTTAAACATTAATGTAATTTCTAAATTTAAAATCCTCGATTCGATTGAAACCCTAGTTTGAGAAAAATTTCCAAATTGAAAATCATAATTTTTACCCTCATAGAAAAATCTTGACATTAAATAGTGGAAGCATTAAATTGTCACAAACCTTATTTAATAAGCTGTAATAAATATCGTATTAAACTACGTAATAAAACCAACATGAAAAAAAAATTAAAATCATGAGAATCAAACACCTGGTCGTAGAATAAAATATGATAAATCATCAATTACTAAAATATCTGTAACTTAACGAAAATTCATTTCTAATGTCCCGTAATTATTCATAAACGTAGACTCCTAAGTTCTATTAGGATAGTTGGTAATGGCAGTCTCTCACTCATGCTACTCACCATCACCTGCAACATCATCAACTGTGGGAGAGTGAGTATTTTAAAATACTCGGTAAGTAAACCCACATATTGATAAGCATCACATGTACATGTGATGAACGCAATCAAATGACGCATTATAATTTAACATATTAACTTGATGACTTATTCATAAAATAATTTACATAAAGTACTTGACCGTGTCTTAGCTAATCATAATTTATGGTTGACATGTAACTTAAACTTATACTTGTACTTGCCTGATCATAATTTGATTAAATATATCCCCTAATTAACAATATAACCAGAACTGATTCACACTTGAACTTGAACTTGAAATAACATGTAAAGTGAACATGAACAGAGTGGGTGTCCTAAAGCTGGTGTCACTTAAGGTTATCTGAACCTTATGGATGCTGACATGAACATGGTGACACCTAACCGTATAGATGATAACATGACGTGAACAGTCTAGTTACTTGATAACCAATGGACATGTCTAAGTCTACCTCTTTTGTGCTTATCACTTTACTTGAGTTAATTTCATGACTCACATTATTACATATGCATGAGTAAACATGTAACTTATCCCAAAGACATATATTATAACCAATCCATGACTTGAACAGTCACAGTCCATACATCACGTGGTAATTAATGATGAGTGTGTTTCGCACTCATATTTTATTTTATATCAACTTTAATTTTGTTAGTTCTTTTATAGTTATTGTTTGTTTTTTTTTGTAGGTAAAAATATTCTTATGCATTTGGATTTATTTTAAAAGGCTTGGAAGGCAAAAAAATATGAAGAAATCGAGCAAAGGATGGACCTGGGCAGAAGGACCAGTGTCGCGACGCTGGGTGCATGCAGCTGTGCGCTGGCTGGCTAGGCAGTAATCGAGTAAACGTTTTCTACATTTTTTCAACTATTTTATCCTTATCAAACCCTAGTGTACAAATAAAATATTTTAGGTCTTTTTGAGGACTTTTTGAACGTGAGAGGCAGAGGAGAAAGCTTTTGAGAGAGGAAACAAAGACGGATTCAACCGGGAGACGGATCTCAATTTCAATTCATCCTCAAATTTAGTTTTTTTCTTCTCTTTTCTTCTATGTTCATGAATATTATTAGGATATATTTTTATTTTAGTATGTTCTAAATTTTTTATCTAGGCTACGACGTAGCCAAACCATGATTGTTCATAAATTTTAATTTTCAATTCAATTGATGTTTATTCAGTATTATTTAGTGTTATAATCCGTTCTTAATGCTTGTGATCGTCTGTATAACTGTTGCATGATTTTGGATTTAATTCTGAGACTAAGAAGTGATGATTAAATTTGATCTTTGTTTATAACACCATTAAAATTTCATAACTTAGAGATAATTATGGATCTAGTGTAGCAATTATAATTTCGTATGTTTAATGAGTTTCAATTTATTTAATCTTGACCGTGATGTGGGATTAATTCATTGTTATCGATACTTGAGAAAGATTGATAATTATATAAAAGAAATTTGTTTGCAATAATTTGATAAATATTGATTGATTGAATTTTAGAATTTAGTGCATATTTTGTTTGGTGAAATCGAAAACCATAGAGCTTTTAACTAATCAAATTTGAAATATTTCTCCTTATCAAATATTAATCTTTTTAGTTCAATTTTTCATTCAAAAATCTCAACTTTTCATTATTCTCAATTAGAATTAAGGTACAATTAATATCAATTAATCATGTGGATGAGACTCTATTTTTATAAAAATTTATTGCTTGACGACGTAGTGTACACTCGCACTATAGGAATATCATAACAAGTTTTTGGCACGGTTGCCGAAGATTGATTTTGTTTATTAATATTGGAGTTACGTATCCTTAATTTTACTTCTAGTCTTAATTTTTTTATTTACGGTTGTTTACTATTTTAAATTTTCAGGCATTTTCTAAAGTATATGAAAAAACTTGGAAGCGAAAATTTTACTTCTCTAAATTTGGAAATTGAGCGAACTTGTTGTCGTAATAGAAAAGTGAGGAGAGAAGCTTCTAAGAATAGTCAAGAAACCAAGGAAGACGCTAGAGAAAATCTTGAAATTGTGAACAACTAAAAGAACTAGGCAATTCAAGATTATGCTATGCTAGTGGTCAATGAGGCTACATCTGCCATTCAACACCCTATCATTACTGCAAACAATTTTGAGAGTAAGCCAGCTATCATTCACATGGTGCAAGTAAATCAGTTCAGTTGCATGCTTAATGATGACCCAAATGTTTACATTGCCACTTTCCTCAAAATTTGTGAGACATTCAAGCACAACAATGTCTCAACTGTTGTAATTCGGTTGAGATTATTCTCATTTTCACTTTAAGATAAGGTTGAGCACTTTACCCACTAGATCAATCACCACATGAAATGGACCTTCTGAGAAATTTTTGGCTAAATTCTTCCCACCAGCTAAAATAGCCAAGATGAGGAATGAGATCACTAATTTTGTCCAATATGATATGGAGTCTCTTTATGAAGCTTAGCAGAGGTTTAAAGAGATGTTGAGAGGATGCCCATATCATGAACTCCTTAGATGGCTACAAGTCAAAATTTTCTATAATGGCTTGGGAATTTCAACGAGGACACTAGTGGTTGCAGCAGCATGAGGAGCTTTAATGAGCAAAACACATTTGGAGGCTTATGCTTTGTTGAAGAATGGTTGCTTCCTATCAATGGACAATTAAGCACAATGTACCGAGAAAGATTCATGGAGTTCATGAAGTCGATGCTCTTACCGCTCTGATTGCTCAAGTAACTACACAATCCAAGCAATTGAGTCCTTTCACCGTCCATGCTAGTGTTAGTACTAAATGTTAAGTCGGTAATCTTTTTACTCCTTCTTAGTCAGAATATGATAATTTTGTTGAGAATTACAGCAGGCCGAATAACCCATTATCCAACACTTATAACCAAGGGTGGAGAAATCATCCAAATTTCTCTTAGAATAATAGCCAGAATGTGATGAATACATTAGTTGCTACTCAGCCTCAACAGCCTAAATTTCCTTTAGAATATCCTCTTGCCCAGCTCACAGTCAATACTACTCAATTTATGACAAGAGCATATGCTACACTTCAAAGGTAAGAAACACGTATTCAGAGTCAAGCTGCATCTATTAGAATTTATCAATTGTCAGAAATACTCACTCAAAGACCACAAGATTCTCTACCGACCAACAAGTAAACACCATTACTCTTTGTAGTGGCAAGAAGTTAGCAGAACCTCAGACAATCATTGTTAAAAATTCTCAACCAATTGAAGCAAAAGCTGAGACAATGAGTGATGATCTTGCCAAGAGCTCAGAAAAGAAGGAAGGCAAGCCTAAGTCAAAGCTTTTTCCTGATAATCCTTCACCATATGTTCCATCTATTTTGTATCCTTAGCGGTTCCAAAAGCAGAAATTCAACAAGTAGTTTTCTAAGTTTCTTGATGTATTTAGGAAACAACATATACATCCATTTTGCTAATGCTTTGGAACAAATGTCGAGCTATTTCAAATTCATGAAGGATATTCTATCAAACAAGAGAAATCTAGAGGAGTATAAGATAGTTACACCTATCGAGGAGTGTAGTGCTATCTTACAGAATAAATTACCTCCGAAGTTAAAGGACCCTGAGAGTTTTACTATTCCTTGCACCATTGGTAATTCATATTTTGAAAAGGCTTTATTTGATCTTGGGGCTGGTATCAATTTGTTGTCGTATTCAGTTTACAAGAAGCTAGGTCTTGGAGAAGCTAAGCCCACGATGACATCTTTACAGTTAGCTGATCGGTCTATTAGATATCCATTGAGGATTATTGATGATGTTTTGGTAAATGTGGATAAATTTATCTTCCCAGCTTATTTTATTGTTCTTGACACGGCGGAAAATCAAGAAATTCCAATTATTCTTGGTATACCATTTTTAGCTACGGGAAGAACTCTCATTGATGTGTAAAAATGTGAACTTATTCTGAGAGTGCAAGATGATCAGGTAATTTTTAATATCTTCAAAGCAATCAAACACCCAAATGATATGAATAGTTATTTGCGGGTGGATAGTGTAGAATTTAGAGAAGTTAAACCTAGACATAAACCATCAGTGACTGACCTTCACCTTCGATACACCTTTATGAGAGAAGCATTCACTTTGTCTATCATTATCTCTACTTCATTAAATGGTGAACTAGAAGACAAGATGTTGAGGGTGTTAAGAGAGCAACAAATGATTTTAGGCTGGTCAATTTCTGTCACAAATGGAATTTTAAAGTTAGTGGACAGCGGGTAAAGCCTAGATGATCATCACGCCTAGATGAAGACATTAAAGCAATCGCTACCAGGAGACAACCCGATTTTATTTCTGTCATTTCATTTTTTTAGTTCTTTTAATTATTTTCTTTTGCTTATTTAATTTTGTTTTTCTTTGGGTTTTTATTTAAAAAAACTATGGACGAATTTGGCTCATACACCACTTCCCTTTAGTTGGAGACAACATGAACAACGTAGAGAATGACGAGGACGATAGCTCATCATTATTCAGGGAAGTCCTCTCTACTTACTTCTTTTACATATTTTCTTTTAATTGAGGATAATGAAAAATTTTCGTTTGGAGGTGGTGGCTTTAATTAAAGTTTCATTTTTGGCGTTCTGTTGTAGACAACACTAACACCTATGATGAGATTGGTTTTGAATTATTGATAGCTTTGGAAAAAAATGATGAATTTATGTATCGGTGTGTGTTAGAACCAATTATTGATTTGCATTCACTAGAGAATCCTGACATATTGAGCACCTAGCCTTGAGCATTTGATTATCTTTTTACTTAGAGAAGGTTTATGTGACTTAAGAAATCATTATGATCACATAAGAACTCTAGAACCAATTTGATTGTTGTTCAACGTGAAATTCTAAGCTATGCTTCACTTAGGACATGATTGAGACCATCTTTGAACCTTTGAGTTTTTCAAGACAACCTATGCATAATTATTTTCCTAGTCATCCCTGTTGAGCCTAAATAGCCATTTTTTATCACTCATAACAATTTCACAATCTTATAAAAGTTTTTCTTAGTAACCCTTTTTACTCATAGTATTTGGATGTTCTAGGAAAATACTTGGGCTATGACAATATGGGTGGATGGGAGGAGTTTCAATATAAAAAATGTGAATAACTTTGATTTCGTAGCTTCTTAGACTTATGTAACTAACCTCGAATGGGTGTTTCAACACCTAATACCCTAAGTCTAACTGGTTTAGGAGCTATTAGCTGAAAGCTCATTAAGAAAAAGAGAAGCTTAAAGAAATCAAATTAAAAAAAAAATAAGAAGAATGGTTGATAATTCAAGATGTGAAATGACAAATTTGGGGGTGTTACAAGATAAGTTGAATTAAACTCATTGATTCTTAAAATACATGTGTGACTATGGGTAAAGATTGGGCCGAAATAATATCATTTATCCTACCCTAAACCCTAGCCATACATTACAAGCCTATGAAGTCCTAATGATCCAAAGTGTTGCGGTTTGCCTACATTAGAGGAGAGTGACATGAAAAATTGGCCTATGGAGTTCTAATCTATTTATAGATTAATGGATCCGCCTTTGCGAGACTTGGGTGCACAAACGCATTTGAGATGAAGAAGTTGAATGACTTAAGGTAACACACACGCACTCAGGAATTCACAATGTTTAATGTAAGTTGGTGTTTATGCTGAAATTCTTTATGATCACAACTCATAATTTTTTCTTGGGTTATCGTTATTTTGAAATCTCTGAGGCATGTTTAGTTTATCAAAACTTTTCATCACTTGATCCGTAGTTTTACTAAATTAGAGTTTAATATTTTTTTATTTGATTTTGTTTAGTTTAGTTTGGGGGTATTTGATGAGTGTGTTTCACACTCATATTTTAGTTTATCTTAACTTTAACTTTGTTGGTTCTTTTAGAATTATTGTTTGATTTATTTTTGTTTTAATTTTATTTTTGTAGGTAAAATGTTTTTGTGCATTTGGGTTGAGTTTAAAAGGCTTGGAAGGCAAAAATACAAAGAACTCAAGAAAAGGATGGACCTCGGCAGAAGGACTAGTGTCGCGACAAGACATCATGACGTTGGGTGTAAGCAGCTAGGCGCTGGCATCATGTCAGAACTGGCTACCTAGTGCCTTCACTCTGGCTTCCCAGCGCCCCGACGCTAGGCGCTGGCTGGCTAGGCAGTAAGCCAGTGCCGCGACACTGGCTTCAAGCATCACGACGCTGGCGCGATAATGTTTTCCACGTTTTTCTCCTATTTTATCCTTATCGAACCCTGGTATATAAATAGAATATTTTAGGTCTTTTTAGATGTGAGAGGCAGAGGAGAAAGCTTTTGGGAGAGGAAACAAAGACAGATCCAATCGAGAGACGGATCTCAATTTTAATTCATCCTCAAATCTAGTTTTTTTCTTCTTCTTTTTTCCTCTATATTCATGAATATTATTAGGATATCTTCTTATTCTAGTATGTTCTAAATTTTTTATCTAGGGCTACGACGTAGTCAAACCATGATTGTTCATAAATTTTGATTTTCAATTCAATTGATATTTGTTCGGTATTATTGAGTGTTATAATCTGTTCTTAATGCTTGTGATCGTCTAACCAAATATTGCATGATTTTGGATTTAATTATAAGACTGAGAAGTGATTATTAAATTTGATCTTTGTTTATAACACCATTAAAATTTTATAAGTTAGAGATAATTATGGATCTAGTGAGCAATTATAATTTCTTGTGGTTAATAAGTTTTAATTTATTTAATCTTGACATAGATGTGGGATTAGTATTTTTGATTCATTGTTATCGATGCTTGAGAAAGATTGATAATTAAATAAAAGAAATTTGCTGTCAATAGTATGATAAACATTGAATGACTGAATTTTAGAATTTAGAGCATATTTGGTTTTGTGAAATCAAAAATCCTAGAGCTTTAAACTAATCACATTTGAATTATTTATCCTTATCAAATATTTATCTTTTTAGTTCAATTTTTCATTCAAAAATCCCAGCTTTTCGTCATTCTCAATTAGAATTAAGGTATAGTTAATTCTAATAATTAATATCAATCAATTATATGAATAATACTCTATTTTTAAAAAAATTATTACTTGACGACGACAGTTGCACTATAGAAATATGGTAACAATTAACTTGATCACAACAAGATTAACTTCATGAATCATGGTAACTTGTACTGCTGACTAACATGCTACTTACTCGTGAACATAAATATCATAGCTAATGCGTGTAAAACTCAAAGTCTAATCATACATAACATGCTAACTAACTTTATTATGATATGAGAAAAAAATAAAACACTTGATCATAAAATTTAACAACAAAAAGCAATAATAAATTAATTATGCTACATTCATAACATATGAATCAACCACTATGTAAGTCCACTTACCAAGATTGCTACAAATTAAATTTTCAGCAACTAATTACATGAAATCCAAGGATCTTATATCACATAATATTCATATAATAACTATAGTTCTTTAATTAATTAGAAGAGCGAACGGTGACGAAATGGTGAAACATAAACTAGGTAATATCTGAACGAGCGGTTCAGATCGATTCAACTAGGTCCGGAGGAAAAAGACCAAGAACTTTGTAATATCTAATCAAGCAGAGGAAAAAGTCCGAGAACGAGATAGGGGGAACACCAATGCCTTACCGGAATTGATGGACGGCAACAAAAGGACGATGATACACAAACAAAGAAGGTAGAGGAACGGTTTCAAATCTCTAAAATTGAATAACCAAATATTTCAGAGGATGATTTTCCATTAACTAAAATTCAAGGTTAAAGAATGAAAGAAAAGAGAAAAGAAAAAGAAAATTGAAGAAACAAGAAGAAATCATTTACCTGATCAATAGAGGAGAGCCGCCGACAATGAAATGAAGAAAAAGATGCAGAGCAGAGAGGGTTACGTTGGGGAAGAAAAACTACAAGAGAGAGAGAGAGAGAGAGGGGTTCGTGAAATAGAAATGGAGAATGAGGGAGGGGATTACACTAGGGTGTAGTGTTTATATTGTGAGTGGTGGGTTTAAAACTACAAATTAACCCCTTATAAGATTATACACTTTGGTAAGTCTTGGGTTTTGTGGGGTAGATTTTTCAGTATATGTTGTGTTCTGATGTTCAAAGGGTTGGCTGTGCAACCTTCATGCTGGCTCGGGGAGCTAGGAAATGGTGGGAGCACATACGAAGAGCACATGACATCGAGCATAATCTAGTGACGTGGGATACTTTCAAGGAACTCTTATTTGAGAAATATTTTCTGATCACAGTCAGATCGAATAAGGAGGCTGAATTCCTAAGGTTAGTGCAAGGAAATATGACTGTAGCTGAGTATCAGAGAAATTTTGAGGAATCGTCTCGGTACGTCACGCATTATGTTGATAGTGAGATAAAAAAGGCTAAGACATTTTAGAGGGGACTCCATCCTGAAATTAAAGGTTCGGGATGGTTGAAGCAACTTTGTTAATGGAGAAGAGTCTTCCACCTCGTGCGCCGTCACGGTCAAAGCACTCATTTCACGGAAAATGAAAACCTCAGAATTCTCTCCCACGACCCCATAACGTAAATGCTTTAAGGGGAGCAACGCTTGTTTTAAATGTGGAAAGACTGGGCATTTTGTCAGACAGTGCCCTTTCGTGGCTCATGGACAAAATAACAACATTGTTAGGGATAGAGCTAAAAGGAAGGTTTTCGCGCTGACTCATTAAGGAGATGAGCAATCAGATATAGTTGTAGCAGGTGCACTACTTGTACTTGGACATTCAGCTTTTGCATTAATTGATTCTAGATCTATGCACTCTTTTATATATGTATCATTTGTGACACATGCATCTTTACATGTATTGTCATTGAGTGATGAGTTATGTGTTTCTACGCCTTCTAGAGCTTCACTCATGGCTAATAAGATGATTGAGTGTTTCTTAGTGATGATCACAGATCGTAATATGGATGCAAGTCTTATAGTCCTAGGGATGCATGATTTTGACGTAATCCTAGTGTTGGATTGGGTTTTAGATTTAGAACAAAATCAATAAAACACGAACGGTTCGTGGACGGAATATGAAAAAATTTCAAAATAAATTTTTAATCGAATTAAATATAAAACCACTCAACGATCATAAATATTCAGATAAACGTATTGAGAAAAGATAGAACAATTTATACATTTCTTGTATTCGAGAAATTTTGATTTAGAGGGATCCAATTATTTGTCTTGCATTCTTCGTTCTTGAGATTCACAGAAATTCAATTGATCTTTACATCAACAACCACTCATAGGATTAAAAAGTATATCTCGCAAGGATATTGTAAGGAATAGAGTGTGGGCTCTCTAAATAACTGAGGAAGAAAAAACAGTTTTTCTTCTTACTCCGATAGTTTTTTACGGCAACTGTACGAGAAGGGGAGAGAAACTCTTTTTTACTCTGAATAATCAAACACTATGATTAGGGTTAGGGATGCAATTCTAATGCAATATCTTATATAATAATTATGGAATTTACACATATATTCATATATGTTAAATTTCTAAAATACATCTCTCTGTGTTATCTGCGATTTATACATCTCTCCTAGAGCCAAGACTGTGTCCAAATTCATCAACTTAAATCGATAAATTAAATTGATTCCTATCACTAAATTAATTAATTTTTTTATTTACTAATTATCTAATAATTAAAAAATAATAAATTAATTAATTTGAACAATAATTTTGGTCTTCACTAATTTAGTGATGACACTCATCACATCTAGGTTCGAGAAGTGCACCTTGGTCCAAAACACATTTTTGGTCCAACTAACGTTGTTTCTCATTCATGTCCTTATGAGCTACTCCTGAGACCGAATGAACCCACATGAATAAAATTATGGGATTCAAATACCCGACTAATTTATCTCCATAAATTCCAGACCTATTTAATCACGACACATTACAACTCCATTATAGGTCCGATGCTGAATCAACTCTCAATTCATGTGCCTACATTTTTTGTTGGTGCAAATAAACTTTTTCATTTTAAGGTTCATAGGATATTTTACGATGTTACCCTTCACGAATATCAATAACAAGAGCGGGATGTAAAATTATCATTTTACCCCACTAGTTATTGACTATGAATAAGAAAGACATAACAGTGAAGTGAGTCGTACAGTTCATCATGTATTATTCAATGATTCATTTCATCGAGTACCCGGCCAGGTTTATCTGTTCACACACTCATCAATAAAGTATAAGGTGATATTGTTGCTTTTGCAATCTTGTCACGTATTTCATATCTGTGAATCACGTAATTTCAACATAGCTGAATCATGATCTCAACTGCCGAGGTATTGTCTGATAGTGTTAACTCACTCCTTTGGCGACTCAAAGATGGCAAGTAACTAACTCAAGTTCCTATTCACCTCAGGATTAAGGCAAACACGAAAATACCCTTCAGGTGTAACAATTAGATGTAAGACTAGATAAATAATTGCTCTAAACTAATTTGTTACTGATCTATTCTACATGTTCCATAACATATCTACGTCAACCGTTAGAGTTTCCACTCCAATACCTCAAGACCGGCATCTTTTGGTTCAATCTAATAGTCATAATTGGACTCGATTGTCCAGTCGATCCTAAGAGCGCAAATAATATTTTGAACTATCTTAGAAGAGTTCGTCTGGAAGATCGCTCAGTCTTTACTCTTGTTACGTTGATTATAGTTTCATGACTTAACTAAATTATAAACAAACTTTAATTAAATCAAAATTTCATTTATTCATAAAATTTAAATAATAC
This sequence comes from Datisca glomerata, assembly GCA_003255025.1. NCBI lineage: Eukaryota > Viridiplantae > Streptophyta > Magnoliopsida > Cucurbitales > Datiscaceae > Datisca > Datisca glomerata. Next base: position 15,119 of record QANY01005313.1, on the reverse strand, counting down.
ATAAATGTCAATCAATAGTTATTTACTCATAAAAGTTTATTACACCCTACTTATGGACATAATTCCAACAATCTCCCACTTGGACTAAAGTAGGCGTGTACAATATTGTATCCACTAAAGACTTTACTACTTTAAGTCTTCATGAATGGATATGTCAGGTTATTGACCGTCGATATGTGTGTTACTTTAACATCTCCATACTGAACTCTCTCTCTCTCATGAGGTGGTACTTTCGCTCTATGTGTTTGGATCTTTTACGGATCCTTGGTTCATTCGAGTTTGCTATAGCCCCACTGTTGCCATAATAAAGAGTCATGGGTTTGTCAGCATTTGGAATGACTTCCAGAGTTTTTAGGAACTTTCTAAGACAGACAACCTCCTTTGTAACTTCAGAAGCCACAACATACTAAACTTACATGGTAGAATCAACAACGCAAGATTGTTTGATACTTTTTTATACCACTGCTCCACCACTCAGTATGAACAGCGATCCTGATGTGGACCTCCTAGAATCCCTATCTACTTAGAAATCGGAGTCGGTATAACCCTTTATATTCAGGTTAGTACCTGAGGCATAGAGAATCTTTTTCATGTCTTCCTTTTTTTTAGAAGTCTTAGGAGACTGCTCCTTTGAGAGGCTAACTCCATGCCTAAATGGAATATATCACTTCTTGGAGTCTTGCGTGTTGAAGTGATTCATCACCTTATCAATATAAGATGATTGAGATAGTGCCAATTGTCTATTATTCTAATCCTGAAAGATCTGAGTATCTAGGATAAATCCAACTTTTTCAAGAATTTTCATATCAAATTATTTTACAAGCCAATCTTGACATTAGATAATTTTTTTACATCATTCCCCATTAGTAGAATATCGTCCATGTAAAAAACAAGAAAACCCACATTTCCATCATGTATCAGCTTATACACACAGGGTTCGTCCATAAACTACTCAAAACTGAAGTTCTCGACAGTTTCGTTGAATCTAATATTCTACAATTAGGAAACTTTCTTAAGTCCACAAATGGACTTCAATAGTTCACAAACCTTGCCCTCTTGACCTTTCTCCATGAACCCGTCTGGTTGAGCCATATAAATGCGTTCTTCAAGATTGTCATTACGAAAAGAAGTCTTGACATCCATCTGCCAGATTTCATAATCGAGGTTAGCAACAACGGACAGGAGGATTCAGATGGACTTAAGTATAGCCATCGGTGAGAAGGTATCCTCATAGTCAATACCTTCCTTTTGGGTGTAGCCCTTGGCTACTAGCCTTAGCTTTAAATGTCTCTACATTTTCATCTGGACCTCTCTTTTTACTATAAAACCATTTACACCCTACAGTTTTACCTCTTCAAAAGGATCTACAAGCTTCTAGACTCCGTTCGAGTACATCGATTGTATCTCGACATTCATGGCTTCTTGCCATAGGTTCACTTCAGGACCAGCCATGACATGTAAGTAGGAAACAGGTTCATCATGATCCTTATTTGAGACTGTTGTCAAGTCATCTCAATAAGACATGTACAGGTTAAGGCTCCATAGGTTCTGGCTCCTGCTGTGCTTCTTCCATTGTTGAATCGGGAACGGGTCTTAATTGGGGAGTCGGTGTCCTCCCACTCAGTAACTTCTCTAACACAAGTGTGATTCTCGGCTTCATATAGTCCTCCTAAGAAAACGTGCACTCGTGCCCACGAATATTTTCTTGTCAGTAGGAGTATAAAAGACGTATCCCTTCATTTCCTTGGGATATCCTACAAACAGGCATAATTCTGATCGACTGACCAACTTGCCTATCTTCGGTCTCATCACGTGTGTCAGGCATCCCCTTATCCTAAGGTGGCTTATGGATGACTTTCGTCAACTACATCTTTCATATGGTGTACAAGGCACCATCTTTGACAGAATTTGGTTTAGAATATGTGTTGTTGTTTCCAAGGCATATCCCTACAACGAATCTGGGAGGGGTGAATAATTAATCAAGGATCTAACCATATCTATCAGAGTTTGATTCCTTCTCTCTGACACACCATTCTGTTCTGGAGTGCCAGGTGCTATAAGCTGAAAAAGAATATTCTCTTCCTTAAGAAACTCTTCGAACTCTCTTAGCAAGTATCCTCCATCACGATCAGATCGTAGTGTTTTATTTGTTTTTCTAATTGCTTCTGAACCATAGCTTTATGCTCATTGAACTTTTCAAAAAATTTAGAGTTTTGCCGCATTAGATAAATATGTCCAAAACGTGAGTAGTCATCTGTGAAGGTTACAAAATATTCATAACCTTCTCTTGCTTGGATATTCAATGGCCCACATACATCACTATGTATGAGTTAGAGACATTGATAGGCTCTTTCACCCTTCGCTGAAAATGGTCTCTTGGTTATTTTACCTTCCATGCAAGATTTGCATGTTTGTAGTGATCCCACACTTAAAATTTATAATGGACCATCCTTTGCGAGTCTTTTAATCCTTCCTAGGCTAATGTGACCAAGACGCAAGTGCCACAAGTAGGTTAGATTGATTGAGTCAGACTTCAACCTTTATAAATCAGTATTTACTTCAGTGTCACATATCATTGGAACTTTTGGTTTTACATAGAATAAGTTGTTTATCATGTGTGCGGTAGTAATTAAGCATTAATATCGAATAATATCAATATCAATGAAATCCTAAGAAAATCCTTGCCCACTTAAACTAGCTACTGAAATAAGGGTTTTCCTAAAATTAGGATATAATAAGCATCAAATTAAACTAAATAATTGTTCTCAAATAATAATTTAATAGTTCGAACTTCAACTGCCGATACTAGTTCTCCATTTTCCCAACAGAAGTTGAACTCGCCTCGTTAAGCCTTCTACTTTCTCGGAACCCCTACAGCGAACAACAAATATGGTTAGTGGCTGCAAAGCAATCCATAAAAAAGTAGAGTCAGTCACATAACAGGCTTCGGTAACAAATAATGTACCTTTGGATTTCAAATCTTTGAAATAATCCGGGTAGTTGCGTTTCCAATGGCCACTCCATAACGATGACACTTGTCTTTCGACTTGTCCACTTTCGTAGGGCCCTTGCCTTTCGCAGCTTTCGAGTTCTCCTTCTGAGCTTTCTTCCTCTCTTGTGTTTCTTTTTGGCGCCAGAGGTGGAAGGTTTACTTTCAGTAAAGTTTACCTTTTCATTCTTCCTTTTGCCCTTCAAAAACAAGGTCACAACAGCTTGTAACTCCTTCATAAGTTCTAGAAGAGAGTACCTCATCATATTTATCGAATAAATAAGTTTGAAATTCTCAAATGCGTCTGGCAGTCTCAAGGATCATATCAACTTGAGTCTCGCCATCTACTTCAACTTTCATGATCTCTATCTCATTCACATAACTAATGATCAGCATCACATGTTCTCTAACATGAGTTTCGAGTTTCATCCGGCAGTTCATGAAGTTTCGCACAGCAACCTGTTTGGCTTGTCGACCCTGATCCCCGAACATTTCAGTGATGTTCAACATCATATCAACGACGGTCTCCATGTTCTTATGCTGTCGTTGCAATACATTATTAACAGATGCCAAGATGTAACACTTGTGGATCTCATCATAACGCAGCCAAGAAGCATAAGCATCACCTTCCTCTTGAGTCGATTTAGCAATAGGCTCAAGGGGACAAAGGGTGGGGAGCACGAACTTATACTTTTCTACCGTCAGGATATCAAGATTACGTTCCCAATCCACGTAATTTTCACTAGTAAATTTGTTCGCATTCAAGATTGTTGAGAGTGGAGACAATGACATGATTACTGAAAAAATGGTGTAAATAAATACTCAATCATTTAGGAAAGTATGATCCATGATACTTAAATACTTAAATATTTAAAAATATGAGAAAAACATATTTCTTCCATGATGTTACGATCAACAACGAGACTCTTCTCGTTTGGTTAACGCTTCTTAGGATGTCACTACATCTAGCTTAACCAATTCCCAATCGTTTTGATCACCTTAGCCACATTGACTAGCTCCTATGAAAGATTTCGATGTGCTTCGGTTTAAGTGTTTAACTAACGCATCGACTTTAAAGGTTGCAATGAACTAACAGTCCGTCTATGAACGATCATGCCTCACCACTTCCCTTACAAGCTTTAACTTCTTAAGTAACTCGATGACTCAAAGCGACACGATTCTCAAATTTCTTTCACTGAAGAAATGATCGCTAGGATGACTCTAAATCATTCCTCATGCCATGATCAACTTTGCATTGGGGCATTGAGAACGTTTCAACATAAACGACCCACCCACTTAGTTTTTGGAAAAATGAATTTTTCGTTGCTTTTAAAAAAAAACATAACTCTTTATAAATTTTCAAAACAAGTTTCGAAAATTATAAACTTTTATGAATTTTAAATCACAATTTAAAATTTATAACTTTTATAAAATTCGCATTGTATTTAAAATTATAACTCAATATAAATTTAAACTACAATGATACATATACATGTTACATGATATTTTCATATCGACATACCCCTATTTCTATATGGCATGTTATATGATGATGCGAGATTAATAATAAATCGTACATCCAAAATTAACCTCTCTATAGCTCATTTCTAATTACAATCCATAAAAATAATAATAAGTAAAGAACAATAATTTAAATCCTAGTCTTCACAGCGTCTGTAATTGTCACATTCTTCTTCTGGAAGTCTCACCTCTTTGTAACTCTTTTCTAAGATCCAGTCTCATTTTCAAAATTCAAATTTCAATTTACAATTAATTTTTCAACAATTTACTTTAATAAATAAATTATCAAGTAAATTAATCAATTGATTTATTTTTAAAAGCAAATTAAATAAATTTAATTTTTAGGGATTCGATTGGGCTTGGAATCAAATACCAAGTTCCTGCGAATCATTTAGGCCAAGCAACTCTTTCTCAGTGCAACACCTCAATAAGCTTGGTGGGTTCACGCTAGCCCAAGACCCAACGTGGTCTTATACGCACTAGGATTTCTAAACTTCTAAGTTTTCCTAAACTCTAAGATTTCCTAAACCCTAATTAGAAAACCTACGGTGCAACCTACGATGCAGGGGATAGTGGCGGACAGCAGCGTGCGGCAGAAGGCGCGGCGCAACAGATGGCACGGAGCGGCGACGACCGTTAATGACGACATCTCAGGATTTGTGCGATGACGGATTACACGAAATTTAAAGATACAACGCTTGAAAAAGTTAAATTACATAAAATCATATGCCTCAATCTCGATATACATCAACTCTAAGATTGAAAAATAACAACTAGAGCCAATGTTTCAGGATCCATTCATAACTTCAATTGATATTCACACCAACAACTACCCGTAGGATTCAGAAACATATCTCACAAGAATATTGTTAGGAATAGAGTGTGGGTTCTCTAAACAACTGAGGAAGAAAAATCAATTTTTCTTCTTCCTCTGATAATTTTTTGCGGCAAAGGGGAGGGGGGAGAAACTATTTTTTACTCTGAATAATCACACACTATGATTACGGTTAGGGATACAACCATAATGCAATCCCTAATAAAATAATTGGAAATTTACACATATACCCTAATATGTTAACTTGTCCAAATTCATCTCCTTATGCACTACTATCTACAATTTCAAGACTATGTCCAAATTCATCAATTCAAATTGATAAATTAAATTAATCTCTATCAATTAATTAATTAATTAATTTTATTTCCTAATTATCCAATAATTAGAAAATAACAAATTAATTAATTTAAACATTAATTTTAGTCTTCACTAATTTAGTGATGACACCCATCACATATGGGTTCGGGAAGTGTACATTGATCCAAAACACGTTTTTGGTCCAAGTGACGTTTCTCATTCCTGTCCTTATGACTGGGAAGACTGGGCATTTTCTTAGACAGTGCCCTTTACTGGCTCAATGACAAAATAGCAACACCGTTAGGGATAAAGCTAAAAGGAAGGTTTTCACGCTGACTCGTCAATAAGCTGAGCAGTCAAATACAATTGTAGCAGGAACACTACTTGTACTTGGACATTTAGCTTTTGCATTAATTGATTTTAGATCTACACACTCTTTTATATCTGCAATGTTCGTGACTCATGCATCGTTGTCTGTTGTGCCATTGGGTTTTGAATTATGTGTTTCTACGCCTTTTGAAGCTTTTCTCCTAGCTAATAAGGTGATTGAGTGTTGCTCAATGATGATAGGGTATTATGGATGCTAGGCTTATACTTCTAGGGATGCATGATGCGATATACTGGTTGGCTGCTAATTATGCCATCATAGACTGCTATTGAAAAGAAGTTTGTTTCCTACCTCTAGGTGGACCTAGCTTCAAATTTAGGGGCTCTTAGCAATGACCAATACCAAAAGTGATATCTGCATTACGGGCACAACGTCTTCTAAAACATATGTGGATATTCGATCAGTTCCAGTTGTTCGTGAATTTTTGGATGTCTTTCCTGTTGAATTGCCAAGACTTCCTCCTCGGGAGACATATTTTCATATTGAGTTGGTACTAGGCACTACCCCTATATTCAAAGCTCTGTATCGTATTCCTCCTCAGAATTGAAAGAACTTAAGGGCCAACTTCAAGATTTACTATAGAAGGGTTTCATTAGACCCAGTGTTTCACCTTGGGGTGCTCCAATATTATTTTTTTAAAAGAAAGATGGATCAACGAGATTATGCATTGACTATAGGGAGTTAAGCAAAGTCACTATCAAGAATAAGTATCTGGTACCGTGCATTGAGCGTTTGTTTGTTCAACTTCATAGAGCATTAGTATTCTCTAAGATTGATTTGAGATCAGGTTATCATTATCTTAGGATTTGAGATCATGTTATCATTATGACAGTGTTTCATACTCGTTATGGCCATTACAAGTTCGTAGTGATGTCGTTTGGATTAACTAATACTTCGGCAATATTTATAGATTTGATGCACAAGGTGTTCAAGGAGTATTTGGATTCTTTTGTAATTATCTTCATTGATGATATTCTGCTATACTCTAGATCGGGACTATTTTGCAAGCATTAAGGACACACCAATTATATGCCAAACTCCAGAAGTGTGAGTCTTGGCTTCAGCAAGTATCATTCCTTGGTCATGTGGTATCTCGAGATGGAATCTTCGTTAACCCGTCTAAGATTGAAGTAGTGGTTAACTGGCCTCAACCAAAACATGTTGGGGAAGTTCACAGTTTTCTAGGACTAACACCAACGCCTTACCGAAATTGATGGATGACAACAAAGGGACGATGATGCACAAACAAAACGGGAGAGGGACAGTTTTGAATCTCTGAAATTGAAGAACCAATTTTTTCAGAGAATGATTTTGCATTAATTAATATTAAGGTTAAAGAGTGAGAAAAGAAAATCAAAAGGGAAGAAACAACAAGAAATCATTTACCCGATCAATAGAGGAGAGCTGCTGACAATGAAACGAAGAAGAAGAAGTAAAGCAAAAAGGGTTTCGTTAGGGAAGAAAAACTGCAAGAGGGAGAGAGAGAATAGCGGAAGGGGTTCGTGAAATAGAAATGGAGAATGTGGGAGGAGGTTACACTAGGGTGTAGTGTTTATATTGTGAGTGGTGGATTTAAAATTACAAATTAACCCCTTATAATACGTAGGGTATTAAATTCTCCCATTTTTAAGAACTTTCATCCTCGAAAAGAATAGGTCTTATTGAAATTACTCTAGATACTTTACACGTATCTTCGTTTATCGATCCCATTTTACTTCCTCGATCTAATGATTTCTCTGAACCTTGACCAACTGTATCGTTCTGTTATGAAGAGTCTGGTTCCTACGCTCTAAAATTCTTACTAGTTTCTCTTCATAAATGAGGTCCTCATGAACTTGCAGAGATTCAAAATCAATGACATGCGTTGGATCAGGCATGTACTTGCGAAACATTGAAACGTGAAACACGTTATGAACACTTGAAAGAGCTGGTGGTAAAGTGAGTCGGTAGGCCAAAAGACCGATATGATCAAAAATCTCAAAAGGACCAATAAATCTGGGACTCAGCTTCCCTTACGACCAAAACACCCTTCATGGGCGCAACCTAGAAAAACACGTGATCACCCGCTTCAAATTCTAAATCCTTTTTCCTAACATCTGCATAACTTTTTTGCCTACACTAAGCAATCCTCATTCTATCTCTAATTTTTTGAATAGCTTCATTGGTAGACTGAACCAAGTCAGGGCTTAAAAGTTTTCGTTCGCCATCCCAGTGAACTGGCGACTGACACTTTTTCCCATAAACTGCCTCAAACGAAGCCATACCAATCGTCGCCTAGTAACTGTTATTATATAAGCACTCCATGAGTGCCAACTGCGCATCCCAACGACCAGAGAAATCTAATACACAAGCTCGAATCATATCCTCTAACATCTGGATTATATGCTTAGATTGCCCATCAGATTGCAGATGGGAAGTTGTACTAAAATTCAACTGAGTACCCAAACCTTACTATAGACTCCGCAAAAAATTTGATGTGAACTGCGGATCTTGATCCAATACAATAGACACTGGAACCCTATAAAGTCGCACAATCTCTCAAATATACAACCAAGCCCAATCCTCAATTGAAAATGTAGTCTTGCTAGGCAAAAAGTGTGCAGATTTGGTAAGACGATCCACTATAACCCAAATGAAGTTATAACCTTTTACCATCCTCGGTAGCCCTGAAATGAAATCCATAGTCATATGCTCTGACTTCCATTCAGGAATACATAATGGTTGCAAGACCCCAGATGGACGCTTCTCTAGGCCTTGATATGCTGACACACCAAACACATACTAACAAACTTTAAATCTTAATACATCTTAGTGCTGTCAGGGTGCACTGTATATGGTGAACTATGAGCCTCCTTGAGTAATTCTTGTTTAATGATCGCGTCTTTTAGATTACAAAGCCTCCCATGAAAGGGAAGAGCCGACTCATTACTGACAACAAACCCTTATCTTTTGTTTGAACCCACTTTACTACGAATCAGAAGCAACTCAGAGTCTGAGTTTTGAGCATCGATAAAACGTTGCTACAAAGACGGTTAAATTGTGAGCTTAGCTAGCTGTGTTGTAATCTTTCAGTAAGACCTGAATCTTAGCACGTTCAGAATCCTTCAGGATATGCTCTTGAGACGTAATATAAGCTGCTGAATGAGCTGATTTTCGATTAAGGCATTACCACTACATTATTCTTTCCAGGGTGATAAATGATCTCGCAGTCATAATCCTTCACCAGTTTCAACAAATGGCATTGTCTCATGTTAAGCTCTTTCTGAGTGAAAAAGTACTTGAGACTCTTATGATCTATGTAAACTTGGCACACAACCATACAAGTAATGTCTCCAAATCTTGAAGGCAAATACAATTGCAACCAACTCCAAATCATGTGTAGGATAATTCTATTCATAAGGCTCGAGTTGACAAGAAGCATATGCTATAACCTTTCCCTGTTGCATCAATACACAACCCAAACCTCTCTTGTAAGCATCACTGTAAATCATAAAGTTGCTCTTACCATCTGGAATGGTCAACACTGGTGCTGACACTAATTTTTGTTTAAGATTCTAAAAAAAATTCTCACACGCAGTCGTCCAAGTAAATGTGGCATTCTTCCTAGTCAACTGAGTAAGTGGAACAATGATCTTTGCAAAACCCTCAACGCACCTCCTGTAATATCTTGCTAGACCTAGAAAACTACGAACTTCCCAACATTTATCGGTTGAGGCCAGTTAACCACTGCTTCAATCTTAGACGGGTTAACGGAGATTCCATCTCGAGATACCACATGACCAAGGAATGATACTTGCTAAACCCAAAACTCACACTTCAAGAATTTGGCATATAACTTGTTTGTCCTTAATGCTTGCAAAATAATCCTGAGGTGATCCATATGCTCAGCTTCTAATCTAGAGTACATCAGAATATCATCAATGAAGACAATCACAAGAGAATCCAACACCATGTTCATCAAATCCATAAAGGTTGTCAGAACATTAGTTAATCCAAACGACATCACTACGAACTCATGATGACCGTAAAAGTACCAAACGCTATCTTAAGAAATCCCCATCTAGAATCCTGAGGTGATGGTAACCTGATCTCAAATCAATCTTAAAAAATACTAATGCTCCATGAAGTTGATCAAAAAATCCTCAATGCGCGATAACAGATACTTATTCTTGATAGTAACTCTGTTCAACTCCCTGTAGTCTATCCACAACCTCATTGATCAATTTTTCTTTTTAACAAATAATACTGGAGCATCCCCAAAGTGAAACACGAGGTCTAATGAACCCCATCTCTAGTAATTCTTGAAGGTGGTCCTTAAGTTTTTTCAGCTCTGTAGGAGCCATACGATACGGAGCTTTGGATATAGGGGAAGTGCCTGATACCAACTCAATACGAAAATATGTCCCCCGAGGAGGAGGAAGTTCTGGCAATTCATCGGGAAAACATCCAAAAATTCACAAACGATTGGAACTAATCCAATATCCACATGTGTTTTAGACATGTCCAAACCATAAGCTAAATAGCCCAAATTACCACAATCAAGCAGACGTTGTGCCCATAATGCAGATATGACCTTTGGTATTGGTCGTTGTTGAAAGCCCCTAATTTGAAGCTAGGTCCACCTGGTGGTAGGAAACGAACTTCCTCTCGATAGCAATCTATGTTGACATAATTAGCAGTCAATCAGTCCATCCCTAGGATTACGCCAAAATCATACATCCCTAGGACTATAACCCTAGCATCCATAATATGATATGCTATCACCAGTGAGCAACACTCTATCGCCTTATTAACTAGGAGAGAAGCTCGAGAAAGCAGAGAAACACATAACTCAATACCCAACAGCACAACAGGCAACGATACATGCGTCATAAACCATACATATATAAAAGAGTGCATAGATCTAGAATCAATTCATGCAAAAGTTGAATGTTCAAGTACAAGTACTGTACCTGCTACAATTGTATATGATTGCTATGCTTCCTAACGAGTCAACGTGAAAACCTACACTTTAGCTCTATCCCCAACGGTGTTGCTATCTTGTCCTTGAGCTAGTAAAGGGCACTTTCTGAGAAAATGCCCAATCTTTCACATTTAAAACAAGCGTTGATCCCCTTAAAGCATTGATCGTTGTGGTGCTTGTTACATGTAGCGCAAAAGGGATTTGATATTGTTGCATGTCTCTTTACGTTGTGGGGCCCTAGGTAAGAATTATGAGGTTTCTTCTTTCCATGAAACGACTGTGGTGGCACACGAGGTGGAAGATTATGCTCCATCAACAATGTTGCTTCAACCACCGCTGTGTAGGTGGTGTGCTTGCTATCCCACCATTTCCTAGCTTCCTGAATCAGCATGAAGGTTGCACAACCAACCTTTTGAATGTTAGAACACAACATAAACTGAAAAATATGCTCCAGTCTGGCGATCCAATCATCAGCTATCAGTGGGTCAGATGAGTGCCCATCGAATTCAGGCGGGTTCAACCTGCTAAAGGTCTGTATCAACTGTATGTCCACTGGTGTCCGTAATGGTTGTTGTAATTGTTGTGCAGGGTGAGATGTCATTGTATGCCTCAACAGCTCTACGAATTCTTGGAACATCTCCACCATGGTCGCTAGAGGGTTTGTAGCAGGATCGACAGGGGCGTGATTGTTGTTGTTCCTTGTAGAAGGAGACATCGCATTGCTACCCAAAAAACCCAAGACTTATCAAAGTGTCTAATCTTGTCACGTGAGAATTACGTAAACTTACCATACATGATATAACGATACTAAAACATATCATATTTATTTAGAATAAAAACACTTATAACATGCGTACCTGACTTATATGGTGAGGGAGGAGCAGAGTGAGCGACTTGCCATATTTTCTCCTAGGGGTAAACATGAATGTAATTTCAAAATTCGAAATTCTCAATTGAATTGAAACCCTAATTTGAGAAAAATTCTCAAATTTAAAATCTTAATTTTTGTCCTAATAGAAAAACATTGACATTAAATAACGGAAGCATTAAATTGTCATAAAACTTTATTTGATAAACTATAATAAATGTCGTATTGAACTTCCTCATAAAACTAACGTGAAAAAAATCTAAACTCATGGGAATCTAACACCTAGTCATAGAATAAAACATAATAAATCATAAATTACAGAAATAATTGTAACTTAACGAAAATTCATTAAGTTAGTTGGTCATGATAGTCTCTCACTTCTGCTGCTCACCATCACCTGCAACATCATCAATTGTGGAGAAGTGAGTATTTTAAAACACTCAGTAAGTAAACTCACATATTGATAAGTATCACATGTCATGAACGCAACCAAATGACACATGTTATTATAATTTAACATATTAACTTGAAGACTTATTCATAAAATAATTTATATAAAGTACTTGAACATATCTTAGCTAATCATAATTCATGGTTGACATGCATCTTGAACTTGTACTTATATTGTACTTGCTAAATCATAATTCGACTAGACATATCTCATAATTAACAACATAACTAAAACTGATTCACACTTGAACTTGGACTTGAAATAACTTCTAACATGAACATGAACGAAGTGGGTGTCTTGAAGCTGGTGTCACTTAAAGTTATAAAAACTTTATGGACATCGACATGAACATGATGACGCCTAACTGTATAGCTGATAACATGACGTAAACAATTTGATTACTTAAGAACCAAGGAATATGTCTAAGTCTACTTCTTGCATGTTTATCACTTTATTTGAGTTAACTTCATGATTCACATTATTACATATGCATGAGTAAACATGTAACTTGTCCCGAAGACATATATTTTAACCAATCCATGACTTAAAATTCATGACGTGCTAATTAACTTGATCACAACAGGATTAATGTAACTTGTACTTCTACCTAACATGCAACTTATTCGTGAACATAAATATTATAGCTAATGCGTGTAAAGCTTAAAGTCTAATCATAGATAACATGGTAACTAACTTTATCATGATATGAAAAAAAAAATACTTGATCATAAAATTTAATAATAGAAAGTAATATTAAATTAAATACGCTACATTCAAAACATATTAATCAAATCACTATGCAAGTCTACTTATCTGGATTTCAACGAATTAAATTCATTAACTAATAACCTGAAATCCAAATATCTCAGATCACACAATATTCATATAATAACTATTAGAGGAGTGAACAGTAATGGAATGGATTAGTTCAACTAGGTTCGGTCGATCTGAACCAGTTCGATTCTGCTGAGCTAATCTGGTTCGGTCTGGTTGGTTTGAACCGATTCGGTCTTGTTGGTTTGAACCGTTCGGTTTGGTCAGACTGGACCAATTCGATTTGGGTGCTATCCGGGTCGGGCCGAGTCAGTACGGGTTTCAAGATCCAGTTACGGTCCGAACAGAGAACGGCGAAGAAAGAAAGAAAAAGGAAAAATTGATGCTCACCGACGAAAAGAGCGACAATGATGATCTGCTACAACCCAAGAAGACGATAAAGAGGCTGCCATTAAAAGGAAAATAGAAGGAAACAGAGCGAGAAGAAGAGAAAATTCAGAGAGATAAAGAAGAAAAAATAGAGAAACAGAGGAAAAAGACCGAGAACGAGAGAGGGGGAAAACCAACACCTTACCGGAATTGATGCCGGAATTGGACGGAGAAAGGGACGGTGATGCGCAAACAGAGACGGGAGAGGAACGGTTTCAACTCTCTGAAATTGAAGAACCAAAATTTTCAGAGAATGATTTTGCATTGATTAAAATTCAAGGTTAAAGAGTGAAAGAAAAGAGAAAAGAAAAAGAAAAGAGAAGAAACAAGAAATCATTTACCCGATCAATAGAGGAGAGCTTCCGAAGATGAAACGAAGAAGAAGATGCAGAGCAGAGGGGGTTTCGTTGAGGAAGAAAAACTGCGAGAGAGAGAGAGAGAGAGAATAGCAGTTACGTTGGGGAGGGGTTCGTGAGATAGAAATGGAGAATGAGGGACGTGGTTACACTAGGGTGTAGTGTTTGTATTGTGAGTGGTGGGTTTAAAATTACAAATTAACCCCTCATAATGCTTGGTGTATTTCAGCCATCACCAACAACTACACCTTCAATTGCTGCCTACATGTCGATGAAATCAATGCTATAAGTATTTAATGGATTATCAACTTCTTAAGTAGAATGCAAATAGGCAAGGCAACTTGGTTGCATTCAATGCATCCTCGATTCTTTCAACTCGACCTGAGTTTGTGCTCCTGCCTTCAAATTGTATTCGAAACAGTATATATATTAAATAAGTTGCAACTCTCAACTTCTATTTTACTGAGTCGCTGCATGCAATCGGTTACCTGAAGAATAGCTACTTTTTAAAATATATTCTCAAACCCTCACAGGTTGCTATTTTCAGAAGGAACTCATATGCATAAACCCTCACAAGAATGCCCCCCTGACAATCATGCTATTCTCTCGTTGAGTATCTTCTTTATTATGTTTCTCAGTATAACAAATTACATATCTGGATACTACCATTTGAACATTGAAAAGAAAAATACAATAACGCAGCATTTACAAGGGACATTTTAAGAACCTCAACAAGCTTCCAGATTTGGAAAACCCTCTTTTCAACTGCATCTCGAGTGCTTCCATTCGTAACTATCAACGTAGAATCCATAGTTATCACAACCTTAGTAGCGGTTCCCAAAACCTCCTTGCCAGCCTTTTCTAGGGCCAGCCCATTAGCATCTCTGACTACAGTGCCTGCAGATATCAAAGAGCATAAAGACTTGTATTTTAGCAAAATGTCAGGGAAGAAAAAACCCAAAAGAATATACAACTCCCATTTTGATTTACTAACTACAAAACTTTTTCTTCAGTTGAAATTAATATAATCTTATACTAAATTATATTATGTCCCTACAATAAACTAGTGGTATTATCACACCATTATAATAGACCTTCCCTCCATTTCTGCACTCCACTTTTGAAGATGTCTTCATGCCTATTTCGATAAATGTAGCTATTTGAATTTATACCCTCAAGTCCTAAGTTCAGTCATGAAATCCAACATAAAGAAAGAAATGAAAAGTGTTTTGTTCTTTAGGTTTTATG
>QANY01005301.1:0-16752 GCA_003255025.1 Datisca glomerata | reverse complement strand
GAAGTTGACCTGCGCGTGCCACGATCCATCGGTTCTATAAATTCTAAACTAGTCCATGTTTTTTGGACTCAAAGCTAGGCTGAAGATGGGTTTAGAGATTAGGGTTTTCTATTTAGGTTTCTCCTTCCACAGAATAGGCACGATCTCGAGGCAAGGGGAAGTGAAAGCAGAGGGGGAAATAGAATCCACAAACCAAAAGTAAAAAGCAAGATGAAGAGGAATTCAGACCGATATAAGAGCAATAGAGTTGGCAAATCCACTGCCCGAGAAGACAGAAAAGAGGATGTTCCAGGGACAGAGAAGCCAATAAAAGACATTAATCTTGCTGTAAACCTTGTCGCACCTGTAGGTCAAAGAATAAGCTTCGATTTGATATCTAATGGGCCATGTAGTTACACCCGAGTCAAAAGTTATGCCCTACAGAAGTGGAATTGCGCGTGCCACGATCTACTTGTTCCAGAAATTTGAAAGCCGCGCAGTCTGTGTTCTTTGGATTCGATACTAGGCTGTGACGGGTAAACCCTGTCGCACCGGTAGGTCTCTGATGAAGCGTCAATTTGATAACTTACGGGCCACGTGGTTCCACCCATGTCAAAAGCCATGCCCTACAGAAGTTGACCTGCGTATGCCACGATCCGTTTGTTGCAGAAATTCTAAGGCTACATAGTCTAACTTTTTTGGACATGAAACTGGGCTGTGACGGGTAAACCCAGCCCCAGCCTGAATAAGCTTCGATTTGATGTCTTACAGGCCACATGGTTCCACCCATGACAAAAGTTATGCGCTACGGAAGTTGACTTGCGCGTGCCACGATCCATTTGTTGCAGAAATTCTAATGCTGCACAGTCTATTTTTTTGGACTTGAAATTAGGCTGTGATGGGTAAACTCTGTCGCACCTTGAATATGCTTGGATTTGATATCTTATAATTCCACCTAGAAATTCTAAAGCTGCACGGCCTTTGAATTTAAGACTCAAAACTTGGCTAAATGGGTATACCATGTCACACCAGTAAGATTCTGAATAAGATCGATTTGATATCTTACGGGCCGCGTGGTCCCACCAGAGTGAAAAGTTATGCCATAGGAAACAAGATTGTGATGCGTAAAACCCGGCGTACTTGTCGATCTCTATATAAGCTTCAATTTGATATCTTACGGGCCACGTGGTTCCACCCATGTTAAAAGTTAAGCCCAATAGAAGTTGATCTGCATGTGCCTGGATCTATTTGTTGCAGACATTCTAAAGCTGCACAATCTATGTTTTTTGCACTTGAAACTAGGCTATGATGGGTAAACCCGGTGCACCTTGAGTAAGCTTCAATTTGATATCTTACGGGTCACGTGGTTCCACCAATGTCAAAAGTTATGCCCTATGGAAGTTGACCTGCGCGTGCCACGATTCATAGGTTCCACAAATTCTAAACTGCACAGTCCATGATTTTTGGACTCAAAGCTGGGCTGTGCCGAGTATACCCTTTCACACTTGTAGATCTCAGAATAAGCTTCGATTTGATATCAAACAGGCCACGTGGTTCCACCCGAGTCAAAAGTTATGCCCTACGGAAGTTGACTTGCGCGTGCCACGATCCACCTATTCTAGATATTTTAAAGCTGCACAGTGTGTGTTCTTTGGATTCGAAATTGGTCTATGACAGGTAGACCCTATCACACTTGTAGGTCTCGGATGAAGCATCGATTTGATATCTTACGGGCCACTTGGTTAGACCCATGTCAAATGTTATGCCCTACGGAAGTTGGCATGCCCGTGCGTAATTCGTCTATTCTGGAAATTCTAAAGTTGCACGATCATTGATCTTTGTACTCAAAACATGGCTACGGTGGGTCAACCCCGTCGCATCAGTTGGACTCTCAATAATATCGATGTGATATCTTACATGCCACGTGGTTCTACCAGAGTGAAAAGTTATGTCATACGAAAGGTGACATGCGCATACCACGATCCGTCTGTTCTAGAAATTTTAAAATATAGAGTCTGTGTTTTTTACACATGAAACAAGACTGTGATGCGTAAAACCTATCGTACTTGTCGATCTGTAAAAAAGCTTCTATTTGATATCTTACCGTGGTTCCAACCATGTTAAAAGTTACGCCCTACAGAAGTTGATCTGCGCGTGCCACGATCTGTTTGTTGCAAAAATTCTAAAGGTGGACAGTCTATGTTCTTTGGAATTGAAACTAGGTTGTGATGGGTAAACCCGACGCACCTTGAGTAAGATTCAATTTCATTTCATAGGGGCCACGTGGTTCCACCCATGTCAAAAGTTATGCCCTATTAAAGTTGACCTCCGCGTGCCATGATCCGTTTGTTGTAGAAATTCTAAAGCTGTACAGTCTATTTTTATTGCACTTGAACCTAGCCTGTGATGGGTAAACCCCATTGCACCTTGAATAAACTTCGATTTGATATCTTATGGGGCACGTTGTTCGAACCATGTGAAAAATTGTGCCCTATGAAAGTTGACCTGCGCGTACTACGATCCATTGGTTCCACAAATTCTAAACTGCACAGTCCACGTTTATTGGACTCAGAACAGGGCTACAACTGGTAAACCCTATCACACCTGTATGTCTCAGAATAGGCTTCAATTTGAAATGTAACAGCCCCGAGTCAAAAGTTATGGCCTACGGAAGTTGACTTGCTTGTGCCACGATCCACCTGTTCCTGAAATTTTAAAGTTAGACCGTCCTTGAATTTGGATTCAAAACATGGCTACAATGGGTAAACCTTGTCGCACCAGTAGGGATCTGATTAAGATCGATTTGATATCTGACGGGCCACGTGGTTCTACCAAAGTGAAAAGTTATGCCTTACAAAAGTTGACATGCGCACGCAACAATTTGCCAATTTCAGAAATTTTAATGTTGTACATTCTCTATTTTTTACACAAAAGACTAGACCGTGATGCATAAAACCTTTCGTACTTGTCGTTGTCTGAATAAGCTTCAATTTGATATCTTACGGGCCACGTGGTTCCACCCACGTCAAAAGTCATGCCCTACAGAAGTTGACCTGCGTGTGCCCCGATCTCTTTGTTGTAGAAATTCTAATGTTGCAATGTCTATATGCTTTTGGACTTGAAAGTAGGCTATGATGGGTAAACTCTGTCCCACCTTGAATAAGATTCGATTTGATATCTTATGGGCCACATGGTTCCACCCATGTCAAAAGTTATGCACTATGGAAGTTGACATGTGCGTGCCATGATCCGTTTGTTGCAGAACTTCTAAAGCTTCACAATCTATGTTTTTTTTATAGAAACTCGGTTGTGACGGGTAACCCCTTTGCACCTTTAAGAAGCTTCGATTAGATATCATTTGACATCTAACGGGCCATGTGGTTCCACCTCAGTCAAAGGTTATGCCCTACGCAAGTTGTCTTGTGCACGCCATGATCCTAGAAATTTTAAACCTGCACAATCTGTGTTCTTTAGATTCGAAACTGGGTTGTGATGGGTAAAACCTATCGCACTTGTCGGTCTCTGAAAAATATTTAATTTGATATCTTACAGAGCATGTGGTCCCACCCATGTCAAGTGTCATGCCCTACGAAAGGTGGCATGCGTGTGCCATGATCAGTCTATTCTGGAAATTCTAAACTTACACGGTCTTTCAATTTTGGACTCAAACTTGGCTATGTTGGGTAAACCCTATTGCACAAATAGGACCCCGAATAAGATCGATTTGATATCTTACGGGCCACGTGGTTCCACCAGAGTGAAAAGTTATGCCATACGGAAGTTCACATGCACGTGCCACGATCCGTCTGTTCCAGAAATTCTAAACTAGTACAGCTGTGTTTTTCCACACGAAACGAGATTGTCATCCTTAAAACCTGTCTTACTTCTAGGTCTCTGAATAAGCTTCAATTTGATATCTTACGGGCCAGGTGGTTCCACCCATGTCAAAAGTTATGCCCTACAGAAGTTGACATGCGCGTGCCATGATCCATTTGTTGCAGAAAATCTAAAGCTGCAGAGTCTTTGTTTTTTAGACTTGAAACTTGGCTGCGATGGGTAAACCCTGTCACACCTTGAGTAACCTTCAATTTTATATCTTACGGGCCACGTGGTTCCACCCATGCCAAGCTATGCCCTTCAGAAGTTGAACTACGCGTGCCACGATCAATTTGTTGTTGAAATTCTAAAGCTACACAGTCTATGTTTTTTGGACTTGGAACTAGGCTGTCATGGGTAAAACCTATCGCGCCTTATGTAAGCTTCGATTTTATATCCTACGGGCCATGTGGTTCCTCACATGTCAGAAGTTATGCCCTATGGAAGTTAACCTGCGCGTGCCATGATCCATTTGGTGCAGAAATTCTGGAGCTGCACAGTCTATTTTTTTGGACTTGAAACTAGGATGTGATTGGTAAATCTAGTTGCACCTTGAATAAGCTTCGATTTGGTATCATACGGGCCATGTGGTTCCATCCATGTCAAAATTTATGCCAAATGGAAGTTGACCTGCGCGTGCCACGATCCATCGGTTCTACAAATTCTAAACTAGTCCATGTTTTTTGGACTCAAAGCTGGGCTGCGGATGGGTAAATCTTGTCGTACTAGTAGGTCTCAAACTAAGCTTCGATTTGATATCTAATGGGCCATGTGGTTACACCCGAGTCAAAAGTTATGCCCTACAGAAGTGGAATTGTGCGTGCCATGATCTACTTGTTCCAGAAATTTGAAAGCCGCGCAGTATGTGTTCTTTGGATTCGATACTAGGCTATGACGCGTGAACATTGTCGCACCTATAGGTCTCTGATGAAGCGGCGATTTGATATCTTACGGGCCACGTGGTTCCACCCATGTCAAAAGCCATGCCCTACAGAAGTTGACCTGCGTGTGCCACGATCCATTTGTTGCAGAAATTCTAAAGCTACACAGTCTATGTTTTTGGGCTTGAAATTAGGCTGTGACGGGTAAAGCCTGCCCCAGCTTGAATAAGCTTCGATTTGATGTCTTACGGGCCACATGGTTCCACCTATGACAAAAGTTATGTTCTACGAAAGTTGACATGCGCGTGCCACGATCCGTTTGTTGCAGAAGTTCTAATGCGGCAAAGTCCATGTTTTTGGGACTTGAAACTAGGCTGTGATGGGTCAACTCAGTCGCACCTTGAATATGCTTGGATTTGATATCTTATGGTTCCACCCTAAAATTCTAAAGCTGCACGGTATTTCAATTTTAGACTCAAAACTTGGCTACGATGGGTAAACCATGTCACACCAGTGAGACTCTGAATAAGATCGATTTGATATCTTATGGGCCGCGTGGTTCCACCAGAGTGAAAAGTTATGCCTTACAGAAGTAGACATGCGCGTGCCACAATCCATCTGTTCCAGACATTCTAAAGTTGTACAATCTGTATTTTTTACACATGAAACAAACTGTGATGTGTAAAATTTATCGTACTTGTCGGTCTTTGAATAAGCTTCAATTTTATATCTTACGGGACACGTGGTTCCACCTATGTTAAAAGTTATGCCCTACAGAAGTTGACCTGCGCGTGCCACGATCTGCTTTTTGCAAAAATTCTAAAGCTGCACAGTCTATGTTTTTTGGACATGAAACTAGGCTGTAAAGGGTAAACCCGGCGCACCTTGAGTAAGCTTCAATTTAATATCTTACGGGCCACGTGATTCTAGCCTTGTAAAAAGTTCCGCCCTATTGAAGTTGACCTACGCATGCCACGATCCGTTTGTTGTAGAAAGTCAAAAGCTGCACTGTCTATTTTTTTGGACTTGAACCTAGCCTGTGATGGGTAAACCATGTTGCACCTTGAATAAGCTTCGATTTGATATCTTGCGGGGCACGTGGTTCGAACCATGTCAAAAGCAATGTCCTATGGAAGTTGACCTGCGCGTGCCATGATCCATCGGTTCCAACAATTCTAAACTGCACAGTCCATGTTTTTTGGACTCAGAACAGGGCTACAACTGGTAAACCCTATCCCACTTGTAGGTCTCAGAATAAGCTTCGATTTAATATCTAACAGGCCCCGTGGTTCCACCTGAGTCAAAAGTTATGCCCTACGGAAGTTGACTTGCTCGTTCCACAATCCACGTGTTCTAGAAATTTTAAAGTTGCGCAGTCTTTGAATTTTGGATTTAAAACTTGGCTACAATGTGTCAACCCTATCGCACCAGTAGGGCTTTGATTAAGATCGATTTGATATCTCACGGGCCACGTGGTTCCACCAAAGTGAAAAGTGAGACCATACGGAAGTTGACATGCGCGTGCCACGATCCGTCTATTCCAGAAATTCTAAAGTTGTACAGTATGTGATTTATACAAATGAAACAAGACTGTGATGCATAAAACTTGTCGTAATTTTCGGTCTCTAAATAAGCTTGAATTTGTTATCTTACGAGGCACGTGGTCCACCCATGTCAAATGTTATGCCCTACGGAAGTTGGCATGTGCGTGCCACGATCCTTCTATTCCAGAAATTCTAAAGTTGCACGGTCTTTGAATTTTAGTTTCAAAACTTGGCTACGATGGGTAAACCCTGTCGCACCAATAAGACTATGAATAGGATAGAATTGATATCTTACGGTCCACGTGGTTCTTCTAGAGTGAAAAGTTGTAGGACGTTCAGTAAGCTTCGATTTGATATCTTACGGGCCATGTGGTTCCACCCATGTCAAAATTTATTCCCGATGGAAATTGACTTGCGCATGCCACGATCNTCCACGTGGTTCTTCTAGAGTGAAAAGTTGTAGGACGTTCAGTAAGCTTCGATTTGATATCTTACGGGCCATGTGGTTCCACCCATGTCAAAATTTATTCCCTATGGAAGTTGACTTGCGCATGCCACGATCTGTTTGTTGCAGAAATTCTAAAGATGCACACTTTATGTTTTTAGGACTTGAAACTGGTCTGGGAGAGGTAAACCCTGTCGCACCTTGAATAAGCTTTGATTTTATACCATACGGGCTACATGGTTCCACCCGAGTCAAAAGTTATGCCCTACAAAATTTGACTTGCGCGTGCCACGATCCACCTATTCCAGAAATTTTAATGCTGCACAGTCTGCGTTTTTTGGATTCGAAACTGGGCTAGGAAGGGTAAACTCTATCGTACAGGTCTCTCATAAGTTACGATTTGATATCTTACGGGGCACATGGTTTCACCCATGTCAAATGTTATGCCCTACGGAAGTGGACGTGCACGTGACACGATCCTTCTGTTCCAGATATTCTAAATTTGTACAGTCTGTGTTTTTTATACATGAAATAAGATTGTGATGCGTAAAACCTATTGTACTTGTCGGTCTCTGAATAAGCTTCAATTTGATATCTTACGGGCCACGTTGTTCGACCATTGTTAAAAGTTATGCCCTACCGTACTTGTCGACCTCTAAAGCTGCACAGTCTATTTTTTTGGACTTGAAAGTAGACTGTGATATGTAAACCCCTGTTGCACCTTGAATAAGGTTCGATTTTATATCGTACGGGCCATGTGGTTCCACCCATATCAAAAGTCATGCCCTATAGAAGTTGACCTGCGTGTGCCACAATCCGTTTGTTGTAGAAATTCTAAAGCTGCACAGCCAATGTTTTTTGGACTTGAAACTAGGCTGTGATGGGGAAATCCTGTCTGACGATGAATAAGCTTCGATTTGATATCTTACGGGCCACATGGTTCCACCCATGTCAAAAGTTATGCGCTATGGAAGTTGACATGCGAGTGCCACGTTGCGTTTGTTGCAGAAATTCTAAAGATGCATAGTCTATGTTTTTTTTACATGAAACTAGGCTGTGGTTGATAAATCCTATCGCTCTTGAATAAGCTTTGACTAGATATCGTATGGGAAAATTGGTTCACCCATGTAAAAATTTATGCCACTATGGAAGATGACATGCGCGGGCCATGATCTGTTTGTCATAGAAATTCCAAAGCTGCACAGTCTATGTTTTTGGACTCGAACCTAGCCTGTGATGGGTAAACCCTGTTGCAGCTTGAATAAGCTTTGATTTGATATGTTACGGGGATCGTGGTTCGACCCATGTAAAAAGTTATGCCTTATGGAAGTTGACTTGTGCGTGCCACGATCCATCGGTTCCACAAATTCAAAACAGCATAGTCCATGTTTTTGAAATTTGAAAGCCGCGCAGACTGTGTTCTTTGGATACGTTACTAGGCTGTGACGGGTAAACCCTTTGCACCTGTAGGACTCTGATGAAACATCGATTTGATATCTTACGGGCCACGTGGCTCCACCCATGTCAAAAGCCATGCCCTATAGAAGTTGACATGCGTGTGCCATGATCCATTTGTTGCAGATATTCTAAAGCTGCACAGTCTATGGTTTTTGGACTTGAAACTAGGCTGTGATGGGTAAACCCTGCCCTAGCTTGAATAAGCTTTGATTTGATGTCTTACGAACCACATTGATCCACCCATGACAAAAGTAACGCGCTACGGAAGTTGACCTGCGCGTGCCACGTTGTTGCAGAAATTCTAATGCTGCAAATTCTATGTTTTTGGGACTTCAAACTAGGCAGTGATGAGTAAACTCTGTCGCGCCTTGAATATGCTTGGATTTGATATCTTATGGTTCCACCCAAAAATTTGAAAGCTGCACGGTATTTGAATTTTAGGCTCAAAACTTGGCTTCAATGGGTAAACCTTGTTACACCAGTAAGACTCTGAATAAGATTGATTTGATATCTGACGGGCCGCGTGGTTCCACCAGAGTGAAAAGTTATGCCCTACGAAAGTTTAAAAGTAATGTCCAAAGGAATGGCATGTGCGTGCCACGATCCGTCTATTCCAGAAATTCTAAAGTTGCACGGTCTTTGAATTTTGGACTACAAACTTGGCTGCGATGGGTAAACCCTGTCGCACCAATAGGACTATGAATAGGATAGAATTGATATCTTACGGTTCACGTGGTTCTTCTAGAGTGAAAAGTTGTAGGACGTTCAGTAAGCTTCGATTTGATATCTTACGGGGCATGTGGTTCCACCCACGTCAAAAATTATTCCCTATGGAAGTTGACTTGCGCGAGCCACGATCCATTTGTTGCAGAAATTATAAAGATGCACACTTTATGTTTTTAGGACTTGAAACTAGTCTGTGAAAGGTAAACCCTGTCGCACCTTGAATAAGCTTTGATTTGATATCATACAGGCTACGTGGTTCCACCCGAGTCAAAAGTTATGCCCTACAGAATTTGACTTGCGCATGCCACGATCCACCTATTCCAGAAATTTTAATGCTGCACAGTCTGCGTTTTTTGGATTCGAAACTGGGCTAGGAAGGGTAAACTCTATGGTACCTGTAGGTCTCTCATAAGTTACGATTTAATATCTTACGGGGCACATGGTTTCACCCATGTCAAATGTTATGCCCTACGGAAGTGGACGTGCACATGCCACGATCCATCTGTTCCAGATATTCTAAATTTGTACAGTCTGTGTTTTTTATACATGAAATAAGATTGTGATGCGTAAAACCTATTGTACTTGTCGGTCTCTGAATAAGCTTCAATTTGATATATTACGGGCCACGTTGTTCGACCATTGTTAAAAGTTATGCCCTACCGTACTTGTCGATCTCTAAAGCTGCACAGTCTATTTTTTTGGACTTGAAAGTAGACTATGATATGTAAACCCCTGTTGCACCTTGAACAATGTTCTATTTTATATCGTACGGGCCATGTGGTTCCACCCATGTCAAAAGTCATGCCCTATAGAAGTTGACCTGTGTGTGCCACGATCCGTTTGTTGTAGAAATTCTAAAGCAGCACAGCCAATGTTTTATGGACTTGAAACTAGGCTGTGATGGGGAAATCATGTCTGACGATGAATAAGCTTCGATTTGATATCTTACGGGCCACATGGTTCCACCCATGTCAAAAGTTATGCGCTATGAAAGTTGACATGCGAGTGCCACGTTGCGTTTGTTGCAGAAATTCTAAAGATGCATAGTCTATGTTTTTTTTACTTGAAACTAGGCTGTGGCTGATAAATCCTATCGCTCTTGAATAAGCTTTGACTAGATATGATACGGGAAAATTGGTTCACCCATGTAAAAATTTATGCCCCTAAGGAAGATGACCTGCGCGTGCCATGATCTGTTTGTTGTAGAAATTCCAAAGCTGCACAGTCTATGTTTTTGGGCTTGAACCTAGCCTGTTATGGGTAAACCCTGTTGCAGCTTGAATAATCTTTGATTTGATATCTTACGGGGATCCTGGTTCGACCCATGTAAAAAGTTATGCCCTATGAAAGTCGACCTGTGCGTGCCACGATCCATCGGTTCCACAAATTCAAAACTGCATAGTCCATGTTTTTGAAATTGGAAAGCCGCGCAGACTGTTTTCTTTGGATACGATACTAGGCTGCGAAGGGTAAACCCTGTTGCACCTGTAGGACTCTGATGAAACGTCGATTTGATATCATACGGGCCACGTGGCTCCACCCATGTCAAAAGCCATGCCCTACAGAAGTTGACATGCGTGTGCCATGATCCATTTGTTGCAGAAATTCTAAAGCTGCACAGTCTATGGTTTTTGGACTTGAAACTAGGCTGTGATGGGTAAACCCTGCCCTAGCTTCAATAAGCTTCTATTTGATGTCTTACGGACCACATGGATCCACCCATGACAAAAGTAACGCGCTATGGAAGTTGACCTGCGCGTGCCACGATCCGTTTGTTGCAGAAATTCTAATGCTGCAAATTCTATGTTTTTGGGACTTCAAACTAGGCTGTAATGAGTAAACTCTGTCGCACCTTGAATATGCTTGGATTTTATATCTTATGGTTCCACCCAAAAATTTGAAAGCTGCACGGTATTTGAATTTTAGGCTCAAAACTTGGCTACAATGGGTAAACCTTGTCACACCAGTAAGACTCTGAATAAGATTGATTTGATATCTTACGGGCCGCGTGGTTCACCTAGAGTGAAAAGTTATGCCCTACGGAAGTTTAAAAGTAATGTCCAACGGAATGGCATGTGCGTGCCACGATCCGTCTATTCCAGAAATTCTAAAGTTGCACGGTCTTTGAATTTTGGACTACAAACTTGGCTACGATGGGTAAACCCTGTCGCACCAATAGGACTATGAATAGGATAGAATTGATATCTTACGGTCCACGGGGTTCTTCTAGAGTGAAAAGTTGTAGGACGTTCAGTAAGCTTCGATTTGATATCTTACGGGCCATGTGGTTCCACCCATGTCAAAATTTATTCCCTATGGAAGTTGACTTGCGCGAGCCACGATCCATTTGTTGCAGAAATTCTAAAGATGCACACTTTATGTTTTTAGGACTTGAAACTGGTCTGTGAAAGGTAAACCCTGTCGCACCTTGAATAAGCTTTGATTTGATATTATACGGGCTACGTGGTTCCACCCGAGTCAAAAGTTATGCCCTACAGAATTTGACTTGCGCGTGCCACGATCCTCCTATTCCTGAAATTTTATGCTGCACAGTCTGNTTAGGACTTGAAACTGGTCTGTGAAAGGTAAACCCTGTCGCACCTTGAATAAGCTTTGATTTGATATTATACGGGCTACGTGGTTCCACCCGAGTCAAAAGTTATGCCCTACAGAATTTGACTTGCGGGTGCCACGATCCACCTATTCCTGAAATTTTATGCTACACAGTCTGCGTTTTTTGGATTCGAAACTGGGCTAGGAAGGGTAAACTCTATCGTATCTGTAGGTCTCTCATAAGTTACGATTTGATATCTTACGGGGCACATGGATTCACCCATGTCAAATGTTATGCCCTACGGAAGTGGACGTGCACGTGCCACGATCCATCTGTTCCAGATATTCTAAATTTGTACAGTCTGTGTTTTTTATACATGAAATAAGATTGTGATGTGTAAAACCTATTGTACTTGTCGGTCTCTGAATAAGTTTCAATTTGATATCTTACGGGCCACGTTGTTCGACCATTGTTAAAAGTTATGCACTACCGTACTTGTCGATCTCTAAAGCTGCACAGTCTATTTTTTTGGACTTGAAAGTAGACTATGATATGTAAACCCCTGTTGCACCTTTAATAATGTTCGATTTTATATCGTACGGGCAATGTGGTTCCACCCATGTCAAAAGTCATGCCCTATAGAAGTTGACCTGCGTGTGCCACGATCCGTTTGTTGTAGAAATTCTAAAGCTGCACAGCCAATGTTTTTTGGACTTGAAACTAGGCTGTGATGGGGAAATCATGTCTGACGATGAATAAGCTTCGATTTGATATCTTACGGGCCACATGGTTCCACCCATGTCAAAAGTTATGCGCTATGGAAGTTGACATGCGAGTGCCACGTTGCGTTTGTTGCAGAAATTCTAAAGATGCATAGTCTATGTTTTTTTTACTTGAAACTAGGCTGTGGCTGATAAATCCTATCGCTCTTGAATAAGCTTTGACTAGATATGATACGGGAAAATTGGTTCACCCATGTAAAAATTTATGCCCCTATGGAAGATGACCTGCGCGTGCCATGATCTGTTTGTTGTAGAAATTCCAAAGCTGCACAGTCTATGTTTTTGTACTTGAACCTAGCCTGTGATGGGTAAACCCTGTTGCAGCTTGAATAATCTTTGATTTGATATTGTACGGGGATCCTGGTTCGACCCATGTAAAAAGTTATGCCCTATGAAAGTTGACCTGTGCGTGCCACGATTCATCGGTTCCACAAATTCAAAACTGCATAGTCCATCGTGTAGTCATCGTGTAGACTACACGAGGAATTTATGAGAATCGTGTAAGATTCATTTAGGCTAATTAAACAAAAATCATGTAAGATTCACTTTTAATTTCAAAATTAATATCTTTATTTATTTTAAAATTGTTATTTAGAAAAAAAAAATTCATTCAGAGATTTAATATACATTAAGATTAACGGTACAACTAAAACTTAACATAATAAAAACTAAAATATAAAATGAGATACCTTTATCTAATTTTTCACTATCCTCAAGCGGTTCAACAATGTCGATTTGCGATGATCGAAACCAATCTTGTAAACAAACAAGGGCTTGAACAATTTTAGGAGGCAATGATCCACGATACTGATCAAGTATACGCCCACCAGTACTAAAAGTAGATTCTGAAGCAACTGTCGAAATCGGAATTGCAATACATCTCTAGCCATCCTCACAAGTATCAGATATCTAGAAGAGTTCACCTTCCACCAATTAAGAAGATCAAAATCATCAACTTTTTTTTCACAAACTGCAAATAAATATTGATCTAATTCTGACTTGTTGTTCACGTTTTCCTCTTCATTCATATGCTTAGAAAATGTAGAGGTGAAGTCAAACTCATCTTCATCATCCTGAACCACATGTTGAGAAGATGATGCATCTTTGACATTTATCATTACATCACCCTTATATGCATAAAAAAATCTTCTCAAAACCAACTCAACCTTCTTTGTTGACTCTTTAGTAACACCATCGTCATTTAAAATTAAAAAACAATAATCAATGAACTTCATTTTCAATCGTGGGTCAAGTACATCAGCTACAAACAATAAGGAGTTCACTTTCTCAAGACTTCCCCAATACTTATCAAACTTCATTTTCATGCTAGATGTCATCTTACTCAAAAGATAATAATATATTTAGAATACTTTTGAATCAGACTTTAAATCTTACAAAGCTCTTGAAAGAATCCATTTGAACACACATGCAAAGAACTAGAAAGTCTTACAGTCATTTCATATAATACTTTCAAAAACTTAATAAAGACACGAGCATTATCCCAATCATCATAACTACGAGGCCCCCCTTCTTTCCCCTATCTCCAAGACAATCCATGGAGTACCGTGCATCTTGCTCCTCGAGTCTTTCAAAAACATTTTGTAACTTTTCAGCAACATCCAACATTATGTAAGTTGAGTTCCATCTAGTAGGACAATCTAGGCACAAAAGGCTTTTGGAAGAAATCTTCGTTGCCTCAACACAAGCCTTAAACTTAACTAATCTAGCCGGTGAGGACCCCACATATCTCACAGCATTGCGGATCCTAACAATAGATCCATGGAGATCCTTCAAACCTTCAGATACAATTAAGTTTACGATGTGTGCACAACATCTCATATGTAAAAACTCACCATCCAACACCATCCCATTCCAATTTTTCATATTTCTCTTCAAATAAGTCATCGCAACATCATTCGCACTGGCATTATCAACAGTTACTGTAAAAACTCTATCAATACCCCATTCAAGCAAACAATTCTCAATTTGCAAACTTGTTGACTCTCCTTTATGACTAGAAATTAAACAAAAGTTCAGAATTCTCTTTTGTAAACTCCATTCTTTGTCAATATAGTGAGCAGTTAACACTATATAGTTAAAAATTTTAATAGATGTCCATGTGTCTGTAGTAAGACAAACTCTTTGTTTTGATTTCTTAAAGAAGCTTTGTACCATTTTCTTCTCATCTAAGTATAGTTGGAAGCAACCTTTAGCAACCGTAACCCGTGATGGAACATTAAATTTAGGTTGCAAAGTCTAGCTATAGTCACGAAATGAATCAGCCTCAATAACTCTAAATGGTAGCTCAGTTTGGATAATGAACTTTGCAAGTGCCTTTCTACATCTATCCTCACTATAACTAGTGGCAACCAAATTACAAGTTTGTGAACCACAACCTCCTTCTTAATTTCAAAACCCAAAGTCTTTTATTTAGGATCAAGAAACCTATTAGGATTCTTTTTGCATATATCCAAGTGTCCTAGCATACTTGAGGTCCTATTGTGTCTAGGATGAGATTTGAAAATTTGTTTGCAATAATTACATGTGGATGCTATATTACCTTCTTCATCAAGTTCATTCTTAGTAAATGAATCCTAAATAATTAAATGCTCCCTAGACGATTTTCTCTTACCCACTATTGAGGGTCTCGGTGGTAGCCACAGAAAAATTTGAACCAAAGATCGATTTTCCCGTCTTCGATTTTCTTATCTAAAAAAATCATTAACTGAGATTCATTAACTCATATCAAACTTAATTTCTAAACTATATAGTCACACAAGAAGACATCCCAATAAGTTTAGACAAAATAAGCAGAAATCCTAATAAGTTCAGACCAAACATCCATTTAGCTCAACCAATGGATTGGCTCTTGCAAGAACATCCATTTAGCTGGTAAACTGTCATGGTTTTGTTGCATTTTACAGTATATAGCTTGTCATTTGAGTACCATAAATTTGATGTATTTTGAAAAACTAATAATCTAACAACTAATAATCTGAACAACTAATAATTTAACCAAATAATAATCTAAACAAAAAATAGTGCAGATAAAAAAGGGAGAGCGTCGAGGCGAGACGTGAGAGTGGGGAGAGCTGGAGAAGGGTAGAGCGTCGAGTGAGGTGAGACGCGAGACTCGAGAGTGGGGAGAACTGGAGAAGGGGAAAGCATTGAGTGAGGGGAGGTGAGACGCGAGAGTGGGGAGAACCCAGAAGTCAGAACTGGAGAAGGGGAGACTGGAGAGCGTCGAGCGAGACGTCAGGTGAGACGCGGGAGTGGGGACTGGGGAGAATTGGAGAAGGGAAAATTAGGTTAAATTTGTAGAGGTATATATATAGTGCAGTTCGGTTCGGTTAGGTGCAGTTTTTTCACAAAAACCGCACACCGAATGGAATCGAGCTTATTTTTAACTTATACAACCGAACCGAACCGCCAAAAGTGAAAAAACTGGCCGAACCGTATCGGTTCGGTCGGGCGGTCTTGTTGGTTTTCTCGGTTTTACTTACACCCCTAATCTTAAATCAGTCCTAGGGTTGAAGAATAAGTTTTCTTTTTACAAGGGTTAAAATCATTTATTTTAACTTTTGACCCCATATTGTAGCTTTTCCTAATTGAAATTTGGATCCAGAAAATTACAGCTCCATAATGTTAAATACACATTTTTGTTGATAAATTCACTTAGTGAAAATTACATTTTGAAGTGTTCTAAGTGAATAACAAATAGTGAAAAGTAATTATACCAAATAGACAAGTTTTGAAAATTAATTTAAGAAATAACAGTTTTTTTTAAATTAAGGATAATAACAGATTTTTAATGTCGTATCATCAATAAGTTGTTGAAGAATTTGTAGTTGACAACTTTAACTTCGATTTACAGATTTCATAATCATTCCTGGGGTTCTTGCTTTTAATTAAATATTCTGAAACTTATTGTCTTTTAATTCAAAATTATTTTTTATTTTTATTTTTAATTAAATTAAATGAAAATCAATGATTGATTCGAGTTTCTTTTTTTTCTAAGGTAATTCTGATAAGAAAATATTATAGTTTTAATGATTGATTCTAATACTAATAAACTACATAGTAGATTTTTAGTGCCACATCATCAACGAGCTGTTGGGGAATTTGTAGTGAATAAATTAAACTTCGATTTACAGATTTCATAATCAATTTTTATGGGGCCCTTGCATTTAATTAAATATTCTAGAATTTATCATCTTCAATTCAAACATTATTTTTTTTATTTTTAGTTAAATTACATGATAAACAATGATTGATTATAGTTTCATTTTTAGCTAATTTTGATAAAGAAATATTCTAGTTTCAATGATTGATTCTAATTTTGATAAGGTAAATAAAAAATTTTTAGTGTCATGTTATCAACCAGTTGTTGACGAATTTGTAGTTGACGATTTTAAACTTCAATTTACAGATTTCATAATCAGATTTGGTGGAGTCCTTGCATTTAATTAATATATTTAAGAATTTATTATTTTTCAATTTAAACGTT
>QANY01005299.1:0-20591 GCA_003255025.1 Datisca glomerata | reverse complement strand
AAATACCTAAATATTTAAAAATCCAATAATAAAAATCTTTCTTCCAAGATGTTTTGATCAATAACGATAGCTTGTCTCTCATCTGAGGACAACGTCCAAGCTACCTCATATCACATCAAGACTCCTCTCGTTTGGTTAACACTTCTGAAGATGTCACTATATCTAGCTTAATCAATCGCCAATGGTTTTGGTCACCTTAGCCCCATTCACTAACCTCTATGAGGGATTCCAATGTGCTTCGGTCTAAATGTTTAACCAACGCATTTTACTTTAAAGGTTGCCATGAACTAATAGTCCATCTAGGAATGATCCCGCCTCACCACTTCCTTTACAAGATTTAGCTTCTTAAGCAACTTGATGACTCAAAATGACACGATTCCTAAGTTTCTCCCACTAAAGAGAGGACCGCTAGGGTGACTCTAAATAGATTTTTTGTTGTTTTTTTCCAAATTATAACTCTTTATTAATTTGAAAAAACAAGTATAAAAAATTATAAACTTTTATAAAATTTAAATGCTACTTTAAAACTTATAACTTTTATAAATTCATATTGTATTTAAATTATAACCCATTATAAATATAAATTACAATGATGCATGTACATGCTACATGCCTTTTTGATATTGGCATATTCATATTTCTATATGGCATGTTATACGATGTTGCGAGATTAATAATAAATCATCCATTCAAAATTAGTATCTGTAATTGTCTCATTGTCCTTGAGGAAGTCCCACCAATTTTGTAACTCTTTACAACAGTCATATTTCCAAGCTTTGATCAAAACCCTTTAATTAAGGAAAACTATTTTCTTAATTAAATAATCCAAATAAATTCAAAAGATAAAAAGATGAAAAAGATAATTAGCTTTTGGATTCAAAATTCAAAAGATAACAAGATAAAATTGATAATTTTCTTTTAAATTTTAATGATCTTTTATGCAATAAAAATACAAAATTCAAAATTCAAATTTTAAATGATAAAAGATATGATAAAAGTTTTCACGAAACATTACACGCTTCCTAAACCCTATTGTTATCTCCTAGGGTGTCACAAATCCTAGTCACCATGCAAGGTCACAAGGGCAAGTGGTAGGCTAGGAGGTGGCGTGGCACGGCGTTGGCGGCGGTGACAGGTGATGGCAGTAGTGACGACAACGGTTTCGAGGTGGTGATGGATTACATGAAATTTAAAAAATACAAATTTTACAAGAAAATAAATTACATAAAATCCTATGCCTCACCTTTTTCGTACATCAATCCAAATAAAAAAAATGCCTAGAGCCAATGGATCCATAAAACACATTCATAGCTAATTTGAATCTACCATACAAAATAATAAACCAATACAACATCCAACGATCCATATGTTTAGAAACTAAATATGTGCAATCAAGAACCCAGGGCTCTGATACAAATTGTTGGATCGAGTATTAAAATTTCAAAAAAAATTAATGAATAATGAACGGCTCGTGAGTGGAAATAAAAAAATTTTCACATCAACCAATTTACTCATTTTAAATATTAAAACCATACTTACGATTATGCATACTTAGTTTAACGTATTCAATAGAGGTAGAAACGAGAATTTCTGACTTGGTGGAATCCTATTAATTGTCTTTGTGTTCTCCGTAGAACTCAAATCAGCCTTCACACCAGCAACCACTCGTAGGATTCAGAAATATATCTCAATCGGATATTGATCAGGAATTGAGTTGCGCTCTCAAAGCAATTAGAGAAGAAAAATCAGATTTTTTCTTCTCCTCTCTGTATTTCGGCGGCAACTGGGGGGCTCTACTCTGTGTAATCACACACTATATTAGGGTTAGGGATGCAACCCTATTCTCATCCATTATATAATAATTTGGAATTTGCACATATACTCTATATGACAAAATACAGAAAATTGCATGTCTCTCTACAGTCAATGTTGTGTCCAAATTCATCAATCTAAATTGATAAATTAAATTGATCTTCATCAATTAATTAATTAATTTCTTTTATATACTAATTATCTCATAATTAGAAAATAACCAATTAATTAATTTGAACATTAATTACTTGTTCGTTACTAATTAGGTGACAACACCCATCACATATGGGTTCGAGAAATATACCTTGATCCAAAACACATTTTTGGTCCAACTGGTGCTATTTTTCATTCCTGACCTTATCAGCTAAGCTTTGTCTCCATAAATTCTTGACCTATTTAATCCTGACGTCGTACGACTCCACTTTAGGCCTGATGCAGAATCAACTTTCGATTCATGCGCGCTACATTTTCTGTCTGTTTCTGTTGTTTTTAATATTTTATAGATTGAGTAAGATACTAAAATTATTTGTTACGAAAAAATGACTCAAATAACCAACATAGAATTACTAACATATATTTTAAAGATGATCTCATTTCTGATAATGACTCGGTTTTAGTAATGTAGATAATCATATTAGTGATGATGCCAACACTATTATTCTTCAACCTATAACATTAGAAGAAGATAAAGAGGATGTGTTATCTCTTGGTGCTAATAAAGCACCAGGACCAGAAGGACTTCCTGATCTTTTTTTCATAGTCATTGGGATTTAATTGGTACCGACTTATTAAAAGATGTTGCTGATTTTTTTAGTAATGGAAAATTTGCCAAATTTAGTAAATGAAACAAACATTACTTTAGTCCTAAAGTGCCTCAACCTGAATCTCCTTCCCAATTTAGGTATATAGTTCTCTGCAATTTCTCTTATAAAGTTATTTCTAAGAATTTAGTTTATAAAAATTAAACATTTTTTAAGATCACGCATCATCGATGATCAGGGGGCCTTTTTAAGTGATATACACATTCAAGTTAAGATAATTATAGCGCAAGAAGTGGTTTATCATCTTAAGGAAAAAAGAAAGGTGTAGTAATTCTTAAAACTGACATGATGAAAGTATATGATCGGATTAGCTGGATTTTTCTAGAAAGACTGCTTTATAAGGTAGGGTATAATTGTAAAGTTATCCATTAGATCATGTTGTGTGTTACAACTGTCAGTTATAGAATATGCATAAACGACACTCCTTCTGTGTGTTGATTAAATCTAAGAGAGGGTTGAGACAAGGAGATACATTATCTCTTTATCTCTTTATTTTGGTGGCTGACGGTTTATGTTGACGTATAAGTAGAGCTGTTGATGAAGGCCGCCTTAATGTCATCAAGCTTAAAAGAGGTTGTCTAGCTTTTTCTCTCACATTTTCTTTGCTAATGACAATATTTCTTTATTGAGGATAGCCTTGATTCTTGTGAGGCTCTCAAGCCATGCGTCAATAGATTTTGTAATGTCACATGGCAAAAAGTTAACATGAATAAAAGTAGGGTATGTTTTAGTAAGGTCGCGTACATGCTGTGCCCAAAAGATCCATTTATAACCAAGTTCATCTCATTTGGGTCTAAACACGTTCCATTCGGTCTTTTTGACTCTACATGGCACTAGAAGCACCTAAAATGACCACCACACTCCACATTATTCTCTAAAGTGTGTATTAGGTGTCATAAGTCAGGTTAACTGCATGCCATGCTCAAAAGATCAAAGTTTAACCAAGTTCATCTCATTTGAGCCTAAGCAATGGCACTAGAAGCATCTAAAATTATCACCACGCTCCCAATTCTTATTCATAATGTGATTGCGAGTCAAAAGTTAGGCCGAGTACTCGTCAGGCCCAAAAGATCCAAGTTCAGCGAAGTTCGTCTCTTTTGGTCCTAGACATGTCCCATTGGATCTTTTTGACTCCGCATGGCACTAGAAGCACCTAAAATGGCCACCACACTCCAAATTATTATCCAAAATATGTATTTGGTGTCAAAAGTCAAGTCAAGAACATGCTACGCTCAATAGATCCAAGTTTAACCATGTTCATCTCATTTGGGCCTAAATGCGTCCCATTGGATCTTTTTGACTCCGCATTGAACTAGAAGCACCTAAAAGGACAACCACACTCCAAGCTCTTTTACAAAACGTATATTGGGTGTTTAGCAAAGTTTCATCAAGTTCATCTCATTTCAGCCTAAACACGTTCTATTAGGTCTTCTTGGCTCCGCATGGCACTAGAAGCACCAGAAATGACTACCACACTCCAAATACGTATCCAAAACTTGAATTGGGTGTCAAAAGTTAAGTCAATTATGTGCCATGCCCAAAAGTTTCAAGTTTAGCCAAGTTCATCTGATTTGGGCCTAAACACGTCAATTAGGTCTTTTTGACTTCGCATGGCACTAGAAGCACCTAAATTGACAATCACTTATAATTCTCATCCAAAGTGTGTATTGAGTGTTTAACCATGTTTAGCTGAGATTCGTCTCGTTTGGTGCTAAACATATCCTATTAGGTCTTTTCAATCTGCATCGAACTCGAAGCACCTAAAATGACCACCAAACTCAAAATTCTTATCCAAAACCTGTATTAGGTGTCAAAAGCAAGTTCATCTCATTTGGGCACAAACACATCCCGTTGGGTCTTTTTGACTACGCATGGCACTAGAAGCACCTAAAATGACCACCACACTCCAAATACTTATCCAAAATTTTTATTGGGTGTCAAAAGTCCGGCCGAGTACGTATCATGCACATATGATCCAAGTATAGCCATGTTAAACTGAGTTGGGTCTAAACACTTCCCATTGGGTCTCTTTGACTTCGCATGACACTAGAAGAACCTATAATGATAACCACACTATAATTATTATCCAAAACGTGTATTGGGTATTTAGCCAAGTACTTCTCATTTGGGCCTAAACATGTCATAATGGGTCTTTTTCTCTCCGCATGGCACGAGAAGCACCTAAAATGACAACCACACCTTAAATTCTTATCCAAAATGTGTATTGGGTGTTAAAAGTGAAGTCGAGTACATACCATGCCCAAAAAATCCAAGTATAGCCAAGTTCATCTCATTTGGGCCTAAACACATCCCATTGGGTATTTCAGACCCTGCAAGGCACTAGAAGCACCTAAAATGACCACCACACTCCAAATTGTGTATTGGGTTTCATACGTAAGTTCAAGTGCATGCCATGTGCAAACGATTTAAGTTTAACCAAGTTCATCTCATTTGGGCCTAAACACTTTCCATTGCGTATTTTTTACTCTGCATGGCAATACAAGCACTTGAAATGACTACCACATGGCACTAGAAGCACCTAAAATGACAAAAGATTCAAGTTTAGCCAAGTTCATCAGATTCGGGCCTAAAAACTTCTCATTGGATCTTTTTGACTTCACATGGCACTAGAAGCACCTAAAATGACAACCACACTCATAATTCTTATCCAAAATGTGCATTGAGTGTTAAGCCAAGTTTTGCCATGCTCATCTCATTTGGGCCTAAACATGTCCTATTGGGTCTTTTTCACTCTGCGTGGCACTCACAGCACCTAAAATGACCGCTACACTCTAAATTCTTATGGGAAATGTGTATTGGCTTTCAAAAGTAAGGTCGAGTACATGCCATTCCCAAAAGAATCAAGTATAGCCAAGTTCATCTCATTTGAGCCTAAACACGTCTTATTGGATCTTTTTTACTCTAGATGGCACTAGAAGAACAAAAAAAGACCACCATACTCCAAATTCTTATAAAAATGTGTATTGGGCATCATAAGTCAGGTTGAGTTTATGCCATGCTGAAAAGTTTTAAGTTTAGCGAAGTTCATCTCATTTTGGCCTAAACACGTCCTATTTGGTCTTTTTGAATTCGCATGGAACTAGAAGCACCTAAAATTACCATCACACTCCAAATTCATATCCAAAACATATATTGGGTGTCAAAAGTCAGGTCGAGTACATGCCATGTCCAAAATATCCAATTATAGTCAAGTTCATCTCCTTTAGGCTTAAAAACACATCCCATTCAATCTTTTTGACTTTGCTTGGTACTAGAAGAACCTAAAATGACCACCATATTCCAAATTCTTATTCAAAATGTGTATTGGATGTCATAAGTTGGGTCGAGTGCATGCCATAAACAGAAGAGCCAATGTTAGTAAAGTTCATCTCATTTGGGCCTAAAAACGTCCAATTGGATATTTTTGACTCGGCATGACACTAGCAGCACATAAAATGACCCTAACAGTCCAAATTCTAATCCAAAATGTGTATTGGGTATCAAAATGAAGGTCGAGTAGATGCCATGACAAAAAGATTAGCGAGTTCATCTCATATGGGCCTAAACACGTCCCATTGGGCCTTTTTGACTCTACATGGCAGTAGAAGCACCGAAAATGACCTCCACACACCAAATTCTTGTCAAAAACTTTTTTTTGTATTAAAGTTCAGGTCGAGACGATGTCATGCCCAAAAGATCCATGTTTATCCACGTTCATCTCATGGACCTAAACACATCCTATTGCGTCTTTTTGACTCCTCATTGCACTAAAAGCATCTAAAATGACAACCACACTCTAAATTCTTATCCAAAATGTGCATTAAGTGTTTCGCAAAGTTTAGTCAAGTTCCTCTCATTTGGGCATAAACATGTCACATTGCGTCTTTTTGACTTTGCATGACTAGAAGCACCTAAAATGACCACCTCATTCCAAATACTTATCCAAAAATTGTATTGAGTCCGGTCGAGTAGTGTCATGCGCATAAGATCTAACTTTAGCCAAGTTAATCTCATTTGGGTCTAAACACGTTGTGTTGGGTATTTTTGACTTCACATGGCACTAGAAGCACCTTAAATGACAACCACACTCATAATTCTTATCCAAAATGTGAATTAGGTGCATAGCCAAGTTTAGCCAAGTTCATCTCATTTGGGCCTAAACACGTCCTACTGGGTCTTTTTCAATTTGCATGGCATAAAAAGCACCTAAAATGACCACCACATCCTAAATTCTTATCCTAAACATGTATAGGGTGTCAAAACTATGTTCGAGTGAATGCCATGCCCAAACAATTTAAGTTTAACCAAGTTTATTTCATATAGGCCTATACACGTCCCATTGGGTCTCTTGACTTTGCATGGAACTAGAAGTACCTAAAATGACAACCACACTCCAAATCCTTATCGAAAATGTTAAATGGGTATTTAGCCAAGTTTATCTCATTTGGGCCTAAACAAGTCGCATTGGTCGTTTTGACTCCGCATGGCACTAAAAGAACCTAAAATGACCACCACACTCCAAATTCTTATCCAAAATTTGTATTGGTTGTCTTAAGTCAGGTCGATGGCGTGACATGCCTAGTAGATTGAAGTCAGCTAAGTTGCTCGCATTTGGGCATAAACAAATCCTATTGGGTCTTTTTCACTCCGCACGACACTCGAAGCACCTAAAATGACCAACACGCTCTAAATTCTTATCCAAAATGTGTATTGGCTATCAAAAGTAAGGTCGAGTATATGCCATGCCCAAAAGATCTAAGTATAGTCAAGTTTGTCTTATTTAGGCCTAAACACGTTGCATTAGGTTTTTTTGAGTCTACATGGGACTAGCATAACCAAAAATGACCACCATACTCCAAATTATTATCCAAAATGTTTATTGCGTGTCCTAAGTTATGTTGAGTGCATGCCTTGCCCAAAAGTTCCAACATGCCATGCACATTCCATTGGGTCTTTTTGACTAAGCATATCCCTAGAAGCACCTAAAATGGGCACCACACTCCAAATTCTTATCCAAAATGTGTATTGGGTGTCAAAAGTCAGGCCGAGTACATGCCATGCCTAAACTATCAAAGTTTAGCCGAAGTTCATCTCATTTTGGCCTAAACATGTCTCATTGGGTCTTTTTGCCTCTACATGACAATAGAAGCACCTAAAACGCTCACCACACTCCAAATTCTTACAAAAAATGTGTATTTGGTATCAAAAGTTAGTTCAAGTATATGCAATGCCAAAAGTATCCAAGTTTAACCACGTTTGTCTCATTCGGGCCTAAACACATCCCATTGGGTTTTTTTGACTTCGCGTGGAACTAGAAGCATCTAAAATTACAACGACACTCCAAATTCATTTATCCAAAATGTTTAAAGGGTGTTTAGCCAAGTTCATCTCATTTGTGCCTAAACACGTCCCATTGAATCTTTTTGA
This sequence comes from Datisca glomerata, assembly GCA_003255025.1. NCBI lineage: Eukaryota > Viridiplantae > Streptophyta > Magnoliopsida > Cucurbitales > Datiscaceae > Datisca > Datisca glomerata. Next base: position 12,531 of record QANY01005299.1, on the reverse strand, counting down.
CTCGCGTGGCACTAGAAGAACCTAAGATCGAAGTTTAGCCAAGTTCATCTTATTTGGGCCTAAACAGATCCCGTTTGGTCATTTTGACTCAATATTGCACTAGTAGCTCCTAAAATGACCACCACACCTTAAATTCTTATAAAAATGTGTATTTCATGTCAATGTCAGGTAGAGTACATGTCATGCCCAAATGATTCAATTTTAGCTAAGTTCATATCATTTGGGTGTTAACACGTCCCATTGGGTCTTTTTTACTACGCATGGCACTAGAAAAATTAAAAAGAAAACCACACTCAAAATTCTTTTCCAAAATGTGTATTGGGTGTCAAAAGTTAGGTTGAGTACATGCCATGCCCAAAAGATCTAAGTTTAGCCACGTTCATCTCATTTGGTCTAAACAAATCCCATCACGTCTTTTTTACTGTGCATGACACTAGAAACACCTAAAATGACCACCACACTCCAAATTTTTATCCAAAACGTATATTCGGTGTCAAAAGTTAGGTCGAGTACATGTCATGCCCAAAACATTCAAGTTTAGCCATGTTCGTCTTATATGAGCCTAAACACGTCACATTGGATCTTTTTGACTTTGCATGGCACCAGAAGCATGAAAAACGACTACCACACTCCAAATTCTTATAAAAATGTGTAGTGGGAGTTTAGCCAAGTTCATTTTACATGGGCCTAAACACGTCCCAATGGGTTTTTTTTGACTCTGCATGGCATTAGAAGCACCTAAAATGACAACCACACTCATAATCCTGACCCAAAATGTGTATTGGGTGTTTAGCCAATTTTGGCTAAGTTCATCTCATTTGGACCTAAACACGTTCTATTAGGTCTTTTTGACTCTGCATGGCACTGGAAACACCTAAAATGACTACTGATAATTGCATAAAAACTCATTTCATTCATTATTTAAATAATAACATTTTTTAAAAGAAGAGGTTAAATATGATGTTTTATGTATTTATATCACAAATGTTACATTAGGATATTTATTTTGTTTTTAATGTGTTTTAAGGATACAAAAATAAACGACTTGAAAAGGAGTTCAAAATTTTTTTAATGTGTTTTATGAATTTGAAATTTCAAATTTAGCATCAAATCGGCAGATTTGCACAGTCAAAGATAAGAGATGAAGATTTCACTTTAATATTTTTCCATATTTGTCTAATCATTCCAACATGGTCAAAAGGTGGGATCAAATCTGATTACAATTTCAAATCAATGAAGGATAAAGATAAAGATCGGGACCTTAGCTTATCTCTTGAGCTAGAATCTACCATCTTTTATCTTGAAGTTTGAATTTTAAATTCTTCTCATGATAAATGACAAAGAGTCCTACTTGTGCTAGAGTTCTTAAAACGATAATGTTGCGAACTTTTGAAAGGAGAGATTCTAGGGAGAAAATGCTGATTTTTGTGAAGATTGAAGAGCACAAAACCTCTATAATAAAGGGGGCACGCTCCAACCAAAAAGAAGGAAGACTTTTGAGTTATTTTCTGGTTTAGAAGTATGTTCTTCAGTATCTCCTTGTGTAGCTAATTTCTTTCTTTGGTTAAGGGTGGTTTCAAAGCCCTAGACATGGTTATTAGTTAATAAATTTCAGAAATTTTATTTCATCTCTCTTTCATCTCTCTTTAAATTATATTTATATTCCTTTGATTTTATTATCTATTAATTCTTTCTTGTTTTCTTGGGTGTACAATGAGGTGAGAATGTTAGTAAATTTATTGCTAGTGTAGAATTTTGATCCATGATTTTCAAGGCTTTCTAAACAAAAGTAGCAAATTATTTTCAATGGTTATGGGATATTTTTAGTTTGATTACATAAGGAATAAACTCAACTTTTATAAACCGAACTTGTGCTTTTGTTGCTTGATTCAACCCATATCTTTCTTGATTAATTGCTTTCATTATACCGAATTTAGAGAACTTGTTCTAGGTTATTTAATGGGAAGAGTTTGAGTAAAGAACTTGTTTTACTGAATATTGACTATTGCCATATTTATAGAGATTGAGAACGAATCCTTAACCATATTTCTTATCAAATTCTTAATTCTTTAAATCTGTCTTTTCTAAATTCCAGTTTCCAATTTATTTTCTTTTGCTTTGTTTACGTATCAAACAATCTTCAAACCCCCCCATATTTTATTTTCATATTTTTTAGAGTGTCATTAGTGTTTCTACAAGTTTTCGTTCAATTTTGTTGAGTCTAAGTAGGATTTTTTAATCACATTTTATTTTCTAGTCAGTATAGAGTTTAGTGTTTATCTTGTGTCAATAACACTTAATTAGAAACAATCTCTTGTGGGGATGACCCTTGCTTGCTACCATACTCATTAACGATCATATTTATTACAAGGATTTATCTTGGTACGCATTTGTGCGTGCCAAACTTTGGCGCCATTGCCGGGGATTGATTTGCCTAATTAATTTGTTATTTTCTTTTCCTTTGTCTATTTTTTTTATTTATTCATCCTAATTAGTTTTTGTTTTTAATTTTTCTAGTACTTTTGCATGAATGTTCAAGTATAATGGAGAAGAAGTAGATCAACATCTTTAAAGGAACTTTGAATTTACATCATTTACTTTTTATGTCCACCAAGCAGTTCACACATGTTCCTCTTTCACCATAATCTTCACATCCAATTTCATTCCACATGTTGAATTCAATCAAGTATTATATACTTCCATTGTATCTAGTTCAACACCAAAGTCCATTCTAGATATGGAGATGGAAGCTGCGGCTGAACAAAGAAAGCTCCAACTAAATGAGCATGAGGAAATTAGAAACGACGCTTATGAGAACTCACGAATCTACAATAAGAAAAATAAGGCTTTCCATGACAAAATGATTTCAAGAAAGAGTTTTGTTATTGGACAAAAAATTCTTCTATTTCATTCACGCCTTAATTTATTTCCTTGTAAGTTACGTTCTTGATGGGTTGGTCCTTTTATTGTTACTAACATTTTTCTTCATGGTGCAGTGGAAATCAGGAGCTTGAAGATGAAAAAGGAGTTCAAAGTTAATGGACATTGACTCAAGCCTTACTATGAGTCCCTCATAGCGCAAGATGTGGAGAATGTACCTCTCCATGAACCCGAGTCTCTTGATGGATAAATGCGGTTACAAGTCAGGCTGAGGACACTAAACCAAGTGCTAATTGGGAGGCAACCCAAAGGATGAAGGGCACGCCATACTCAGATCTGCTCTTCCCTTTCCATTTCTTCTCTTTTTAATTCTTTGCTTCATTTAATATTCTCATGGGAGTAATTAGTGTTACATTGGGGACAATATAAGAATTAAGTGCAGGGAGGAAGGATTTCAGACTTCTTCACACTCGTTCTCTCTCTCTGTGTCACTCTCTCTTTCTCTTTCTCTCGCTATCTCTCTCTCACTCATTCTCTCTCCCCTGCTTGATATCTCTCTCTCTCTCTATATATATATATCTATCTCTCGCTCTCTTTATCTCTCTATCTATCTCTCCCTCTCTTTCTCTCTCTCGCTATCTCCCTATCTCTCTCTCTCTATCACACTCTCTCTCTCACTCCCTCCCTCACTCTCTCCCCCACTCTCTCTCTCGCTCTCTCTCTCTCTCTCTCTCTCACATGATATCTCTCTCGCTATCTCCCCCTCTCGCTATCTCCCTCTCTCTCGCTATCTCACTCACTCTCACATCACACATACTCTCTCACACTCTCTCTCCACTGTCTCTCTCTCTCTCTTTTGCTCTCTCTCTCTCCCTTGCTCTCTCTCTTGCTATCTCTCTCTCTCACTCTATCTCATTCTCTCTCTCTCTCTCGCTATCTCCCTCTCTCACTATATCTCTCCCTCTCTCTCACACACACTCTCTATCTTTCTAACTCTCACTCACACACACACACACACACACACTCTCTCTCTCTCTCTCTCTCTCTCTCTCTCTTTCTCTTGTTCTCTCTCTCTCTCTCTCTTTCCATGACAAAATGATTTCAATAAAGAGTTTTGTTATTGGACAAAAAGTTCTTCTATTTCATTCACGCCTTAATTTATTCCCTGGTAAGTTACGTTCTCGATGGATTGGTCCTTTTATTGTTACTAACATTTTCCTCATGGTGCATTGGAAATCAGGAGCTTGAAGACGAACAAGGAGTTCAAAGTGAATGGACATATACTCAAGCCTTACTATGAGTCCTTTGTAACATAAAATGTGGAAAATGTACCTCTCCATGAACCCGAGTCTCTTGACAGATAAATGCAGTTACATGTCTGGCTGAGGATACTAAACCAAGAGCTATCTGTGAGGCAACCCAAAGGATGAAGGGCACGCTATACTCGAATTTGCTCTTCCCTTTACATTTCTTCTATTTCTAATTCTTTGCTTCATTTATTCTTCTCATCGGATGAATTAATGTTACATTGTGGACGATGTAAGAATTAACTTGGGGTGGGGATTTCAGACTTCTTTACATTTTTTTCTTTTGTTTCTTTTAAAAACAAAACAAACAAACAAACAAAATATCATTAGTTGCTTTGTTTTGATTAGTTTGAGCTAAATTTTGTTTTTATGAATCTTTGGATACTTTCTAACAACCATGATGAGAACTAAGCTTTAATGTTATGGCTTTGATTGATTAGGAACATGGATTTAGGTCCTGATATTATTCCTTGGTTAATATGTTTTGATGATAATTATGCTCAAATCATCATCGTGCACAATAACCATGTTTTTCGGTATAGAAGCACACTTGTTAGGATGAGTAAAATGCTTATATCATTTTAATTACCTTTGTGAGACATTTTGAGACACTGAATTTCTTTTGAGAGGTGTAATATTATGATCCTATTATTTCTTATTCTTACTTTGACTATTACTTGAGTTGACATGCAACATGAGGATTAAATATTAAAACTTTTCCGAAGGTCTTTTGAAGCGAATGATTGATCCAGTACCTCTTCAAAAAATGATAAAGGCATTAGGATTTACCATCATAGCCAAATCAGCTAGTGCCTCGTTGATGTTCTCACGAGAACATTCCCCTTAGTGAGCCACTTTGAGCTTTCATTAAACCTTTTCTTTGTTAACCCCATCTCTTTACCTCTTACCCATAGTGTAGATCCTCACCCTTAACCTAAAGATGAAGTGGAGATAACATTGAAGAGACTTATTTTATATGCAAGGTCCATTCAACAAACACTTGGGGTTGTCAAAACAAAAAGTGAAGAGGAAGAAGAAAGAGAAATGAATTGAAAATGAAGAAAAAGAAGAAGAAGAAGCATGGGGTGAAAAGTTATTCTTGTAAACTTTCTTTGAGAAAATGGAAATATTAAAAGAAAAGTGCAAAGAAAAATTGTATTGATTAAATATGTTCTTGGATGTTATAAGGTTCCTTGAATATTTTGATGACGTCTCTCACTCCATGAGTCTTTAGAACCTTTGTTGCATCCTTTTTGTCAATTCTTTTAGCCACTACCCCTAGCCCCATAACAACCTTAATTGAAGACCTTGTGATTTGGGGTGGTACCGAAAACTAAGTGGAGAATTGTACCCAAGAGAAATCATATAATGTCACCGATCCTTTCACTCAAGTAATGGTATTCTTTGAAAATAGATTGAGAGAATAAATAGTTGAGTGATCTTCTTTGTGAGGCTTACGGAGCATTTACTTGTTCAAAGCATGCATAGAATAAATTATCATTAACATTGGCTATTTCACACAAACACTTCAAGGCTATAATCTCTTATTATTCTCTGAGACAAATTGTTAGAAGGTTAGTTCTTTTTGTCTACGCTTGGATTGCTAAAGGACTAGCAATAAGTTGGTTGGGGGTTGTGATAAGTGCAAAAAACACATTTGATTCATTTTTAAATAATCACATTTTTGAAAAGAAGAGATTAAATATAATATTTTATGTAATTATATCACAAGTATTACATTCGGATAATAATTTTGTTTTAAATGTGTTTTCAGGTTACAAAAATAAGCAACATGAAAATGAGTTCAAAATGGTCTAAAACTATATCTCCAGCTGCCTCCAACTCTCTGTGTGCCACCTAATGAATTTTGAAATTTGAAATTTGATCAATTCAAAATTTGAATTTCAAATTAAGCATCAAATTCGGTAGATTTGCACAGTCAAAGATAAACGAACATGACATGATAATCCTAATTTTTCTACAATGCAAATCTTACACGGTTGCAAAGATAAAGAGATTAAGATTCCATGCCATGCTTAAAAGATCCAAGTATAGTTCAATTAATCTCATTTGGCCCTAAACACGTCCCATTGCATCTTTTGGACTTTGCATGGTATTAGAAGAACCTAAACTGACCACTACACTCCAAGTTCTTATCCAAAATGTGTATTGAGTGTCATAAGTCAAGTCGAGTGCAATCCATGCCAAAAGAGCCAAGTTTAGCCAAGTTCATCTTATTTGGGCCTAAACTCATTCCATTGGGTCCTTTTGACTCGACATGGCTCTAGAAGCACAACAAATGACAACCGCACTCCAAATTCTTATCCAAAACGTGTATAGTCAAAAGTCAGGTCGAGTACATTTGTGCGTGCCAAACTTTGGCGCCATTGCCGGGGATTGATTTNAAAACGTGTATAGTCAAAAGTCAGGTCGAGTACATGTCATGCTCGAAGATCCAAGTTACGTTCATCTCATTCAGGCAATAGATCCAATTTTAGAAGCATCTAAAAGGATAACCACACTCTAAATCTTATTAGAAATGTGTATTGGGTGGGTAGCCAAGTTTAGTCAATTTCATTTTATTTGGGCCTAAACACATCCTGTTGGGTAAATTTTGAATCTGCATGGTTCTTGAAGCACAAAAAATGATCACCACACTCAAAATACTTATCCAAAACTTGAATTGGGTGTCAAAAGTCAGATGGAGTATGTGTCACACCCAAAAGATCCAAGTATAGCCAATTTCATCTGATTTAGGCCTGAACCAATCCCATTGGGTCTTTTTGATTTCGCATGGCACTAGAAACACCTAAAATGACAAGCACACTCATAATTCTTATCCAAAACGTGTATTGGGTGTTTAGCCAAGTTCATCTCATTTTTTATCGAAAATGTGTATTGGTTGTCATAACTCAGGTCGAGTGCAATCCATGCTCAAAAGAGCCAAGTTTAGCCAAGTTCATCTCATTTGGGCTTAAACACGTTCCATTGAGCCTTTTTCACTCGGCATGGCACTAGAGGCACGTCAAATGGCCACCAAGCTCTAAATATGCAAAATGGGTATTGGGTGTCAAAAGTAAGGTTGAGTACATGCCATGCCCACAAGATTCCAGTATAGCCAAGTTCCTTTTATTTGGGCATAAACACGTCCGATTGAGGTTTTTTTTTACGTTTCATAGTACTAGAAGAACCTAAAATGACAACCACACTCCAAATTCTTATCCAAAATGTGTATTGGGCGTTTAGCCAAGTTCTTCATTTCATATAGGCCTAAACAGGGCCCATTGGGCCTTTTTGACTCCGCATGGTACTAGAAGCACCTGAAATGACAACGACACTCATAAATCTGACCCAAAAATGTGCATTGGGTGTTTAGCCAAGTGCGTCTCATTTGGGCCTAAACACGTCCTATTAGGTATTTTTGACTGTGCATGGCACTAGAAGCACCTAAAATGACTACCAAACACCAAATTCTTCTAAAAACAAGTAGAGGGTGTCAAAAGTAAGGTCGAGTACATGTCATGCCCTGAAGATCCAAGTATAGCATATTTAATCTCATTTGGGACTAAACACATTCCATTGGGTATATTTGACTCTACATGGCACTAGAAGCACCTAAAATGATAACCACACTCCAAATTCTCATCCAAAATATTTATCGGATGTTAGAAATCAGGTTGAGTGCATTAAATGTCCAACAGATCCAAGTTTAGTCAAGTTCATCTCATTTGGGAATAAACACGTCCCATTGGGCCCTTTTGACTCGGAATGGTACTAGAAGTACCTAAAATGACAACCACACTCCAAATTATTATTCAAAACATGGATTGGGTGTCAAAAGTCAGGTCAAGTACATGCCCTGCCCAAAAGATCCTTATTTATCCAAGTTCATCTCATTTGGGCCTAAACAAGCCTCATTGAGTTTTTGTACTCTGCTCTATATTAGAAGCACCTAAAATGACCACCACACTAAAATTCTTTTCCAAAATGTGTATTGGGTTTAGAAGTCAGGTCGAGTACATGTCATGCCTAAAAGATTCAAGTTTAGCCAAGTTCACTCATTTGGGCCTAAACACATCCCAATGGGTCTTTTTGACTCTACGTGGCACTAGAAGAACCTCAATTGACAACCAAACTCAAAATTCTCATCCAAAACGAGTATTGGGCGTTTGGCCAAGTTTAGCCAAGTTTAGTTAAGCTCATCTCCTATGGGTCAAAAGAAGTTCCATTGGGTCTTTTTTTTCTCCGCACGGCATTAGAAGCACCTAAATTGACAACCACACTACAAATTCTTATCCAAAACATCTATTAGGCATTTAGCCAAGTTTAGCCAAGATCATCTCATATGGGCCTTAACAAGTCCCAATGGGTCTTTTGACTTCAGAAGGCATTAGAAGCAACATCTAAAATTACAACCACAATCATAATTCTTTTCCAAAAAATGTATTGGGCATTTAGCGAAGTTTAGTCAATTTCGTCTCATTTGGGCCTAAAACACGTCCCATTGGGTCTTTTTTACTCTGCATGGCACGAGAAGCACCAAAATGACCACTACACTCCAAATATTTTTCCAAAACTTGTATTGGGTGTCAAAAGTAAGGTCGAGTACATGTCATGCCCAAAATATCCAAGAATACACAAGCTCATCTGATTTGGGCCTAAACAAATCTCATTAGGTCTTCTTAACTTCACATGGCACTAGGAGCACCTAAAATGACAAGCACACTCATAACTCTTGTAAAAAATGTGCATTGGGTCTTTAGCCAAGTTTAGCCAAGTTCATCTCATTTGGGCCTAAACACGTCCCATTGGTCTTTTTCACTCCACATGGCACTCAAAGCAACTAAAATGACCACAACACTCTAAATTATTATCCACAACGCGTGTTGAGTGTCAAAAGTCAGGTCGAGTACATGCCATGCCTAAAAGATCCAAGTATAGTTCAATTCATTTCATTTGGCCCAAAACACGTCCCATTGTGTCTTTTGGACTTTGCATGGTATTAGAAGAACCTAAACTAACCATCGCACTCCAAATTCTTATCCAAAATGTGTATTGGGTGTCATAAGTCAGATTGAGTGCAATCCATGCCAAAAGAACCATGTTTAGCCAAGTTCATCACATTTGGGCCTAAACTCGTTCCATTGGGTCTTTTTGACTCGGCATGGCTCTAGAAGCACAAAAAATGACAATCACACTCCAAATTCTTATCCAAAATGTGTATTGAGTGTCAAAAGTCAGGTCGAATACATGTCATGCATAAAAGATCCAAGTTTAGTGAAGCTCATCTCATTTGTGCATAAACACGTCTCATTGGGTCTTTCTGACTCTGTATGACACTAGAATTACATCAAATGACCACCACACTCCAAATTCATATCCCAAACATTTATTTGGTGTCAAAAGTCAGGTCGAGTACATGTCATGCCCAGAAGATCCAAGTTACGTTCGTCTCTTTTGGGTAATAGATTCACTTTTAGAAGCACCTAAAATGACAACCACACTCTAATTATTATCAGAAATGTCTATTGGGTGTTTAGCCAAGTTTAGTCAATTTCATCTTATTTGGGCCTAAACACATCCCATTGGGTCTTTTTGAATTTGCATGGTCCTTCAAGCACCAAAAATGACCACCACACTCCAAATGCTTATCCAAAATTTGAATGGGGTGTCAAAAGTTAGTTCGAGTACATGTCACACCCAAAAGATTCAAGTATAGCCAATTTCATCTGATTTAGGCCTATACACATCCCATTGGGTCTTTTTGATTTCGCATGGAACTAGAAACACCTAAAATGACAGGTACACTCATAATTTTTTATCCAAAACGTGTATTGATTTTTTAGCTAAAGTTCATCTCATTTCTTATCCAAAATGTGTATTGGTTGTCATAAACCAGGTCGAGTGCAATCCTTACCCAAAAGAGCCAGGTTTAGCCAAGTTCATCTCATTTGGGCTTAAACACGTTCCAATTGGCCTTTTTGACTCGGCATGGCACAATAAGCACCTCAAATGACCACCAAGCTCTATAATTTATGCAAAATGGGTATGGGGTGTTATAAGTAAGGTTGAGTACATGCCATGCCCAAAAAATTTGAGTATAGCCAAGTTCATCTCATTTGGGCATAAACACGTCCGATTATTATCCAAAATGTGTATTGGGAGTCATAAGGCAAGTCGAGTGCATGTCGTGCCCAAACTATCTAAGTTTAGCCAAGCTTATCCCATTTGAGCCTAAACAGGTCCTGTTGGGTGTTTTTGACTTTGCATGACACTAGAAGCACCGAAAATGACCACCGCACTCCCAATTCTTATCCAAAACGTGTATTGGGTGACAAAAGTTAGGTCATGTACATGCCATGCACAAAAGATCCAGTTATAGCCAAGTTCATCTTATTTGGGCCTAAACACGTCCCATTAGGTCTTTTCACTCAACATGGCACTAGAAGCACCTAAACTTTCCACCACACTTTAAATTCTTATCCAAAACATTTATTGAGTGTCAAAAGTAAGGGCGAGTACATGCCATGCCTAAAAGATGCAAGTATACACAAGTTCATCTTATTTGGGCCCAAACACGTCCCATTGGGTCTTTTGACTCTGCAAGGCATTAGAAGCACCTAAAAAAACCACCACACACAAAATTCTTATCTAAAAAATGTATTGGGTGACAAAAGCCAGGTCGAGTACATGATATACCCAAAAGATCCATGTATAGTCATGTTCATCTTATTTGGGCCTAAACATGTCCCATTGCATCTTTTTAACTTTGCACGGTACTAGAAGAACCTGAAATGACCACCACACTCCAAATTCTTATCCAAAATGTGTATTGGGTGTCATAAGTCAGTTCGAGTGCAATCCATGCTGAAACAACCAAGTTTAGCCAAGTTCAACTCATTTGGGCCTAAAGTCATTCCAATGGGTTGTTTTGACTCGGCATGGCACTAGAAGCACAAAAAATGACCACCACAATAGAAGATTCAAATATAGCCAAGTTTATCTTATTTCGGCCAAAACACGTCTGAGTTTTTTTTTTTTACTTTTCATGGTACTAGAAGAACCTCAAATGACTACCACACTCTAAATTATTATCCAAAAGTTTTATTGGGTGTCATAAGTCAGGTTGAGTGCATGCCATGGCCAAAATATCTAAGTTTAGCCAAGCTAATCTCATTTGGGCCAAAACAGGTCCGATGGGATCTTTTCCACTTTACTTGGCATTAGAAGCACCTAAAATGACCATCACACTCCAAATACTAATCCAAATTGTGTATTGGGTGAAAAAAGTTAGGTCATGTACATGGCATGCACAAAAGTTCCAATTATAGCCAAGTTCATCTAATTTCAGCCTAAATATGTCCCAGTGTGTCTTTTGGACTTTGCATGGCACTAGAAGAACCTAAAATGACCACCACACTCCAAATTCTTATCTAAAATGTGTATTGGGTGTTACAAGTCAAGTCGAGTGCAATCCATGCCCAAAGAACCAAGTTTAGCGAAGTTCATCTCATTTAGGCTTAAACACGTTCCATTGGTTCTTTTCGACTCGACATGACACTAAAATCACCTTAAATGACCATCACACTCCGAATTCTTATACAAATTGTGTATCGGGTGTCAAAAGTAAGGTCGAGTACATGCTATGTCCAAAAGATCCAAGTTTAGTGAAGTTCATCTCATTTGGGCTTAAACATGTCCCATTGGGTCTTTTTGTCTCCGCATTGCATTAGAAGTACATTACATGACAACCACACTCGAAAATCTTATCCAAAATGTGTATTCGGTATAAAAAAATCAGGTCGAGCACATATCATTCCCAAATGTTTAAAGTTTAGCCAAGTTCATCTCATTTGGGCCTAAAGACATCCCATTGGGTCTTTTTGACTCGGCATGGCACTAGAAGCACCTAAATTGTCCACCACACTCCAAATTCTTATCCAAAATGTGGATTGAGTGTCAAAAGTCAGGTCGAGTACATACCATGCCCAAATTATCCAAGTTTAGCCAAGTTCTTCTCATTTGAGATTAAAAACATCCCATTGGGTCTTTTTGACTCTGTAGGACACTAGGGTGTTGAGCCAAGTTTGTCTCATTGGGCCTAAACACGTCTCATTGGGTCTTTTTTACTCTGCATGGTATTGAAAGCACCAAGCATGACCACCACACTCCAAATACTAATCTAAAATATTTTGGGTGTCAAAAGTCAGGTCGAGTATGATCCATACCCAAAAGATCCCTGTATAGCCAAGTTCACCTCATTTGGTCCTAAACATGTCTCATTGATCGTTTTGACTCCGCAAGGCAGTAGAAGCACTTAAAATGAACACCACACTCCAAATTC
>QANY01005298.1:0-27557 GCA_003255025.1 Datisca glomerata | reverse complement strand
ACCGTGTTTTTTTGGACATATTACTAGGCTATGACGGATAATACCTGTCGCACCTGTAGGTCTCTGAATAAGCTTAAATTTGATATCTTACAGGGCCCGTGGTTCCACTCGTGTCTAAAATTATGCCCTAGGGAAATGGACACGCGCTTGCTACGATCCGTCCGTGATAGCAGTTCTAAAGCTGCACTGTCCTTATATTTTTGGACACAAAACTCCGCTCTGACAGATAAACCTTGTCACACCTGTAGATCTCTGAATAAGCTTCAATTGGATGTCTTACATGGCCCGTAATTCCACCCGTGTCAAAACTTATGCCTTATGAAAGTGGACAAGCGCGTGTTTTTTTGGACACAAAACTCTGCTCTGATAGATAAACCTTATCACACATGTAACTCTCTGAATAAGCTTCAATTTGATATCTTACAAGGCCAGTGGTTCCACCCGTGTCAAAAGTTACGCCCTACGGAAATGGACATGCGCGTACTACGATCCGTCTGTTACACCAATTCTAAAGCTGCACAGGCCAGTGGTTCCACCCGTGTCAAAAGTTATTCCCAATGGAAGTGGACACGCGCTAGCTACGATCCGTCTGTGACAACAGTTCTAAAGCTGCACTGTCTATGTATTTGTGGACACAAAACCCCGCTCTGATGGATACACCCTGTCACACCTATAGTTCTCTGATTAATATTCAAAATGATATCTTACAGGGCCCGTGATTCCACCCGTATCAAAAGTTATGCCCTACGGAAGTGGACATGCGCGTGCTACGATCTGACTATTACAGCAGTTCTAAAGATACATTGCCCGTGTTTTTTTGGACACAAAAGTCCACTCTGACGGATAGACCCTGTAGCACCTGTACGTCTGTTAATAAGCTTCAGTTTGATATCTTACAGGTCCCGTGGTTCCACCCGTGTCTAAAATTATGCCATAGGGAAGTGGACACGCCTCTGACGATCTGCCTATTACAGTAGTTCAAAAGATACACTGACCGTGGTATTTTGGACATAAAACTAGGCTATGACGGGTAAACCCTATCGCACCCATAGGTCTCTGAATAAGCTTCAATTTGATATCTTACACGTGGTTCCACCCGTGTCAAAAGTTAAGCCCAACGGAAACGGACACGCGCTTGCTACGATCCGTCTGTGAAATTGTTCTAAAGCTGCACTGTCCATGTTTTTTTGGACACAAAACTCCACTCTGACAGTTAAACCCGTTCACACCTGTAGCTATCTGAATAAGCTTCAATTTGATATCTTACAGGGCACGTGGTTCCACCCGTGTCAAAATTTATGCCCTACGAAAATGGACACACGCGTGCTACGATCCGTCAGTTACAGCAGTTTTTAAGCTGCACTATCCGCGTTTTCTTGGATACACAACTCAGCTCTGACAAGTAAACCCTGTCGCACCTGTAGGTCTCTGAATAAGCTTCAATTTGATGTCTTACAGGGCCCGTGGTTCCACCCGTGTCAAAAGTTATGCCCTACGAAAATGGACACGCGCACGCTACGATCCGTCTGTGACAGCAGTTCTAATGCTGCACTGTCCGTGTTTTTTTGGACATCAAACTCCGTTCTGACGGATAAAATCTGTAGCACATGTAGGTCTATGAATAAGCTTCAATTTGATATCTTATAGGGCCCGTGGTTCCACCCATGTCAGAAATTATGCCCTACGAAAGTGGCATGCGCGTGCTACGATCCGTCTTTTGCAGCGGTTTTAAAGCTGCACTGACCGTGTTTTTTTGGACACAAATCTAGGCTATAGCGTGAAAGCCCTGTCGCACCTGTAGGTCTATGAATAAGCTTCAAATTGATAACTTACAGGGCCCTTTGTTCCACCCGTGTCAAAAGTTATGCCCTACTGAAGTGGACACGCGCGTGCTATCATCCGTCTGTAACAGCAGTTCTAAAGCTGCGCTGTCTGTGTTTTCATAGATACAAAATTTAGATCTGATGGGTAAACCCTATCGCACCTGTAGGTATCAGAATAAGCTTCAATATGATGTCTTACAGGGCCCGTGGTTCCACCCGTGTCAAAAGATATGCCTTACGGAAGTGGACACGCGCTTGCTACGATCCGTCTGTTACACCAATTCTAAAGCTGCATAGTCCGTGTTTTCTAGAGGAAAACCTAGGATTTGAAGGGTAAACCCTGTTGCACATGTAGGTCTCTGAATAAGCTTCAATTTGATATCTTACAGGGTCCGTGGTTCCACCCGTGTCAAAAGTTATGCCCTACGGAGGTATACACGCACGTGCTACGATCCGCCTGTTACAGCAGTTCTAAGCTGCACTATTCATGTTTTTTGGACACAAAACCCCACTCTGACAGATAAAAACCCTGTAGCACCAGTAGGTCTGTGAATAAGCTTCAATTTGATATCTTACAGGGCCCGTGGTTCCACCCGTGTCTAAAATTATGCCCTAAGGAAGTGGACATGCGCGTGCTACGATCCGTCTATTACAGTTGTTCTAAAGCTGCACTGACCGTGTTTTTTGGACATATAACTAGGCTATGACGGATAATACCAGTCGCACCCGTAGGTCTCTAAATAAGCTTAAATTTGATATCTTATAGGGCCCGTGGTTCCACTCGTGTCTAAAATTATGCCTTAGGGAAGTGGACACGCGCTCGCTACGATCCGTCCGTGACAGCAGTTCTAAAGCTGCACTGTCCTTGTATTTTTGGACACAAAACTCCGCTCTGACAGATAAACCCTGTCACACCTGTAGGTCTCAGATAAACCCTGTCACAAAATTCCACCCATGTCAAAAGTTATGCCTTATGAAAGTGGACAAGCGCGTGTTTTTTTGGGCACAAAACTCTGTTCTGATAGATAAACCCTTTCACACCTGTAGCTCTCTGAATAAGCTTCAATTTGATATCTTATAAGGCCAGTGGTTCCACCCGTGTCAAAAGTTACACCCTACGGAAATGGACATGCGCGTGCTACAATCCGTCTGTTACACCTATTCCAAAGCTGCACAATCCATGTTTTCTAGAGTCAAACCTAGGATCCGATGAGTAAACCATGTTGCACCTATAGGTCTCTGAATAATCTTCAATTTGATATCTTACAAGGCCCATGGTTCCACCCGTGTCAAAAGTTATGTCCTACAGAATTGGACACGTGTGCGCTACGATTTGTCTGTGACAGCAGTTCTAAAGATGCACTGTCCGTGTTTTTTTTGACACAAAACTCCACTCTGACGGATAAACCCTGTAGCACCTGTAGGTCAGTGAATATGCTTTAGTTTGATATCTTACAGGGCCCGTGGTTCCCCCCGTGTCTAAAATTATGTCCTAGGGAAGTGGACATGCGCATGCTACGATCCACCTATTAGAGTAGTTCTAAAGCTGCACTCACTGTGTTTTTTTGGACATCAAACTCCGCTCTGACGGATAAACCCTGTAGCACCTGTAGGTCTATGAATAAGCTTCAATTTGATATCTGATCCGTCTTTTGCAGCAGTTTTAAAGCAGCACTGACCATGTTTTTTTGGAAATAAATCTAGGCTTTGGTTTGGAAGCCCTGTCGCACCAGTAGGTCTATAAATAAGCTTCAAATTGATATCTTACAGGGCCCTTTGTTCCACCCGTGTCAAAAGTTATGCCCTACGGAAATGGACACGCGCGTGCTATGATCCGTCTGTTCCAGTAGTTCTNATATAAACCCTGTAGCACCTGTAGGTCTATAATAAGCTTCAATTTGATATCCTACAGGGTCCGTGGTTCCACCCGTGTCAAAAGTTATGCCCTACGGAAGTGAACACGCGCCTGCTACGATCTGTCTGTTACAGCAGTTCTAAAGCTGCACTGTTCGTGTTTTTTTGGACACAAAACCTCACTCTGACGGATAAACCTGTAGCACCTGTGGTTCCACCCTTGCCTAAAATTATGCCCTAGGGAAGTGGACATGTGCATGCTACGATCCGTCTATTACAGTAGTTCTAAACCTACACTGACCGTGTTTTTCTGGATATATAACTAGGCTATGACAGGTAAACCCTGTCGCACATGTAGGTCTATGAATAAGCTTCAATTTGATATCTTACAGGGCCCGTGGTTCCACCCGTGTCAAAAGTTATGCCCAACGGAAGTGGACACGCGCTTGCTACGATCCTTCAGTGACAGCAGTTCAAAAGCTGCACTATTCATGTTTTTTTGGACACAAAACTCTGCTTTGACAGACAAACTCTGTCGCACCAGTAGCTCTCTGAATAAGCTTCACTTTTATATCTTACAGGACCCGTGGTTCCAGCCGTGTCAAAAGTTAAGCCCTACGGAAGTGGACACGCGCTTGCTACGATCCGTCTGTGACAACAGTTCTAAAGATGCACTGTCCACGTTTTCTGGGACAAAAAACTCCACTCTGACAGATAAACCTGATCACACCTGTAGCTCTCTGAATAAGCTTCAATTTGATATCTTACAGGGCCCTTGGTTCGACCCGTGTCAAAAGTTATGCCCTACAGAAATGGACACGCGCGTGCTACGATCCGTCTGTTACAGCAGTTCTAAAGCTGCACTATCTATGTTTTCTTGGCTATAAAACTCAGCTCTGACAGGTAAACCCTGACGCACCTATAGGTCTCTAAATAAGCTTCAATTTGATGTCTTACAGGACCCGTGGTTCCACCCGTGTCAAAAGTTATGCCTTACGGAAGTGGACACACGCGGGCTACGATCCGTCTGTTACAACAATTCTAAAGCTGTACAGTCTCGTGCTTTCAAAAGTCAAACCTAGTATCCGATGAGTCAACCCTGTTGCACCTGTAGGTCTCTGAATAATCTTCAATTCCATATCTTACAGGGCCCGTGTTTCCACCCGTGTCAAAAGTTATGCCCTACGGAATTGGACGCGCGCGCTATGATCCGCCTGCGACAGCAGTTCTAAAGCTGCACTGTCAGTGTTTTTTTGGACACAAAAAAAAACTTCGCTCTGATGGATAAATCCTTCAGCACCTGTAAGTCTATGAATAAGCTTCAATATGATATCTTACAGGGCCCGTGGTTCCACCCATGTCAAAATTTATGCCTTACGGAAGTGGACATGCGCGTGCTACGATCCGTCTGTTACAGCAGTTCTAAAGCTGCACTGTCCGTGTTTTCTTGGATACAAAACTCAACTCTGACGGGTAAACCCTATCGCACAAGTATGTATCTGAATAAGCTTCAATTGGATGTCTTATAGGGCCCGTCCATGATTCCACCCGTGTCAAAAGTTATGCCTTATGGAAGTGGACACGCGCGTGCTACGATCCGTCTGTTACACCAATTCTAAAGCTTCACAGTCTCGTTCTTTCTAAAGTCAAACCTAGGATCCGATGAGTAAACCCTGTTGCACCTGTAGGTCTCTGAATAAGCTTCAATTTGATGTTTTACAGGGCCCGTGGTTCCACCCGTGTCAAAAGTTATGCCCAACGGAAGTGGACACGCGCGTGCTACGATCCATTTGTGACAGCAGTTCTAAAGCTGCACGATCTGTCTATTACTGCAATTCTAAAGCTGCACTGACTGTATTTTTTTGGACACGCGCGGGCTACGATCTGTCTGTTACACCAGTTCTAAAGCTGCATTGTTCGTGTTTTTTTTAACACAAAACCTCGCTTTGACGGATAAACCCTGTAGCACCTGGGGTTCCACCCGTGTCTAAAATTATGCCCTAGGGAAGTGGACATGCGCATGCTACGATAAGTCTATTACAGTAGTTCTAAAGCTGCACTGACCGTGTTTTTTTGGACATATAACTAGGCTATGATAGGTAAACCCTGTCGGACCTGTAGGTCTATGAATAAGCTTCAATTTTATATCGTACAAGTCCCGTGGTTCCACCCGTGTCAAAAGTTATGCCCAACGGAAGTGGACACGCGCTTGCTACGATCCGTCTGTGACAGCAGTTCTAAAGCTGCATTGTTTGTTTTTTTGGTCTGACAGATAAACTCTGTCGCACCTATAGCTCTCTAAATAAGCTTCAATTTGATATCTTACAGGGTCCGTGGTTCCACCCGTGTCAAAATTTATGCCCTACGGAAATGGACACGCGCGTGCTACGATCCGTCCGTTACAGCAGTTCTAAAGCTGCACAGTCCGTGTTTTCTTGGATAAAAACCCAGCTCTGACAGGTAAACCCTGCCGCACCTTCGGACTCTGAATAAGCTTCAATTTGATGTCTTACAGGACCCGTGGTTCCACCCGTCTCAAAAGTTATGCCTTACAGAAATGGACACGCCCGTGCTACGATCTGTCTGTTACACCAATTATAATTATGCACAGTCCGCATTTTCTAGACTCAAACCTATTATCCGATGAGTAAACCCTGTTTCACCTGTAGCTCTCTGAATAATCTTCAATTTGATATCATAAAAGGGCCGTGGCTCCACCCGTGTAAAAAGTTATGCCCTACAGAAGTGGACACGCGCGCGCTACGATTTGTCTGTGACAACAGTTCTAAGCCCGCACTGTCCATGTTTTTTTGGACATATAACTCCGTTCTGACAGATAAACTCTGTCCCACCTGTAGTTCTCTGATTAAGCTTCAATTTGATATCTTACAGGGTCCGTGGTTCCACCCGTGTCAAAAGTTATGCCCTACGGAAATGGACACGCGCGTGCTTTTATCCGTCTGGTACAGCAGTTCTAAAGCTGCACTGTCCGTGTTTTCTTGGATAAAAACTCAGCTCTGACGGGTAAACCCTATCTCACCTGTTTGTCGGACTCTGAATAAGCTTCAATTTGATGTGTTACAGGGCCCGTGGTTCCACCCGTGTCAAAAGTTATGGCTTACGGAAATGGACACGCGCGTGCTACGATACGTCTGTTACACCAATTCTAAAGCTGCACAGTCCGTGTTTTGTAGAGTCAAACATAGGATCTGATGAGTAAACCTTGTTGCACTTGTAGGTCTCTGAATAATCTTCAATTTGGTATTTTAAAGGGCCCGTGGTTCCACCCGTGTCCAAAGTTATGCCCTAAGGAAGTGGAAACGCGCGCGCTACGATCCGTCTGTGACAGTAGTTCTAAAGCTGCACTGTCCGTGTTTATTTGACACAATACTCCGCTCTGACGGATAAACACTATCACACCTGTAGGTCTCTGAATAAGCTTTAATTTGATATCTTACAGGGACCATGGTTCTACCCTTGTCAAAAGTCATGCCCTCCGAAAATGGACTCGCGCGTGCTACGATCCATCAGTTATAGCAGTTCTAAAGCTGCAATGTCCGTGTTTTCTTGGATACAAACCTCATCTCTGATGGGTAAACCCTGTCGCACCTGTAGGTCTCTGAATAAAATTCAATTTGATGTCTTACAGGGCTCGTGGTTCCACCCGTGTCAAAATTTATGCCTTACGGAAGTGGACACGCGCGTGATACAATCCGTTTGTTACACCAATTCTAAAGCTGCACTGTTTGTGTTTTCTAGGTGTATGAATAAGCTTCAATTTGATATCTTATAGGGCCCGTTGTTCCACCCGTGTCAAAAGTTATGCCCTACAAAAATGGACACGCGCACGCTACGATCCGTCTGTGACTGGTAAACCCTATCGCACCTGTAGGTATCTGAATAAGCTTCAATTTGATGTCTTACAGGGCCCGTGGTTCCACCCGTGTCAAAAGTTATGCCTTATGGAAGTGGACACGCGCGTGCTACGATACGTCTGTTACACCAATTCAAAAGCTGCACAGTCTCATGCTTTCTAAAGTCAAACCTAGGATCTGATGAGTAAACCCTGTTGCACCTGTAGGTCTTTGAATAAGCTTCAATTTGATGTCTTATAGGGCCCGTGGTTCCACCTGTGTCAAAAGTTATGCCCAGCAAGAGTGGACACGTGTGTGCTACGATCCATTTGTGACAGCAGTTCTAAAGCTGCACTGTCCGTGTTTTTTTGGACATCAAACTCCGTTTTGACGGATAAACTCTGTACCACATGTAGGTCTATGAATAAGCTTCAATTTGATATCTTATAGGGCCCGTGGTTCCACCCATGTCAGAAATTATGCCCTACGAAAGTGGCGTGCGCGTGCTACGATCCTTCTTTTGCAGCAGTTTTAAAGCTGCACTGACCGTGTTTTTTTGGACACAAGTCTATGCTATGGTGTGAAAGCCCTGTCGCACCTGTACGTCTATGAATAAGCTTCAAATTGATATCTTACAGGGCCCTTTGTTCCACCCGTGTCAAAAGTTATGCCCTACGGAAGTGGACACGCACGTACTATGATCCGTCTGTTACAGCAGTTCTATAGCTGCATAGTCCGTGTTTTCTAGAGGAAAACCTAAGATTTGAAGGGTAAACCCTGTTGCACATGTAGTTCTAAAGCTGCACTGACCGTGTTTTTTTGGACATATTACTAGGCTATGACGGGTAATACCTGTCGCACCTGTAGGTCTCTGAATAAGCTTAAATTTGATATCTTACAGGGCCCGTGGTTCCACTCGTGTCTAAAATTATGCCCTAGGGAAATGGACACGCGCTTGCTACGATCCGTCCATGATAGCAGTTCTAAAGCTGCACTGTCCTTATATTTTTGGACACAAAACTCCGCTCTGACAGATAAACCTTGTCACACCTGTAGGTCTCTGAATAAGCTTCAATTTGATGTCTTACATGGCCTGTAATTCCACCCGTGTCAAAACTTATGCCTTATGAAAGTGGACAAGCGCGTGTTTTTTTGGGCACAAAACTCTGCTCTGATAGATAAACCTTATCACACATGTAGCTCTCTGAATAAGCTTCAATTTGATATCTTACAAGGCTAGTGGTTCCACCCGTGTCAAAAGTTACGCCCTACGGAAATGGACATGCGCGTGCTACGATCCGTCTGTTACACCAATTCTAAAGCTGCACAGTCCATGTTTTCTAAAGTCAAACCTAGGATCCGATGAGTAAACCCTGTGGCACCTATAGGTCTCTGAATAATCTTCAATTTGATATCTTACAGGGCCCGTGATTCCACCCTTATCAAAAGTTATGCCCTACGGAAGTGGACACG
Source organism: Datisca glomerata (assembly GCA_003255025.1). NCBI lineage: Eukaryota > Viridiplantae > Streptophyta > Magnoliopsida > Cucurbitales > Datiscaceae > Datisca > Datisca glomerata. Next base: position 18,553 of record QANY01005298.1, on the reverse strand, counting down.
CGCGTGCTACGATCTGTCTGTTACAGCAGTTCTAAAGCTACACTGTCCGTGTTTTTTTGGACACAAAACTCCACTCTGATGGATAGACCCTGTAGCACCTGTACGACTGTTAATAAGCTTCAGTTTGATATCTTATAGGGCCCATGGTTCCACCCGTGTCTAAAATTATGCCATAGGGAAGTGGACACGCCTCTGACGATCCGCCTATTACAGTAGTTCAAAAGATGCACTGACCGTGGTATTTTGGACATAAAACTAGGCTATGACGGGTAAACCCTGTCGCACCTGTAGGTCTCTGAAAAAGCTTCAATTTGATATCTTACAGGGCCCGTGGTTCCACCCGTGTCAAAAGTTAAGTCCTACGGAAACGGACACGCGCTTGCTACGATCCGTCTGTGAAACAGTTCTAAAGCTGCACTGTCCATGTTTTTTTGGATACAAAACTCCACTCTGATAGATAAACCCGATCACACCTGTAGCTCTCTGAATAAGCTTCAATTTGATATCTTAAAGGGACCTTGTCAAAAGTTATGCCCTACGGAAGTTGACACGCGCGTGCTACGATCTGTCTGTTACAGCAGTTCTAAAGCTGCACTGTCCGTGTTTTTTTGGACACAAAACAGCACTCTGACAGATAATCCCTGTAGCACCTATAGGCCTGTGAATAAGCTTCAATTTGATATCTTACAGGTCCCGTGGTTCCACCTGTGTCTAAAATTATGCCCTAGGGAAGTGGATATGCGCATGCTATGATCCGTCTATTAAAGTTGTTCTAAAGCTGCACTGATCGTGTTTTTTCAGACATATAACTAGCCTATGAAGGGAAAACCCTGTCGCAGCTGTAGGTCTCTGAATAAACTTGAATTTGATATCATACAGGGCCCGTGGTTCCACCCGTGTCAAAAGTTATTCCCAATGGAAGTGGACACGCGCTAGCTACGATCCGTCTGTGACAACAGTTCTAAAGCTGCACTGTCTGTGTTTTTGTGGACACAAAACCCCGCTCTGATGGATACACCCTGTCACACCTATAGTTCTCTAATTAATATTCAATTTGATATCTTACAGGGCCCGTGATTCCACCCGTATCAAAAGTTATGCCCTACGGAAGTGGACATGCGCGTGCTACGATCCGACTATTACAGCAGTTCTAAAGATACATTGTCCGTGTTTTTTTGGACACAAAACTCCACTCTGACGGATAGACCCTGTAGCACCTGTACGTCTGTTAATAAGCTTCAGTTTGATATCTTACAGGGCCCGTGGTTCCACCCGTGTCTAAAATTATGCCATAGGGAAGTGGACACGCCTCTGACGATCTGCCTATTACAGTAGTTCAAAAGATACACTGACCGTGGTATTTTGGACATAAAACTAGGCTATGACGGGTAAACCCTATCGCACCCATAGGTCTCTGAATAGGCTTCAATTTGATATCTTACAGGGCCCGTGGTTCCACCCGTGTCAAAAGTTAAGCCCTACGGAAACTGACACGCGCTTGCTACGATCCGTCTGTGAAATTGTTCTAAAGCTGCACTGTCCATGTTTTTTTGGACACAAAACTCCACTCTGACAGTTAAACCCGATCACACCTGTAGCTATCTGAATAAGCTTCAATTTGATATCTTACAGGGCACGTGGTTCCACCCGTGTCAAAATTTATGCCCTACGAAAATGGACACACGCGTGCTACGATCCGTCTGTTACAGCAGATTTTAAGCTGCACTATCCGTGTTTTCTTGGATACAAAACTCAGCTCTGACAAGTAAACCCTGTCGCACCTGTAGGTCTCTGAATAAGCTTCAATTTGATGTCTTACAGGGCCCGTGGTTCCACCCGTGTCAAAAGTTATGCCCTACGAAAATGGACACGCGCACGCTACGATCCGTCTGTGACAGAAGTTATAATGCTGCACTGTCCGTGTTTTTTTGGACATCAAACTCCGTTCTGACGGATAAAATCTTTAGCACATGTACGTCTATGAATAAGCTTCAATTTGATATCTTATAGGGCCCGTGGTTCCACCCATGTCAGAAATTATGCCCTACGAAAGTGGCATGCGCGTGCTACGATCCGTCTTTTGCAGCGGTTTTAAAGCTGCACTGACCGTGTTTTTTTGGACACAAATCTAGGCTATAGCGTGAAAGCCCTGTCGCACCTGTAGGTCTATGAATAAGCTTCAAATTGATAACTTACAGGGCCCTTTGTTCCACCCGTGTCAAAAGTTATGCCCTACTGAAGTGGACACGCGCGTGCTATGATCCGTCTGTAACAGCAGTTCTAAAGCTGCGCTGTCTGTGTTTTCATAGATACAAAATTTAGATCTGATGGGTAAACCCTATCGCACCTGTAGGTATCAGAATAAGCTTCAATATGATGTCTTACAGGGCCCGTGGTTCCACCCGTGTCAAAAGATATGCCTTACGGAAGTGGACACGCGCTTGCTACGATCCGTCTGTTACACCGATTCTAAAGCTGCATAGTCCGTGTTTTCTAGAGGAAAACCTAGGATTTGAAGGGTAAACCCTGTTACACATGTAGGTCTCTGAATAAGCTTCAATTTGATATCTTACAGGGTCCGTGGTTCCACCCGTGTAAAAAGTTATGCCCTACGGAGGTATACACGCACGTGCTACGATCCGCCTGTTACAGCAGTTCTAAGCTGCACTATTCATGTTTTTTGGACACAAAACCCCATTCTGACAGATAAACCCTGTAGCACCTGTAGGTCTGTGAATAAGCTTCAATTTGATATCTTACAGGGCCCGTGGTTCCACCTGTGTCTAAAATTATGCCCTAAGGAAGTGGACATGCGCGTGCTACGATCCGTCTATTACAGTAGTTCTAAAGCTGCACTGACCATGTTTTTTGGACATATAACTAGGCTATGACGGGTAATACCTGTCGCACCCGTAGGTCTCTGAATAAGCTTAAATTTGATATCTTATAGGGCCCGTGGTTCCACTCGTGTCTAAAATTATGCCTTAGGGAAGTGGACACGCGCTCGCTACGATCCGTCCGTGACAGCAGTTCTAAAGCTGCACTGTCCTTGTATTTTTGGACACAAAACTCCGCTCTGACAGATAAACCCTGTCACACCTGTAGGTCTCTGAATAAGCTTCAATTTGATGTCTTACATGGCCCGTAATTCCACCCATGTCAAAAGTTATGCCTTATGAAAGTGGATAAGCGCGTGTTTTTTTGGGCACAAAACTCTGTTCTGATAGATAAACCCTATCACACCTGTAGCTCTCTGAATAAGCTTCAATTTGATATCTTATAAGGCCAGTGGTTCCACTCGTGTCAAAAGTTACACCCTACGGAAATGGACATGCGCGTGCTACAATCCGTCTGTTACACCTATTCCAAAGCTGCACAGTCCATGTTTTCTAGAGTCAAACCTAGGATCCGATGAGTAAACCATGTTGCACCTATAGGTCTCTGAATAATCTTCAATTTGATATCTTACAGGGCCCATGGTTCAACCCGTGTCAAAAGTTATGTCCTACAGAAATGGACACGCGCGCGCTACTATTTGTCTGTGACAGCAGTTCTAAAGATGCACTGTCCGTGTTTTTTTGGACACAAAACTCCACTCTGACGGATAAACCCTGTAGCACCTGTAGGTCTATGAATAAGCTTCAATTTGATATCTGATCCGTCTTTTGCAGCAGTTTTAAAGCAGCACTGACCATGTTTTTTTGGACATAAATCTAGGCTTTGGCTTGGAAGACCTGTCGCACCTGTAGGTCTATAAATAAGCATCAAATTGATATCTTACAGGGCCCTTTGTTCCACCCGTGTCAAAAGTTATGCCCTACGGAAGTGGACACGCGCGTGCTATGATCCGTCTGTTCCAGTAGTTCTAAAGTTTTACTGTCCGTGTTTTTCTGGATACAAAACTCAGCTCTGAGGGGTATCTTAATAAGCTTCAATTTGAGGTCTTATGGGGCACGTGGTTCCACCCGCGTCAAAAGTTACGCCTTATAGAAGTGGACACGCGCGTGCTAAGTTCCGTCTGTTACACCAATTCGGAAGCTGCACAGTCCGTGTTTTCTAGAGTCAAACCTAGGATCCGATGTGTAAACCCGGTTGCTCCAGTAGGTCTCTAAATAATTTTTAATTTGATATCATACAGGGCCCGTGGTTCCACCCGTGTCAAAATTTATGCCTAATGGAAGTGGACACGCACGTGCTACGATCAATTTGTGAGAGCAGTTCTAAAGCGGCACTATCCATGTTTTTTTGGACACAAAACTCCGCTATGAATGATAAACCCTGTAGCGACTGTAGGTCTATGAATAAGCTTAAATTTGATATCTTACAGGGCCCATGGTTCCACCCGTGTCAAAAATTATGCCCTACTGAAGTGCACATGCGCGTGCTACGATCCGTCTATGACAGTCGTTCTAAAGCTGCACTGACCGTATTTTTTTGGACACAAAACTAGGCTATGATGGGTAAACTCTATCGCACCTGTAGGTCTCTGAATAAGCTTCAATTTGATATCTTACAGGGCCCGTGGTTCCACCAATGTAAAAAATTATTCCCTACGGAAGTGGACACGGCGTGCGACGATCCGTTTGTGACATCAGTTCNGCTTCAATTTGATATCTTATAGGGCCCGTGGTTCCACCCATGTCAGAAATTATGCCCTACGGAAGTGGCATGCGCGTGCTCTGATCCGTCTTTTGCAACAGTTTTAAAGCAGCACTGACCGTGTTTTTTTGGACATAAATCTAGGCTTTGGCTTGGAAGCCCTGTCGCACCTGTAGGTCTATGAATAAGCTTCAAATTGATATCTTACAGGGCCCTATGTTCCACCCGTGTCAAAAGTTATGCCCTACAGAAGTGGACACGCGCGTGCTATGATCCGTCTGTTCCAGTAGTTCTAAAGCTGCACTGTCCGTGTTTTCCTGGATACAAAACTCAGCTCTGAGGGGTAAACCTTATTTCACCTGTAGGTATCTGAATAAGCTTTAATTTGATGTCTTACAGGGCACGTGGTTCCACCCGCGTCAAAAGTTATGCCTTACAGAAGTGGACACGTGTGTGCTAAGTTCCGTCTGTTACACCAATTCAGAAGCTGCACAGTCCGTGTTTTCTAGAGTCAAACATAGGATCCGATGTGTAAACCCTGTGGCACCTATAGGTCTCTGAATAATCTTCAATTTGCTATGAATGAGAAACCCTGTAGCAACTGTAGGTCTTTGAATAAGCTTCAATTTGATATCTTACAGGGCCCATGGTTCCACCCGTGTCAAAAATTATGCCCTACTGAAGTGCACATGCGCGTGCTACGATCCGTCTATGACAGTCGTTCTAAAGCTGCACTGACCGTATTTTTTTGGACACAAAACTAGGCTATGATGGGTAAACTCTATCGCACCTGTAGGTCTCCGAATAAGCTTCAATTTGATATCTTACAGGGCCCGTGGTTCCACCAATGTAAAAAATTATTCCCTACGGAAGTGGACACGGCGTGCGACGATCCGTTTGTGACATCAGTTCTAAAGCTGCACTGTCCGTGTTTTTTTGGACACAAAACTCCGCTCTAATGGATACACCCTGTCACACCTGTAGTTCTCTGAATAAGCTTCAATTTGATATCTTAAAGGACCCGTGATAAAAGTTATGCCCTACGGAAGTTGACACGCGCGTGCTACGATCTGTCTGTTACAGCAGTTCTAAAGATGCACTGTCCGTGTTTTCTTGGACACAAAACCCCACTCTGACAGATAATCCCTGTAGCACCTGTAGGTCTGTGAATAAGCTTCAATTTGATATCTTACAGGGCCCGTGGTTCCACCCGTGTCTAAAATTATGCCCTAGGGAAGTGGACATGCGCATGCTATGATCTGTCTATTACATTTGTTCTAAAGCTGCACTGACCGTGTTTTTTTGGACATATAACTAGGCTATGATGGGAAAACCCTGTCGCACCTGTAGGTCTCTGAATAAACTTGAATTTGATATCATACAGGGCCCGTGGTTCCACCCGTGTCAAAAGTTAATCCCAACAGAAGTGGACACGCGCTTGCTACGATCCGTCTGTGACAGCAGTTCTAAAGCTGCACTGTCTGTGTTTTTCTGGACACAAAACCCCGCTCTGACGGATACACCATGTCACACCTGTAGTTCTCTGAATAATATTCAATTTGAAATTTTACAGGGCCCGTGATTCCACCCGTATCAAAAGTTATGCCCTACGGAAGTGGACACGCGCGTGCGACGATCCGTCTGTTACAGCAGTTCTAAAGCTACACTGTCCGTGTTTTTTTGGACACAAAAATCCACTCTGACTGATAGACCCTGTAGCACCTTTACGTCTGTTAATAAGCTTAAGTTTGATATCTTACAGGGCCCGTAGTTCCACCCGTGTCTAAAATTATGCCATAGGGAAGTGGACACTCCTCTGACGATCCGCCTATTACAGTAGTTCAAAAGATGCCCTGACCGTTGTATTTTAGACATAAAACTAGGCTATGACGGGTAAACCCTGTCGCACCTGTAGGTGTCTGAATAAGATTCAATTTGATATCTTACAGGGCCCGTGGTTCTCCCCGTGTCAAAAGTTAAGCCCTACGGAAACGGACACGCGCTTGCTACGATCCGTCTGTGAAACAGTTCTAAAGCTGCACTGTCCATGTTTTTTTGGACACAAAACTCCACTCTGACAGATAAACCCGATCACACCTGTAGCTCTCTGAATAAGCTTCAATTTGATATCTTAAAGGGCCCGTGTCAAAAGTTATGCCCTACGGAAGTTGACACACGCGTGCTATGATCTGTCTGTTACAGTAGTTCTAAAGCTGCACTGTCCGTGTTTTTTTGGACACATAACCCCACCCTGACAAGTAATCCCTGTAGCACCTGTAGGTCTGTGAATAAGATTCAATTTGATATCTTACAGGGCCCGTGGTTCCACCCGTGTCTAAAATTATGCCCTAGGGAAGTGGACATGCGCATGCTATGATTCATCTATTACAGTTGTTCTTAAGCTGCACTGACCGTGTTTTTTTGGACATATAACTAGGCTATGATGGGAAAACCCTGTCGCACTTGTAGGTCTCTGAATAAACTTGAATTTGATATCATACAGGGCCCGTGGTTCCACCCGTGTCAAAAGTTATTCCCAACAGAAGTGGACACGCGCTTGCTACGATCCGTCTGTGACAGTACTTCTAAAGCTGCACTGTCTGTGTTTTTGTGGACACAAAACCCCGCTTTGACGGATACACCCTATCACACCTTTAGTTCTCTGAATAATATTCAATTTGATATTTTACAGGGCCCGTGATTCCACCTGTATCAAAAGTTATGCCCTATGGAAGTGGACACGCACGTGCTACAATCCGTCTGTTACAGTAGTTCTAAAGCTACACTATCCGTGTATTTTTGGACACAAAACTCCACTCTGACGGATAGAACTTGTAGCACCTGTACGTCTGTTAATAAGCTTCAGTTTGATATCTTACAGGGCCCGTCGTTCCACCCGTGTCTAAAATTATGCCATAGGGAAGTGGACACGCCTTTGACGATACGCCTATTACAGTAGTTCAAAAGATGCACTGACCGTGATATTTTGGACATAAAACTAGGCTATGACGGGTAAACCCTATCGCACCTGTAGGTCTCTGAATAAGCTTCAATTTGATATCTTACAGGGCCTGTGGTTCCACCCGTATCAAAAGTTAAGCCCTACGAAAACAGACACGCGCTTGCTACGATCCATCTGTGAAACAGTTCTAAAGCTGCACTGTCCATGTTTTTTTGGAAACAAAACTCCACTCTGACAGATAAACTCGATCACACCTCTAGCTCTCTGAATAAGCTTCAATTTGATATCTTACAGGGCCCGTGATTCCACCCGTGTCAAAAGTTATGCCCTACGGAAATGGACACGCGCGTGCTACGATCCGTATGTTACAGCAGTTCTAAAGCTGCACTGTCCGTATTTTTTTGGACACAAAACTCAGCTATGACAGGTAAACCCTTTGGCACCTGTAGGTGTATGAATAAGCTTCAATTTGATGTCTTACAGGGCCCGTGGTTCCACCCGTGTCAAAAGTTATGCCTTACGGAAGTTGACACACGCGGGCTACGATCCATCTGTTACACCAATTCTAAAGCAGCACAGTCTCGTGCATTCTAAATTCAAACCTAGGAACCGATGAGTAGACCCGATTGCACCTGTAGGTCTCTGAATAATCTTCAATTTGATATCTTACAGGGCCCGTGGTTCCACCCGTGTCAAAAGTTATGCCCTACGGAATTGGGAGCGCGCCGTTACGATCCGTCAAAATTTCTCTTTGACGGATAAACCCTTTAAAACCTGTAAGTCTATGAATAAGCTTCAATTTGATATCTTACAGGGCCCGTGGTTCCACCCGTGTCAAAAGTTATGCCCAACGGAAGTGGACACGCGCGTGCTACGATCCATTTGTGACGCAGTTCTAAAGCTGCACGATCTGTCTATTACAGCAATTCTAAAGCTGCACTGACTGTATTTTTTTGGACACACGCGTGCTACGATCTTTCTGTTATAGCAGTTCTAAAGCTGCATTGTTCGTGTTTTTTTGAACACAAAACCTCGCTTTGACGGATAAACCCTGTAGCACCTGGGGTTCCACCCGTGTCTAAAATTATGCCCTAGGGAAGTGGACATGCGCATGCTACGATAAGTCTGTTACAGTAGTTCTAAAGCTGCACTGACCGTGTTTTTTTGGACATATAACTAGGCTATGATAGGTAAACCCTGTCGGACCTGTAGGTCTATGAATAAGCTTCAATTTGATATCTTACAAGTCCCGTGGTTCCACCCGTGTCAAAAGTTATGCCCAACGGAAGTGGACACGCGCTTGCTACGATCCGTCTGTGACAGCAGTTCTAAAGCTGCATTGTTCGTGTTTTTTTGGTCTGACAGATAAACTCTGTCGCACCTGTAGCTCTCTAAATAAGCTTCAATTTGATATCTTACAGGGTCCGTGGTTCCACCCGTGTCAAAATTTATGCCCTACGAAAATGGACACGCGTGTGCTACGATCCGTCCGTTACAGCAGTTCTAAAGCTGCACAGTCCGTGTTTTCTTAGATAAAAACTCAGCTCTGACAGGTAAACCCTTCCGCACCTTCGGACTCTGAATAAGCTTCAATTTGATGTCTTACAGGACCCGTGGTTCCACCCGTCTCAAAAGTTATGCCTTACAGAAATGGACACGCCCGTGCTACGATCTGTCTGTTACACCAATTCTAATTCTGCACAGTCCGCGTTTTCTAGAGTCAAACCTATTATCCGATGAGTAAACCCTGTTTCACCTGTAGGTCTCTGAATAATCTTCAATTTGATATCATAAAGGGCCCGTGGCTCCACCCGTGTAAAAAGTTATGCCCTACAGAAGTGGACACGCGCGCGCTACGATTTGTCTGTGACAGCAGTTCTAAGCCCGCACTGTCCATGTTTTTTTGGACATATAACTCCGTTCTGACGGATAAACACTGTAGCACCTGTAGGTCTATGAATAAGCTTCAATTTGATATCTTACAGGGCCTGTGGTTCTACCCGTATCAAAAGTTATGCTTTCCGGAAATGGACACGCGCGTGCTACGATCCGTATGTTACAGCAGTTTTTAAGCCCTGCTGTTCATGTTTTTTGGATGCAAAACTCCGTTCTGACAGATAAACTCTGTCACACCTGTAGCTCTCTGAATAAGCTTCAATTTGATATCTTACAGGATCCGTGGTTCCACCCGTGTCAAAATTTATGCCCTACGGAAATGGACACGTGCGTGCTATTATCCGTCTGTTACAGCAGTTCTAAAGCTGCACTGTCCGTGTTTTCTTGGATAAAAACTCAGCTCTTACGGGTAAACCCTGTCGCACCTGTTTGTCGGACTCTGAATAAGCTTCAATTTGATGTGTTACAGGGCCTGTGGTTCCACCCGTGTCAAAAGTTATGGCTTACGGAAATGGACTCGCGCGTGCTACGATACGTCTGTTACACCAATTCTAAAGCTGCACAGTCCGTGTTTTGTAGAGTCAAACATAGGATCTGATGAGTAAACCTTGTTGCACCTGTAGGTCTCTGAATAATCTTCAATTTGGTATTTTAAAGGGCTCGCGGTTCCACCCGTGTCCAAAGTTATGCCCTACGGAAGTGGAAACGCGCGCGCTACGATCCGTCTGTGACAGCAGTTCTAAAGCTGCACTGTCCGTGTTTTTTTGGACATAAAACTCCGCTTTGACGGATAAACCATGTAGCACCTGTAGGTCTATGAATAACCTTCAACTTAATATCTTACAGGGCCCGTGGTACCACCTGTGTCAAAAGTTATGCCCTACAGAAGTGGACACGCGCGTGCTACGATCCGTCTGTGATAGCAGTTCTAAAGCTGCACTGTCTGTGTTTTTTTGGACACAATACTCCGCTCTGACAGATAAACACTATCACACCTGTAGGTCTCTGAATAAGCTTTAATTTGATATCTTACAGGGCCCGTGGTTCTACCCGTGTCAAAAGTTATGCCCTCCGAAAATGGACACGCGCGTGCTATGATCCGTCTGTTATAGCAGTTCTAAAGCTGCACTGTCCGTGTTTTCTTTGATACAAAACTCAGCTCTGATGGGTAAACCCTGTCGCACCTGTAGGTCTCTGAATAAAATTCAATTTTATGTCTTACAGGGCTCGTGGTTCCACCCGTGTCAAAAGTTATGCCTTACGGAAGTGGACATGCGCGTGCTACAATCCGTTTGTTACACCAATTCTAAAGCTGCACTGTCAGTGTTTTCTAAATGTATGAATAAGCTTCAATTTGATATCTTACAGGGCCCGTTGTTCCACCCGTGTCAAAAGTTATGCCTTATGGAAGTGGACACGCGCGTGCTACGATACGTCTGTTACACCAATTCTAAAGCTGCACAGTCTCATGCTTTCTAAAGTCAAACCTAGGATCCGATGAGTAAACCCTGTTGCACAAGTAGGTCTTTGAATAAGCTTCAATTTAATGTCTTATAGGGCCCGTGGTTCCACCCGTGTCAAAAGTCATGCCAAGCAAGAGTGGACACGCGCGTGCTACGATCCATTTGTGACAGCAGTTCTAAAGCTGGACTGTCCGTGTTTTTTTGGACATCAAACTCCGTTCTGATGGATGAACTCTGTAGCACATGTAGGTCTATGAATAAACTTCAATTTGATATCTTATAGGGCCCGTGGTTCCACCCATGTCAGAAATTATGCCCTACGAAAGTGGCATGCGCGTGCTACGATCCTTCTTTTGCAGCAGTTTTAAAGCTGCACTGACCGTGTTTTTTTGGATACAAGTCTAGCCTATGGCGTGAAAGCCCTGTCGCACCTGTAGGTCTATGAATAAGCTTCAAATTGATATCTTACAGGGCCCTTGTTTCACACGTGTCAAAAGTTATGCCCTACGGAAGTGGACACGCACGTGCTATGATCCGCCTGTTACAGCAGTTCTAAAGCTGCACTGTTCATGTTTTTTTGGACACAAAACCCCACTCTGACAGATAAACCCTGTAGCACCTGTAGGTCTGTGAATAAGCTTCAATTTGATATTTTACAGGGCCCGTGGTTCCACCCGTGTCTAAAATAATGCCCTAAGGAAGTGGACATGCGCATGCTACGATCCGTCTATTACAGTAGTTCTAAAGATGCACTGACCGTGTTTTTTTGGACATATTACTAGGCTATGACGGGTAATACCTGTGGCACTTGTAGGTCTCTGAATAAGCTTAAATTTGATATCTTACATGGCCCGTGGTTCCACTCGTGTCTAAAATTATGCCCTAGGGAAGTGGACACGCGTTTGCTACGATCTGTCCGTGACAGCAGTTCTAAAGCTGCATTGTCCTTGTATTTTTGGACACAAAACTCCGCTCTGACAGATAAACCCTGTCACACCTGTAGGTCTTTGAATAAGCTTCAATTTGATGTCTTACATGGCCCGTAATTCCACCCGTGTCAATACTTATGCCTTATGAAAGTGGACAAGCGCGTGTTTTTTTGGACACAAAACTCTGCTCTGATAGATAAACCCTATCACACATGTAGCTCTCTGAATAAACTTCAATTTGATATCTTACAAGGCCAGTGGTTCCACCCGTGTCAAAAGTTACGCCCTACGGAAATGGACATGCGCGTGCTACGATCTATCTGTTACACCAATTATAAAGCTGCACAGTCCATGTTTTCTAGAGTCAAACCTAGGATCTAATGAGTAAACCCTGTGGCACCTATAGGTCTCTGCATAATCTTCAATTTGATATCTTACAGGGCCCATGGTTCCACCCGTGTCAAAAGTTATATCCTACAGAATTTGACACGCGTGCGCTACGATCTGTCTGTGACAGCAGTTCTAAAGATGCACTGTCCGTGTTTTTTTGGACACAAAACTCCACTCTGACGGATAAACCCTGTAGCACATGTAGGTCTGTGAATAAGCTTTAGTTTTATATCTTACAGGGCCCGTGGCTCCCCCCGTGTCTAAAATTATGCCCTAGGGAAGTAGACACGCGCGTGCTACGATCCATCTGTAACAGCAGTTCTAAAGCTGCACTGTCCGTGTTTTTTTGGACACAAAACCCCACTCTGACAGATAATCCCTGTAGCACCTGTAGGTCTGTGAATAAGCTTCAATTTGATATCTTACAGGGCCCGTGGTTCCACCCGTGTCTAAAATTATGCCCTAGGGAAGTGGACATGCGCATGCTATGATCCATCTATTACAGTTGTTCTAAAGCTGCACTGACCGTGTTTTTTTGGACATATAACTAGGCTATGATGGGAAAACCCCGTCGCACCTGTAGGTCTCTGAATAAACTTGAATTTGATATCATACAGGGCCCATGGTTCCACCCGTGTCAAAAGTTACGCCCTGTAAGATATCAAAAGTTACAAGGCCAGTGGTTCCACCCGTGTCAAAAGTTACACCTATTCCAAAGCTGCACAGTCCATGTTTTCTAGAGTTAAACCTAGGATCCGATGAGTAAACCATGTTGCACCTATAGGTCTCTGAATAATCTTCAATTTGATATCTTACAGGGCCCATGGTTCCACCCGTGTCAAAAGTTATGTCCTACAGAATTGGACACGCGCGCGCTACGATCTGTTTGTGACAGCAGTTCTAAAGATGCACTGTCCGTGTTTTTTTGGACACAAAACTCCACTCTGGACGGATAAACCCTATAGCACCTGTAGGTCTTTGAATATGCTTTAGTTTGATATCTTACAGGGCCCGTGGCTCCCCCGTGTCTAAAATTATGTCCTAGGGAAGTGGACATGCACATGCTAAGATCTTTCTGTTACAGCAGTTCTAAAGCTATACTATCCGTTTTTTTTTTACACAAAACTCCACTCTGACGGATAAACCTTATAGCACTTGTAGGTCTGTGAATAAACTTTAGTTTGATATCTTACAGGGCCCGTGGTTCCCCCCGTGTCTAAATATATTCCCTAGGGAAGTTGACATGCGCATGTTACGATCCACCTATTAGAGTAGTTCTAAAGCTGCACTCACTGTGTTTTTTTGGACATCAAACTCCGCTCTGACGGATAAACCCTGTAGCACCTGTAGGTCTTTGAATAAGCTTCAATTTGATATCTTATAGGGCCCGTGGTTCCACCCATGTCAGAAATTATGCCCTACGGAAGTGGCATGCACGTGCTCTGATCCGTCTTTTGCAACAGTTTTAAAGCAGCACTGACCGTGTTTTTTTGGACATAAATCTAGGCTTTGGCTTGGAAGCCCTGTCGCACCTGTAGGTCTATGAATAAACTTCAAATTGATATCTTACAGGGCCCTTTGTTCCACCCGTGTCAAAAGTTATGCCCTACGGAAGTGGACACGCGCGTGCTATGATCCGTCTGTTCCAGTAGTTCTAAAGCTGCACTGTCCGTGTTTTCCTGGATACAAAACTCAGCTCTGAGGGGTAAACCTTATTTCACCTGTAGGTATCTGAATAAGCTTTAATTTGATGTCTTACAGGGCACGTGGTTCCACCCGCGTCAAAAGTTATGCCTTACAGAAGTGGACACGCGCGTGCTAAGTTCCGTCTGTTACACCAATTCAGAAGCTGCACAGTCCGTGTTTTCTAGAGTCAAACCTAGGATCCGATGTGTAAACCCTGTGGCACCTATAGGTCTCTGAATAATCTTCAATTTGCTATGAATGAGAAACCCTGTAGCAACTGTTGGTCTATGAATAAGCTTCAATTTGATATCTTACAGGGCCCATGGTTCCACCCGTGTCAAAAATTATGCCCTACTGAAGTGCACATGCGCGTGCTACGATCAATCTATGACAGTCGTTCTAAAGCTGCACTGACCGTATTTTTTTGGACACAAAACTAGGCTATGATGGGTAAACTCTATCGCACCCGTAGGTCTCTGAATAAGCTTCAATTTGATATCTTACAGGGCCCGTGGTTCCACCAATGTAAAAAATTATTCCCTACGGAAGTGGACACGGCGTGCGACGATCCGTCTGTGACAGCAGTTCTAAAGCTGCACTGTCCGTGTTTTTTTAGACACAAAACTCCGCTCTGATGGATACACCCTGTCACACCTGTAGTTCTCTGAATAAGCTTCAATTTGATATCTTAAAGGACCCATGACAAAAGTTATGCCCTACGGAAGTTGACACGCGCGTGCTACGATCTGTCTGTAACAGCAGTTCTAAAGCTGCACTGTCCGTGTTTTTTTGGACACAAAACCCCACTCTGACAGATATTCCCTGTAGCACCTGTAGGTCTGTGAATAAGCTTCAATTTGATATCTTACAGGGCCCGTGGTTCCACCCGTGTAAAAAATTATTCCCTACGGAAGTGGACACGGCGTGCGACGATCCGTCTGTGACAGCAGTTCTAAAGCTGCATTGTCCGTGTTTTTTTAGACACAAAACTCCGCTCTGATGGATATACCCTGTCACACCTGTAGTTCTCTGAATAAGCTTCAATTTGATATCTTAAAGGACCCGTGTCAAAAGTTATGCCCTACGGAAGTTGACAGGCGCGTGCTACGATCTGTCTGTTACAGCAGTTCTAAAGCTGCACTGTCCGCGTTTTTTTGGACACAAAACCCCACTCCGACAGATAATCCCCGTAGCACCTGTAGGTCTGTGAATAAGCTTCAATTTGATATCCTACAGGGCCCGTGGTTCCACCCGTGTCTAAAATTATGCCCTAGGGAAGTGGACATGCGCATGCTATGATCCGTCTATTACATTTGTTCTAAAGCTGCACTGACCGTGTTTTTTTGGACATATAACTAGGCTATGATGGGAAAACCCTGTCGCACCTGTAGGTCTTTGAATAAACTTGAATTTGATATCATACAGGGACCGTGGTTCCACCCGTGTCAAAAGTTATTCCCAATAGAAGTGGACACGCGCTTGCTACGATCCGTCTGTGACAGCAGTTCTAAAGCTGCACTGTCTGTGTTTTTGTGGACACAAAACCCCGCTCTGATGGATACACCCTGTCACGCCTGTAGTTCTCTGAATAATATTCAATTTGATATCTTACAGGGCCCGTGATTCCACCCGTATCAAAAGTTATGCCCTACGGAAGTGGACACGCGCGTGCTACGATCCGTCTGTTACAGCAGTTCTAAAGCTACAATGTCCGTGTTTTTTTGGACACAAAACTCCACTCTGACGGATAGACCCTGTGGCACCTGTACGTCTGTTAATAAGCTTCAGTTTGATATCTTACAGGGCCCGTGGTTCCACCCGTGTCTAAAATTATGCCATAGGGAAGTGGACACGCCTCTGACGATCCGCCTATTACAGTAGTTCAAACGATGCACTGACCGTGGTATTTTGGACATAAAACTAGGCTATGATGGGTAAACCCTATCGCACTCGTAGGTCTCTGAATAAACTTCAATTTGATATCTTACAGGGGCCGTGGTTCCACCCATGTCAAAAGTTAAGCCCTACGGAAACGGACACGCGCTTGCTACGATCCGTCTGTGAAACAGTTCTAAAGCTGCACTTTCCATATTTTTTTGGACACAAAACTCCACTCTGACAGATAAACCCGATCACACCTGTAGCTATCTGAATAAGCTTCAATTTTATATCTTACAGGGCACGTGGTTCCACCCGTGTCAAAAGTTATGCCCTACGAAAATGGACATGCGCGTGCTACGATCCGTCTGTTACAGCAGTTCTAAAGTTGCACTATCCGCGTTTTCTTAGATACAAAACCCAGCTCTGACAAGTAAACCCTGTCGCACCTGTAGGTCTCTGAATAAGCTTCAATTTGATGTCTTACAGGGCCCGTTGTTCCACTCGTGTCAAAAGTTATGCCTTACGGAAGTTGACACACGTGGGCTACGATCCATCTGTTACACCAATTTTACAGCTGTACAGTCTCGTGCATTCTAAAATCAAACCTAGGATCTGATGAGTAAACCCTATTGCACCTGTAGGTCTCTGAATAATATTCAATTTGATATCTTACTGGACCCGTGGTTCCACCCGTGTCAAAAGTTATGCCTTACGGAAGTTGACACACGTGGGCTACGATCCATCTGTTACACCAATTCTAAAGCTGCACAGTCTCGTGCATTCTAAAGTCAAACCTAGGATCCGATGAGTAAACCCTATTGCACCTGTAGGTCTCTGAATAATCTTCAATTTGTTATCTTACAGGGCCCGTGGTTCCACCCGTGTCAAAAGTTATGCCGTACGGAATTGGGAGCGCGCGCGCTACGATCTGTCAAAACTTCTCTTTGACGGATAAACCCTATAACACTTGTAAGTCTATGAATAAGCTTCAATTTGATATCTTACAATGCCCGTGGTTCCACCAATGTCAAAATTTATGCCCTACGGAAGTTGACATGCGCGTGCTACGATCCGTCTGTTACAGCAGTTCTAAAGCTGCACTATCCGTGTTTTCTTGGACACAAAACTCCGTTCTGACAGATAAACCCTGTAGCACCTGTAGGTCTATGAATAAGATTCAATTTGATATCTTACAGGGCCCATGGTTCCACCCGTGTAAAAAATTATGCCCTACTGATGTGCACATGCGCGTGCTACGATATGTCTGTGACAGCAGTTCTAAAGTTGCACTGTCCGTGTTTTCTTGGACATAAAACTCTGTTCTGACAGATAAACCCTATAGCACCTGTAGGTCTATGAATAAGCTTCAATTTGATATCTTACAGGGCCCATGGTTCCACCCGTGTCAAAAATTATGCCCTACTGAAGTGCCCATGCGCGTGCTATGATCTATCTATTACAGTTGTTCTAAAGCTGCACTGACCGTGTTTTTTTGGACATATAACTAGGCTATGATGGGAAAACCCTGTCGCACTTGTAGGACTCTGAATAAACTTGAATTTGATATCATACAGGGCCCATGGTTCCACCCGTGTCAAAAGTTATTCCCAACGGAAGTGGACACGCGCTTGCTACGATCCGTCTGTGACAGCAGTTCTAAAGCTGCACTTTCTGTGTTTTTGTGAACACAAAACCCCGTTCTGACAAATACACCCTGTCACACCTGTAGTTCTAAAGCTACACTGTCCGTGTTTTTTTGGACACAAAATTCCACTCTGACGGATAGACCCTGTAGCACCCGTACGTCTGTTAATAAGCTTCAGTTTGATATCTTACAGGGCCCATGGTTCCACCCGTGTTAAAAATTATGCCCTATTGAAGTGCACATGCGCGTGCTACGATCTGTCTGTGACAGCTGTTCTTAAGCTGCACTGTCCATGTTTTCTTGGACACAAAACTCCATTCTGACAGATAAACCCTGTAGCACCTGTAGGTCTATGAATAAGCTTCAATTTGATATCTTACAGGGCCCATGGTTCCACCCGTGTAAAAAATTATGCCCTACTGAAGTGCACATGCACGTGCTTCGATCTGTGTGTGACAGTAGTTTTAAAGCTGCACTGACCGTGTTTTTTTAGACAGAAATCTAGGCTTTGGCTTGGAAGCCCTGTCGCACCTGTAGGTCTATGAATAAGCTTCAAATTGATATCTTACAGGGCCCTTTGTTCCACCCGTGTCAAAAGTTATGCCCTACGAAATTGGAAGCGCGCGCGCTACGATCCGTCAAAACTTCACTTTGACGGATAAACCCTGTAGCACCTGTAAGTCTATGAATAAACTTCAATTTGATATCTTACAGCGCCCGTGGTTCCACCCATGTCAAAATTTATGCCCTCCGGAAGTGGACATGCGCGTGCTAC
This sequence comes from Datisca glomerata, assembly GCA_003255025.1. Lineage (NCBI taxonomy): Eukaryota > Viridiplantae > Streptophyta > Magnoliopsida > Cucurbitales > Datiscaceae > Datisca > Datisca glomerata. The sequence goes on along the minus strand of QANY01005298.1, from coordinate 327 downwards.
GATCCGTCTGTTACAGCAGTTCTAAAGCTGCACTGTCCGTGTTTTCTTGGACACAAAACTCCGTTCTGAAAGATAAACCGTGTAGCAACAGTAGGTCTATGAATAAGCTTCAATTTGATATCTTACAGGGCCCATGGTTCCACCCGTGTCAAAAATTATGCCTTACAGAAGTGCACATGCGCGTGCTACAATCCATCTATTACAGCAATTCTAAAGCTGCACTGATTGTATTTTTTTCTACACAAAACTAGGCTATGATTGGTAAACCCTATCGCAGCTGTAGGTCTCTGTATTAGCTTCAATTTGATATCTTACAGGGTCCGTGGT
>QANY01005285.1:816499-948999 GCA_003255025.1 Datisca glomerata | reverse complement strand
GGCGTTAGAGCATTGAGAGGACCTTTCCCTAGTACGAGAGGACCGGGAAGGACGCACCTCTGGTGTACCATTTATCGTGCCCACGGTAAACGCTGGTAAAGGGAACTGGATTCTAAAAAGGGGTCTGAGGTAAAGGAGGTTCTGACAGACTGGACAGATTCCAGTTGGGAGTTCTCTGCTGAACCTTAGAGTGCTATGATGGGGTATTTAAGTCCGTCCCTACTAAAGCGGCTTAGGCGTCGCCAGGGCATCAAAGTGGAAATCCTTTGAAGAGAGTCCAGTGAGCCAATCCTATTGGTGAGCTTTAAGATAGCATGTAGAAAGGGGCTACTCCAACTCCATTTCCGTTCTGATTTACTGCACCGTCAAAGAAAATTTTCCAATCATGAGGAGTTTCATCTTCTTCTTCGCCTACCGCAAATAGAATAGCTTCGTCCTTCGCTCCACTCGCCTTACTAATAAAATAAAGCTCATAGTCAGGCACGGGATGATCCGTAGGTGGTCTGCTATTGCCTGCCCCTTGCCTTACTCATTTAGGGCTTCTGGGTGACGTACACAATATCGAACTCTGAGAGTCACAGAAAATGAGTCAAAATAGCAGAATTTCATTCCAAATGGGTATCCCTCTTATTTTTCTTATTTTATATTTGATTTTATTTATTTTTCGTTTCACATTTCTCATCAAACAAATATGGGAATTTCCATTTCTTCAACTAGTACCGATTAATGGGAGAAAGACATATGTGGATTAGTACAATTATTGGCAGCATCTACAAATATCTAAATTTGATATTTTTAGATACTTTTTCAGACCTATTGCCGATACTAAGTAGCAGCCAAAAATTTGTATCCATTTTTCATGATATTGAGATTTTACTCGTTGGTGTCAATTAGGTGGTCTGTGGACTTTTGTTGCTCTCCACGGCGCTTTCGCGAGGATGAGACAAATGCAGCCGGATTGCTCGTCATATGATGGGTAGCCCCAGTGTAAATGTAAAAAAACCATTGAGAATGACGCTTGGATCTCTCCCTCCAACACCAGACCATGGACATCTTGTACGAATTCCTTCAATCCTACCAGCCATTCCTTTCGGGACCCCGGACAAGGAGGGAATAAAGGCAAGCTTTGAAGAGTGGATTTCATTAAAAACAAGACCTTTCTCTTCTCGTCTACAACAAACAAGTGGGAGAGGCAGGATTCGAACCTACGTAGAAAAACTTCAACAGATTTACAGCCTGCCGCTTTTGACCACTCGGCCACTCTCCCCTTCCCGGGCCGAGGCCCCCCTCAATGGGTTCTAAGAAGGAGGGCGGCGCCCTGAATCAATCAAAAAGGTTATTTCTTTGATTGAAGGGAACTAAGACTCTTTATTAGCTTATTATTCTGCGTGGCCAACAAGACCATAAGCAAGAAATTTCGCACACACAATCGGTACTCTTCAATAATTGGTGAGGCCTTGCCTTACTCATATGGGTCCTCAGCTGAATAAAAGCAATTCAGGAACTACTTTACTAGCTCATCTGAACGAGCGAAAAAGCTACAATTCAAAAGGAAGAGCTCAAGGGGACCTACGTGGCCGATGTCGCACCTTCACTCTTTGTATTTGTCGGCCTTACTAGCGCTACTGCTAATGTCGGCGTAAGGACTTATTATCGGAGACTTCTATCTTTTTGGGAGGCCTAAGGACTCCTCTTCGGCAACAGCTTTTTTCAACCCCAAAACAGTTAATTTTGAATAGTAAGAGCTCTCCCGGGTTCTACTGAAATATGAATTCAGCCTGAGGAAGGCTTGCATCAGGCTCCGCAGCCAACCGCCCCGATTCCATCTTCCACCCCGATATATGGCAAACATACCCTGGGGGGCAAACTCTCTGTGTGTGCTTACGTTATGAAGGAAGATGAGGAACCTTGCATATGGGGGCAATATAAGATAGATCAATTTAAGGAAATGGCCTTAGCCCAAAGGCTGCATAAAGCAAGGAATAAATGGGGTCTGTAGGACGAGAACCCTACACCAGCTGAGATCCTTTCGTGCGCAATTCTCCTCCTTTAATAAGGCAATTGCCCACTAATCTTCATCGCTGTCCTGAGCCTGATTTTCATACTTTTTATAGGAATCCTGATCTGGGAATAAATTTCTTCTTAGCAGTTGAAGAAGTGAATTGAATCACCCCCGGGTCCGAGAATACTAAGCAGACTTTCACTCCTCCCTTATAGTAGCAATTCTTACAACAAATGCGGATTTGTGTATCAAATGTCGATGATGTGTAACACATTGAGTTGGACAGCTTTCCTTGAGCAGATAGGACACAGCGCCATCAACAGACATACTCGCGAAGAAAGCACCTACCCTGGGGGAACTGCCTCGATCCTCATCTCGTTCACTCACAGAAGACCTTGCGTAGCTCTACTTTCTTATGTACCCATAGGTGTTATATTGGATTTGAATCAGATTTCGGATCAATCTATATTGATTGACTGCCTCCATTATGTTGTTGCTAGCAAATACCACTTTTTTTATTTTAGATCTTCCAAATCATTCCCGCGGGAGGCCCGGACCCATTTTTTTCCTGATCCTTCGATAAAAAGATTCATTCTCTTCATAAAAAATAGGAGGTAGAACCAATAAATATTTCTTTTTCGATTCATCCCTGGAGTTGAATACCTCATTCACATTATGGTCTTACAGTCAAAGTAAAGGAAGAAAAAGAGCAAGAGCGGATAATCTTGGGATATAAATAATAAGAAGACAAGATAGGAGGGTCCTAACAATATTGGAATTCACCCTTTCCTCTTCCCAGGAATGAACAATTTGAGGAAAAAAAAGATTTTCTTTGTTTATAATATAAGTTTGATATATATAATAATATAAATAAAATTGACTGTTGAGCCGTATGAGGTAGGAAACTCTCAAGTACAACACGTAACCTTATCATTCTCATACTGTATACTTTACTTTTTGTAGTATTTAAAGGGCAAACTCACCCTTGTTAAGGCAGATCGAGTTTTACTCGAATATTAGCTTATGCACTTTCTCTCAATTCTCTCTCCCTCTCTCTCTCTAAGCAATAATAATTGGAGTTTATATTTTGAAGTCTCCAAGAGTCATCTTCTTCCCCGCGCATTCAATCTCCTACTCCCTACTATGAGTTGTCATTTTTATGTATTGATAACCTCGTGGTGTTCTCAGTGTGTTTTTACTCATATTGTGTAAGGCTGTCAAGCCACCACCACCACCTTAACAGTAAGTTCATGGTCTGATAAAAGTCTCTAATATAATTAAGACTACCAAGAAATCTCTGTAATTGAGTTTTTTCTTTAATTTCATCTAGAAATTTAGAAACAAATTCTATGCTACGGTCAATAGGAATAATAGTTTCATTGGAAATATTATGACCTAGGAATCTTACTGCAGTTTGAAATATTTTCATTTTGGTAGCTGAAACACTAATCTTGCTAATCCTATAATAATGTCAAATTTAAATACATCAATAACTCATTTTTTGAATTCTAATATACTTTTAACAAAACTAGTAACATATAAAAGTCTTCTGACAGTAAGAATGATTTAATTTTCTAATTTTTTTTATAAAATAGTTTCTTCTGTTGTAATATGAAGAAATTCATTAACATATCAATATTAATCAATTATGTGGATTTTCAGTTCATTAATAACTCAATTTTTAAGCTCTATGACATTTATAACCATACAACTGATGTATAAAAGTCTTTCGACGATAAATTATTTAGTTTTCTAAATTTTTGTAATATAATTTCTTATATTCTAATTTGAAGAAATCTCAATACCATAGCAATATTTACCAATTATGTGAATTTTCAGTACATTAATAACTAAGTTTTTTATTTCTAAGAGATTTTTAACAAAACTACTAATATAAAAAAGTCTTCCAACAATAAGAATTATTTAATTTGCTAATTTTTGGTAAGATAATTTCTTCAATTGTAAATTGAAAAAATCTTATTTACATATCAATATTCATCAATAATGTCAATTTTGAGTACATTAATAACTCAGGTTTTGAGTTTTAAGATTTCTGATTTACATATGAATTTTTTGAGTAAAAAAATATAACCAAACAAAACATAATTATACAATACAATAAAAAACATAAGACCCAAAAGGGAATGAAAATAAAGTTAGAAAAATCTAGAACCACTGTTTAAAGCGTGAGACTCAATTTTTAATGTTTGACATCTCTCTGTCATTGGATTGCCTTTTGTCTGGAAAAGTGAGGGATTTCCATATTACATGTGTGTGCTAATGGTATTGTGCCTTGTGCCTACTGCCTACAATACCAGGATATGATTTTACCATTTGTTTAGTTAAAATGGCCATTTTTAAATTATTATTCTACTTTTAAATGAGTTGACTTGTTACCTTATGTCAGCTTGGAATTTTGTAGATGTTTAAGAGATAAAAGAGTCTGCTTGTTCCATCTCCCATTCATTCTTTTCTAAATTTCAAATAGATGCCTGATGCGGTGGTGGATTACGATCTGTCAAATGGCAAGTGGGGTATCATTCAACTATTTTTTCATGAAAGAACTAGAATTCTGTATGGATCCACCACCTCTTCAGGCACTTCTGGAAGGATATCTGATACTGGAGGTTCTGATTCTAGGAAAGAACTCCGATGATGTGGTGATGTGGAATGACCTTTCAGAGTTTTTTGCTTGTGAGCAATATGATGTTCGTTCTTATGATGGCAATGGTTCCTTTAACCATTGTATACTCGCGCAGAAGTAAGAAAGATAATCAGAACCCCGGGTTACTATTTGGGCATAGAGCTTATGGTGAGTTGCTTGATAAAAGATGGCGTAGCGAGTTTAAAGCCTTGTTGACCGTGGTTGGCTTGTCGCATATGCTGATGTTAGGCTTGTATCTCACCAAATATACACCCCCCCCNCCCCCCCCCCCCCCAAAACCAAAAAAAAGAGAGAGAGAATAGAGTCCTTAGTGGGTTAATTCTTAATTTGGAGAATCTGAAATTCTTTTGATGGTCAAATGATCTATTGAAGCCGCCTTGTAGAAAATTAGCACTTGGTCCGGATAGATTAGGATAACTTCTCTCGTTTCTCTTAAACATATTGAGTGCCGCTTAATTGTGGTTTAGGTTCTCTCTTTGTTGCTTCCGGAGGTGGGGGTGGCGGTGGTAAGAAGTGGCATCATGATGGAAAAGGGATAAAGAAGCTTAATTCCGTGAAAGATTACGTCTCTTGTGCAAAATACCTTGTTGAACAAAAGTTTTTAAAAGAAGATAAGTTTGCTAATTAGGGTTACAGTGCTGGAGGACTTTTATTTGCTTCAGCCATCAATAATTGCCCAGAATTATTTCGAGTCGCTGTTTTAAAAGTATGCATAGATTCTACGTGCTGATATTTTATATTTTCTTGGTAATTATTTAATGCAACTTATAGAAACTGGGTGTTTATCTTGATTGCTCTTCATCCATTTAATCTCGTTCTTTCTTTTCAGGTACCGTTTCTAGACCCAACCAATACACTCCTCTATCCCATTTTACCACTTACCGCTGCTGACTATGAAGAGTATGGGTATCCTGCTGACAAAGATGATTTTGATGCCATTCCTAAATATTCACTTTATGATAATATGCAAAAGGATGTTATCTATCCTGCTATGACGATAACCTGCTCTTTCAATACACACTACTTTTTTATCCTTAATTCTCCTCTAATATTTGCACTTCGTAAAATCGTGGATTGTAGCAAGTTCATGATGTAGCGGAAACCTCAAAGAAAACCTAATAATATCAAACATTGTTGAATTACGCACAATTACTAGTAATTTGATTTTCTAAAACCCGTTAATTTATGAGATTATCAGGATTTAGGCATCAATTTTAATAAATCATAAAATATCAAAAATTAAAATTTTAGAGAGAAAATATAAAAACGTCTTAAACAAATATCATCAACCGTTACATAAACCGTTACATAAAACCTAAACAAAAGTATTTAAACTGTCTCAGAAAATCCTAAAAATAAAAGAAATGTAAAATTATAAAAATATTCAAAACTCGCGAAAACATCTTCCAGGCTTCTGAAAGTACTCTAAACGACCTTTTTGGGCTTGAAATCGGGCCGTATTGGGTAAAACCTGTTACACATGCAGGATATCTGAGTGAGCTTCGATTTGATATCTGAGTGAGCTTCGATTTGATATCAGACAGGCTTCGTGAATCAACCCAAGTCAAAAGTTATGACTTCCAGAATGTGGCTTGCGCGTGCAACTATCCATTCGCTCCAAAAACTCCAACGCTACGCCGTCCGCATCATTCTCCCCAGGGTAGAGAAATTCGACCTCAAATTTGTGGCGTATCAACATCAGAAGAATCACCATGGAAGGGAATCAGATGTTTAACATTGAACACATCAGCGGTACGAATGTGGCTAGGCAGCTTCAATTAGTAGGCGTTTGGATTGATCTTCTCAATAATCTCGACAGGTCCAATCTTCTTGGCAGATAACTTGTTATAGTCACCAACTGAAAAGCGATCCTTAGTCAGGATTGCCCACACGAAATCTCCAACCTCAAAATCCACATGTCTGCTACTCTGACTCAAAACTACCCTAAAATGGCTATGCGAAATCAGGCAGCACTAAAATCGATGCAATAGTTAGGCGTTCCTTAATCGATCGAAACGCTGAATCTGCCACATCGGTCCATGAAAACTTACCCCATTTCATACACTCAGTAATCGACGCCATAATACTACTGAAGTGCGGGATAAACCGCTTATAAAAATATGCAAGACCATGAAAACTCCTAACCTCAATAATCATTTTTGGTCTAGGCCATTGTCTCACTACCTCAACTTTAGCCTCATCTACCTGCAATCCGTCTCCCAAAACCATATACCCCAAAAATAGCACTTTTGAAGTCATAAACACGCACTTCTTATTTGTTGCATAAAATTGTTCCCTACAGAGTATAATTAAAACCTCTCTCACATGCTGCAGATGTTCCTCTGAGTTAGTTCTATAAATAAGAATATCATCAAAATATACGATCACAAATCTGCTAATAAAAGGTCTCAACAGTTGATTCATCACACGCATACAAGTACTAGGGGCGTAGACAACCCAAATGGCATCATAAACCACTCATACAACCCCTCACGAGTCTTAAAAGCTATTTTCCACTCATCCCCAAGCCTAACCCAAATCTGGTAGTAGCCACTCTTTAAATCAAGCTTAGTAAACATAGTAGCTCCACTAATCTGATCTAATAAATCATCCAAGCGGGGAATAGGAAACTGATACCTGACACTAGTTTTGTTGATAGCCCTGCTATCCACACACATCCGCCAAGAACCATCCTTCTTTGGTGTCAATAAGGCTAGCATAACACATGGACTCATACTCTTTCTGATGTCCCTTGGCCAACAATTCCTCGACTTGTTTACGCAGCTCTTCATGCTCGCTGGGACTCATTTTGTAGTGAGGCCTATTCGGTAAAACTACTCTGGGGACCAGATCTATATGGTGTTGTATATCACGTAGTGGTGGCAATCCATCTGGTAATACACTAGAAAATTAATCTATTAAGGGAACCACTGCATCTGAAACTACTACAGTCTCCGCTGCCTCCTTCCCAATCAACATGAATACTGTCTCTAAATCCTGCAACTCTCCATCAAATTGAGCTTAAGACAATAAATTCGTACTAGTCCCTCCAGTTATGGGTTTAACTACCAGTTTATTAGGCACAAACACAATTTTAGTCCCACCAAACTGAAAACTGTAAGTGTTAGCTCGTCAATCATGAATCGCCGCATGATCATACTCCCAAGGTCGATCCAATAACAAATGACAAGCATCCATGGCCACCACATCACACCAAACATCATCTCTATCCTTTTTTCCAACAGAAAACGTAATAAGAGCACGTTTAGAAACTGTTACCTCACCACCTTTCTTAAGCCAGGCTAGTTTGTAAGGTTTGAGATGTTTCTCCATCTTAATAGTCAGCTTCTGCACTGCCTCTTCTGAGACGATATTTTCACAACTGCCAAGGTCAATCACGAAACGACATACCTTGCCTAGGATGGTACAGGTGGACTGGAAAATGTTACTCCTCAACCAATCTTCCTCAACTACTACTTTAGGCGTCAAATATGACATCCTGACACCCAAAGCAACCCCCACATCTCCTGTAACAACCTCCTCGTCATTCGGCTGTTCATCGTCAAAAGTTGGATGTTCAGCAATTTCAACGTCCTCATCGCCACCCTCGTCAGTCTCAACAAACAACACCCTCTTACCAGCCCTTTTACAATCAGACTGCCTATGTCCTGGTTCACCACAAGAAAAACACCTCATCGTACTGCTACTTGCACCTTTGTTAAACTGACTTCCCACGACTTTGTTGCCCATGCCTCCAGTATTAGTGTTATTGGTGTCGCTCAATCCACTCTCACCACTAATACGACGTGACTGTTTCTCCACCATCGAGGCTCTCTGATGTGCTTCTGACACAGACACACGATCAAACATATTAAGGGTATCTTGAATCTGAACCCTCAATCCTCCAATGTATCTTGCCACCAACTGTTCTTCTGTATCTTGGATCTCATTTCTGGCCATCAACTGGTAAATTCTGTGGTATAATCATCCACCGATCTCGAACCATGTTTTAGATTTTACAACCTCTGATACAAAATCCGCTGATACTTATAAGGCAAAAACGTAGTTCGCAGATGTTTCTTCATATTTTCCCAAGAAGAGATTTTGGACGTACCCAACCTGGTACGAGATAGTTTCAATTGTTGCCACCACGCTGTAGCCCTACCGCGCAACCTAGTCGCCACCAAAGGTACTCATTTGTTTTGTGGCACCCATTTGAACTCTAAAATCTCCTCAATAGTCGCCATCCAGTCAAGGAACTCTTCAGCCTGAAGACTGCCATGAGGTATTTCAGTCTACATACTGGCCTCTCACCGTCTATCATCCTAGTCCAATTGGACTTTCTGCCGCCTACGACGGACCTGTGGAATGTCCTTGTAGTAGTCTTCTTCGTCTTCCCCTCATGATTCATCTACCCAATCTCCCTGCCTAGTCGTATTTCACGGTTCAGGCATATTTCTCCTATTCTGATTTCCCATCATATTAACCATCCTTTTGGTTAACTGTTCCAGCATTCACTCCATACGTTGGTTTACAATCTGCCCAATTCGATGTTCTAGTTGGACGCCATCATCGTGTTCATAAACCTCCTCAACTCGCTACTGCTGCTGCTAGTTTCGTTGTGGTGCCATGAAAACGACGGATCAATTTTAGCTCTGATACCAACTGATGTAGCGGAAACTCCAAAGAAAACCTAACAATATCAAACACAATTGAATCACGCATGATTACCAGTAATTCGATCTTCTAAAGCCTGTTGAATTTTGAGATTACCAGGATTTAGGCATCAACTTCGATAAATCACGAAATACCGAAAATTATAATTTTAGAGAGAAAGCGTAAAAATGTCTTAAACAAATATAATCAACTGCCACATAAAATCTAAAAAAATGTATTCAAACTATCTCAGAAAACGCTAAACATAAAAGAAAGGTAAGATTATAAAAATATCCAAAACTCGTGAAAATATCTTCCGAGCCTTCGAAAGTGACCTAAACGACCTTTTTTGGGCCTGAAACTAGGCCATACATGGTGAACCCCACTGCACATGTAGATCTTTGAACGAGTTTCGATTTGATATCTTACGGGTTTCGTGAATCAACCCAAGTCAAAAGTTATCGCCTCTGGAAGGTGGATTACGCGTGCGACAATTTATTCGCTCCAAAAACTCCAACGTTACACCGTCCGCATCAGTTCAGAACAGTGTTTGTTAATAAAAAGGTTTCAAATCTGTAAAAATAAACTGACGATGATTATCGCAACATAATAGAAAAATGATCGCATTAATGAGTTTTGAATTAAAGGATGGTTTAATCTGATGTCGGAAATGCACAAATTTGGGGTTTGGGAAGCTGCAAAATGGAAGGCAAGAGTTCGTGAATGTGCCATCTCTGACCCAAAGTGTCCAATACTGCTTAATTTAACAACAGATATAGTAGAGGAAAATATGTATTTGGTGTGGAAGGAATCAGCAATGGAGATAGCATTTCTCATAAAGATGGACTCGTAATGTTCCTTTTCTATCCATGAGCCAGCTCTACAGTTGTTGATCTTCATAATACATACAATCCAGTAAGGACTCGGATGCTAATACAATCTGGAGTGCTGGTATTTTTAGAGTGGACTTTAGTCATCTTGGTTGCCAAAGCGTCGCCGGTAGATTGAGGAATGGAATGGTGGATGATGAGATGCTTTGGTTTCATTGAAGAGACGTTTTCTATTGCGCAGAAATGTGACATTTTTATTTTATTGACTGTCGCATTATCTGTTGAGATCTAAGTTTGTTATCTGGCATGTTAGGTTAACTTACCATATTGATTATTTTCCTTTGTTTTAGACTAATTTGCACATTTCACTTTGAGGATCCTAATTTGGTTATGTTCTTCAACAAAAGCTGACTTCTTGTCTTTCAATTCAACGTCCTCGTTGACACCGTGCATTTCCTTATGTATCTCCACCACTTCACTGTCAGAAATATCTGTTAAAGCTCGATTGGCATCTAAAGTCTTATTAAATAAGCCATTAGCAATGTCGTCGTCTTTGCCTTTTCTACAAGTTTGCCTTAACCTTCCAGCAATACTATCACGGTTTAAATGGACGGCAGCTCACAATTTCTTCTCATCTCTGAATTTCTCTTCTGTGACATTACTAGTCATTGAACCCATTTCTTTTACCCTATCACCTTTGCATTCATCAGCTCTGTTATCGATCTCATATTTGACCTTCTTGAACCTTCCAACATCGGAAAAGGGTAATGATCTCTCTGCATTGCAACACCATTTGCTTTTCATTCCTCAGTTCATTACTAACTCGTTTATCTTCAAAGTGCTGCTCCAATGACTTAAGGAGTTTCTCATTAACCTTTGGAGATCCATCACGCGTTGCTTCAAAATCTGTAAAAGGCAGTGTCCTCCAGGCAGGCATTTGGTTATTTGGATTCTGTTCTGAATGTGAACATCGAGTTTGGATGAGAAAATGTGCAACTGACTTGAAACCCATGTTTGAAATCTGGAAAGAGCAAAGGGTTGAGCGGTTCACTTGAAGCCAATTTTTGAAATCTGGAGAGAGCAAAGGGTTGAGCTGTTCACGTTACAGCAACCGTAAAGTTATATATATGTTTGAGCTCTACCACTTTCTTATAAAGTTGTAGCAGGCCATCTTTTAGCTTGTCGACACAAATTGCAGTTGCAAATTCTATGACAGACTGGGCATATCCTGTCTGGATTCTGTTGGGCCTCAGGTACATGTTCTCCATACCTGCTGAGGGAATTTGAGCTTAGCTTGAATCTCATAATACATGTACAAGGACTGGTTTGAAATATTCTCGGAACATCACATATTTCAGAAGTTTCCCTACTCAGCAAGTGACCAAATAATTATTCTAGAATTAACCTGGTCTAAATCACGAGAAGTTCCTGAACTAGATTTCTACAACTTTTCAAATATAATCCCTCTTTACAGCTCTGGAAGGTTCCCACTTCCCCATTCATGAAGCACACCAAGACTAGAATCATATATAAGTTAAAACGCATTAAAAAAATGTCTTAGCTGTTTCTGCAGCCTTCTTTCTTAACTCAGCAATGGTCTCATGCTAACTAAAATTTTAAGATATTTTTTCTAAGATAGTTGAAACGCATTAAAAATTGCCTTAGATGTTTCTGCAGCTTTCTTGCTTAAGTTGGACATCACCTTTACAAGTCAGCAATGGTCTCATGGTAACTATAATTCTGAGATATTTGTTCTAGTCATCTCCAAGATTAGAGCCTTATTGATGCGAACCGTGTAACATTAGAGTTTTTGAAATGAATAGATCGTCGCACGAGCAGTCCACCTTCCGAAAGTTATAACTTTTGACTCGGGTTGATTCACGGAGCCCGTAAGAAATCAAATCGAAGCACTTTCAGAGGCCCGAAAGTTATTTTCGTGAGTTTTGGATATTTTTATAATTCTACATTTTTTATGTTTAAGGTTTTCCGAGATAGATTAAATATCTTTGTTTAGGTTTTATGCGGCAGTTGATGATATTTGTTTAAGATGTTTTTACGTTTTCTCTCTAAAATTCTAATTTTCAGTATTCCATGATTTATAGAAGTCGATGCCTAAATCCTGATAATCTCATAATTTAACATATTTTAGAAGACCGAATTACTGGTAATCGTGCGTGATTCAACGCCGTTTGATATTGTTAGATTTTTTTAAGTTTCCACAACATCACTTGTCTTAAACCAATGTATCAGAAGGACAGTAGAGACGGCGATATTATGAGATGAAATAACAAGTAGCACAAGCAAGTGAGAAATTAGCTAAACTAGAAGATACCGGGACGCAATAAGTTTCTAAGGAAAGAACTACTAGGAACAAGAAATCCATCATCCACAAAATGGAGGAAAACAACATTTTGAAGACTTCACCTCATGTACAAACATTCACCACAAAATTGACCTTGTACCGTGTTGCATGTGCTACAGTGAGTGCGATGACAAAGTGTCTTCTGCCTTTAAAACATGATTCTCACCTTAAACATCACAATAACAATATTTTCAACCATGACACTGATTTTGAATAATTGTAATCCTAAAGTTCACATGGAATTAAATCTTCTTAATTTTTTAAACTAAATAACTTGTAATTATTTCAATAAATTAAATGTGTACATGAGGGTTGACGACCTCAACGTTAACTCTCCGCGAAGCGCAATTCTTACGGCGTATTTGCTAGTCGTCGCGGCGCGTGCACGACGAAAGTGTGAAGACACATGGTCTTTTAAAATATTAAACTTTTAATAAAAATTGAATTTTTTAATAAAATAAAACTTGCGTGACGCTACAATAATCAAATAAATTTTTTTATTGAAAATTCTTTTTCAATTAGTCAGGATCCATTATATATTTATAAATTAAATCTACAATATACAAGGTTAGGAATCATTTACATCTTGTAGTCTACATCAAGTGTCCTTGAAAAAACCGATCGGTCATTCGTTCCCGCGAAATCATTCAAACGATCAGTAGACTCCGAGATCCACACTAAAATCTTCCAAGTCAATCTTCAACATACTAGGACGTGTGTGGGCACGTAGAATAGTATAAGACACTTTTTCTGCCTCTAGATGTTCTCATCACATGAGATCTAGAGATTTACTGAGAATGACTTTAGTGTAACAATTCTCCAAAAGAATGTGATGATTATTCTTTTAGAGATTTGATTAACGTTTAATCACAGAAGAAATTCTCTCTAACACCAATCGTGTTCTCAATTTAACTCTTGATTCACGAACTGATCATCTGATCAATCGATTCTCTCTTCTTCTTTCAACCACTAAGGCCATTAGAATGATATCCATATATATTCTAGATAATGACGTCTTAAATTTTTAAGAATAAACTGAAATAATATTTAATTATAAAATTACGAATTGTAGTGGAACCCACTACAATTGTGTACAACTACAGTGTCACATGACACTTTAGTGTGTCGTGGGCCAGCACAGTGCCTCACGGCACCACTATAGTGCCATGTGGCACCACAGTAGTCCATGTCAATTTCAGATACCCTATCAGTGATTGACATGTGGCAATTGTTGTCGATTAAAATATATATTTTAATTAGATAATTATCTAAATATCAGTTAATTCAACATTAATATATCTAATTATCTATATCAACTAACTTATCTGTTATTTCATAAATAACAATTTTAGTTGAATTATATTATTATCTAATAATAATTTAATTATCTAATTTTACAAATCAGATATTTTGTCTCACTTATCGATAATTAAATATATATATATATAATTTCTGAAAATTATATTCAAATATATAAATAATTCAATTAATTATTTTTTAATTAATTAATCAAACATAATTATCTCATAATTATGTACTTGCGCTAGAATAAAATTTTTTTTTACAAGTTAGTCCTTTTCTCATGTCCTGAAATACTCACACCCTAGACAACGTAGTATAGAGGTGACTTAGGGACCATGGACCTATAATCCTAAGCTCTAATAAACTAGATTATTAATTAAACTCTTTAATTAAATAATCTTATTTATTAATTCCATTATTACTCCACTATAATATGAAATTGCACTCTTAAAGATTATAGAATGTATTTACAGAGTATTCTCATGTAGTCCACTAACATAATCATTTCATGTAGTTCTGTCCTCCAATTATTAGTTCGTAAATTAGAACTGATCAAAATTATCATTTTACCCTTCTAGTTACCTATTGATCCTTAAGTACCATTAATCCACTAGTAAATGGCTAATTTATAATCTTATTATAAATTTGATGCTAACTTGAGTTCTCTCATCAATGGTCATGAACGCAGAAAAAGCTGGTGTGAGCGATAGTAGTATGATTCTAACTTAATCATCTCATCAATGGTCGCTTCATGTACTTCTGCCTCGTGCATTATGATGATCATGATCAAAACATGTTCTCGAACACAAGTACCTTTCCTCATCTTAGTTGTCATATAACTCTTAGTCGTCTCATGATGACTTTGATTGGACGGCTACCCAAACATTACCTATAAAGATTCCATAATCTCATAGGCAGTCTTCATATTTTCATGCTTGGTTCTCAAAATATCATTTGTGCTCACAAGCATGTAGCACTTCACTTTGTTGTTTGATATGATCCAAGCATCATATTTGTCCATAACATTCTTAAGGGCATTTGCAGTGGGCTCCTCAGGACATTCCACAGTAAAACCGAACTTATGGTTCTCACAAATCAACATTAAGTTCATATTTGATTTTCAACGTACGAAATTATCACCATTCAATTTCTCAAGAGCGAGTAAAGCAGTAACAGAGTTGCCCATGGTAGACATAATATTGATAATTAAAATTTAAAACATACATGATTCAATATAATTGATAAAATATCTAGAATTCGAAAAGTAAATGTGATGCATGAATGCAATCAGAATAAACACATAAATTTAGCATTTACTAATCACGATAAAGCAACCCAAGGATTAATGTGCCACCTTAGGGTCAGTCAGATAAACCTCAGACTATCTATGAGACATTTTCATCCTTATTAATTAAAATTTAAAATATCTCATATTTTCTCTATTAACAATAACGTATCGCTTGTTCGGTCAAGTCACAACTATCCACATGAAAACTTAATTGTGATTTTGTGAGTGTAACCCATCATTTCATATTTCATGACTTCATTTAGAATATGCCGCCTTAGGGTCGATCAAAATTAAACTACATCACTTTCTCCTATCTTCTTAAGAAGTCAAACCTTGGTATTGGTACACCTCGAAACATTCCGTAAGGGGATGAAAACAAAGTCATCTTGAGGCCCTCACTGCACCTCACGGTGTTGTACTTATGATAGAGACCATAGTTTATATTGACATGTCAACCTTCTCCCACTTACTATTTTCGGCTAAGGTGCTTCTATTTTAACTAATAAATTAATTCCAAGTTAATTACTAGTTGAAATAATAACCCCATGAATACTTAAGTATCAGTTAATCAAATCTCATTGGTTTAAGTTCATTTAACTTTCTGTAGCGCCTAAGTCATAATTAGGTGAACTTAGATTAATTAATTAATTATATTCATCAAACTTTAATAAACCATAGGTTAAATTGACATGTCAAACCTTAGGGTCCGTTAGATTAAGCTCAGACTTTCTATGAGACATTCTCATCCTTATTAATTAAAACTTAAAATATCTCATATTTTTTCTTTTAACAATAAGGTAATGCTTGTTCAGTCAAGTCACATCTATCCACATGAAAGCTTAATTGTGACTTTGTGAGTGTAATCCATCATTTCATATTTCATGACTTCATTTAGAATATGCTGCCTTAGGGTCAGTCAAAACTAAACAATATCACTTCCTCCTATCTTCTTAAGAAGCCCAACATTGGTATTTGTACAGCTCAAAACCTTCCTTAGGGGGATGAAAACAATGTCATCTTGAGACCCTCACTGCACCTCACGGTGTTGTACTAATGATGGAAACCATAGGTTACATTGACATGTCAACCTTCTCCCACTCACTATTTTAGGATACTATGTTTCAATCTTAACTAATCAATTAATTCCAAGATAATTACTAGTTAAAATAATAACTCTATGAATATTTAATTATCAGTTAATACAATTTTATTGGTCTAAGTTCATTTAACTTTCTGAAGTGCCTAAGTCATAATTATGTGAACTTAGATTAACTAATTAATTATATTCATCAAACTTTACTAAACCATAGGTTATAGTGACATGTCAAACCTTAGGGTCCGTTAGATTAACTTCAGACTATCTACAAGACATTCTCATCTTTATTAATTAAAACTTAAAATATCTTATATTTTCTCTTTTAACAATAAGGTATCGCTTATCCAGTCAAGTTACATCTATCCACATGAAAGCTTACTTGTGATTTTGTGAGTGTAACCCATCATATCATATTTCATGACTTCATTTAGAATATACCGCCTTAGGGTGGTCAAAACTAAACTAAATCACTTCCTCCTAACTTCTTAAGAAGTCCAACCTTGGTATTGGTACAGCTCGAAACCTTCCTTAGGGGGATGAAAACAAAGTCATCTTGAGGCCCTCACTGCACCTCCCGGTGTTTTACTAATGATGGAGACCATAGGTTACATTGACATGTAAACCTTCTTCGACTCACTATTTTAGGATAATGTGTTTCTATTTTAACTAATCAATTAATTCCAAGTTAATTATTAGTTCAAATAACAACCCTATGAATATTTAAGTATCACTTAATCCAATCTCATTGGTCTAAGGTCATTTAACTTTCTGAGGCGCCTAAGTCATAATTAGGTGAACTTAGATTAATTAATTAATTATATTCATCAAACTTTAATAAATCATAGGTTACATTGACATGTCAAACCTTAGGGTCAGTTAAATTAACCTCAGACTGTCTATGAGATATTCCCATCCTTTAAAATATCTCATATCTTTTTTTTTAACAATAAGGTATCGCTTGTTCAATCAAGTCACATCTATCCACATGAAAGCTTAATTGTGATTTTGTGAGTGTAACCCATCATTTCATATTTCATGACTTCATTTAGAATATGCCGCCTAAGGGTGGTCAAAACTAAACTGCATCACTTCTTCATATATTCTTAAGAAGTCCAACCTTGGTATTGGTACAGCTCGAAACCTTCCTTAGGGGGATGAATACAAAGTCATTTTGAGACCCTCACTGCACCTCATGATGTTGTAATAATGATGGAGACCATAGGTTACATTGACATGTCAACCTTCTCAATTTCACTATTTTAGGATAATGTGTTTCTATTTTAACTAATCAATTAATTCTAAATTAATTACTAGTTAAAATGATAATCATATGAATATTTAATTATCAGTTATTCAATCTTATTGGTCTAAGTTCATTTAACTTTCTGAAGCGCCTAAGTCATTATTAAGTGAACGTAGATTAACTAATTAATTATATTCATCAAACCTTGATAAACCACAGGTTACATTGATATGCCAAACCTTAGGGTCCATTAGATCAACCTCACACTGTATATGAGAAGTTCTCATCCTTATAAAACTTAAAATATCTCATATTTTCTCTTTTAACAATAAGGTATCGCTTGTTCAGTCAAATCACAACTATCCACAAGAAAGCTTAATTGTGAGTTTGTGAGTGTAATCCATCATTTCACATTTCATGACTTCATTTTAAATATGTCGCATTAGGGTCAGTCAAAACTAAACAACATCACTTCCTCTTATCTTCTTAAAAAGTCTAACTTTGGTATTGGAACAGCTCAAAACCTTCCTTAAATGGATGAAGATAACAAAGTCATCTCGAGGCCCTCACTTAACCTCACGTGTTGTACTAATGATTGAGACCATAGGTTACATTTACATATCAACCTTCTCTCACTCACTATTTTAGGATAATGTGTTTCAATTTTAACTAATCAATTAATTCCAAGTTAATTACTAGTTAATCTAATAACCCTATGAATATTTAATTATTAGTTAATCCAATATTATTGGTCTAAGTTCATTTAACTTTCTGAAGCGTCTAAGTCATAATTAGGTGAACTTAGATTAATTAATTAATTAATTATATTCATCAAACTTTAATAAACCATAGGTTATATTGACATGTCAAATCTTAGGGTCCGTTAGATTAACTTTAGACTGTCTATAAGACATTCTCATCTTTATTAATTAGAACTTTAAATATCTCATATTTTCTCTTTTAACAATAAGGTATCGCTTATCCAGTCAAGTTACATCTATCCACATGAAAGCTTAATTGTAACTTTGTGAGTGTAAACTTCATTTAGAATATACCACCTTAGGGTGGTCAAAACTAAACTATATCACTTCCTCCTAACTCCTTAAGAAGTCCAATCTTGGTATTGATACAGCTCGAAACCTTCCTACAGTCTGATCCTCCTAATGCTGAAGAAGATGGGGATATAATGTCGGATGAGGAATTTGCTAAGGCACAAGGACTAATGTAAGGGATCCATGTGATGAATTGTGAGCACCAGAGGTGCCTCTACCAACCAACCCATCACCACCATAGGAGGAGCTAGAGGAAGTCCATATTGGGGAGGGGAGCACAAATAGGTTACTGTTCCTAGCAAAGGACATGGAGAGTAAACAACGACATGACTTGATAAAGCTTTTGAATGAGTTTGAGGATGTCTTTGCGTGGTCGTACTCTGAGATGTCGGGGTTTGATTCTACCTTAGTGACGCATAAGCTAGGGGTCTTCGAAACAATGCACACATGTCAAGCAACACCCTCTCCATTTCCGCCCTGAGGTGGAGCTCCAAATCAAGTCTGAAATTTCAAAGCTCATAGAGGTAGGATTTATCAAGCCTATCAAACACCATACATGGTTAACAAAAATTGTTCCGGTAAAGAAGAAAAATGGTCAGATTCGTTGTTCTGTTGATTTTAGAGACTTAAACAAGACATACCCTAAAGATGACTTCCTGCTACCTAATGTAGACACATTGGTTGATACTACAGCGGAACACGAAACATTCTCTTTCATGGATAAGTTTAGTGGATACAATCAAATCAGGATGGCGATTAGAGATGAAGAGAATACTGCCTTCAGGACACCATTTGGAAACTTTTACTATCTGGGGATGCCTTTCGGATTGAAGAATGTAGGGGCTACTTACCAACGGGCTATGACAGTAATTTTCCATGACATGATCTACGATTATATTGAGGACTATGTGGATGATCTAGTAGTTAAGTCCAAGAGTGCGGGTTCACATCTGAAGCACTTGAGTAGTGTTTTTGAAAGGTGTAGGGTGTAAGCTCAAAATGAATCCATTGAAGTGCGCTTTCAGTGTTTCATGGGGGAAGTTCTTAGGATTTTTTGTACATAAGAATGGTATGGACATTGATCAATCCAAGGTAAAGGCTATCAGGGACATGCCCCCACCATGATCCCTGAAGGAGTTAAAGGCATTCTTGGGGAAGGTATCCTACATCTGCCGATTCATACCCACCCTAGCCGAGTCCATCAGCGATATACAACCACTCTTGAAGAGACATCACATATTTTTATGGGCATAGGAGCACCAACGGAAGTATGATTCCATAAAGGATGTGCTCATCGCATCGGCCACCATGGTTTCACCACGTAGTGACCTACCATTACTGCTTTATATCACCTCAACCTTCAAGTCCATTGGAGCCTTGTTGGCACAAGAAAGAGAGGGGGCGGAGAGCCCAATGTATTAATTTGGTAGGGTCCTAAGAGATGTCGAGCTTAGATATACACTTTCTAAAAAGCATTTGTCTTGCTCTTGTATTTACCACGCAAAAATTTTGACACTATATGTTTGGTAATCAAGTTCATTTAATGACTAAGTCTAATCCTATTTGTTTTCTATTAACCAAGTCTATATTGAACGGGAGACTAACCCGATAGATAATTTTGTTTAGTGAGTTTGATATTACACCCCTCACCCCTGAAGGCGTAAAAGAGTCAAGTGTTGGCTGATTTGCTAGTCCAATTTCCAAGTGGTGAACCAGAACCTCTAGACGAGACCATACTTGGAGACCTACATGAAGTCAATAGTTACGGGGGTGCGCCATAGGCTCTGACATTCGACGGGTCATCGACCCATTATAGTAGTGGAGCAGGACTTGTCTTGAAAGATCGCTTGGGAAACATTTATTCAATGGCATACAAATTGACATTTCCATATACGAACAATGAAGCGGAGTATGAAACTCTTATATTAGGACTTCGATATGCAAAGGATAAGGGTGCCACCACTATCAAGGTCAAATGAGACTCCAACTTGCTCATCAACCAAGTTAAATGAGATTTTACTATGAAGGAACCTGCTTTCGCACAATACTGCTAATTGGTTCAAAAGCTTGTTGCCACATTTGATGATGTTATTTTTTAACACACCTCCAGATCTAACAACCGCCATGCTGATGCCCTAGCAACTCTGGCCACCAAACACCCTCTCACCAACCCTATTCCAGTGGTCAAAGTGTTTGTTCAAGCCACAAGCACCATAACTAAGGGTGACACTGAGCCACCATCCCAAGATTGGAGATGCAAGATCAAAGCATAATTATCCCAAGAGGAAGTTTCTATGAACAAGGAGTTGAGGAACTTTGTTAATTTGAGTGGAGTTGTCTTCTATAGGGGGGCTGATGGAATACTTTCACAATGCGTGAGTTTTGAGGAAGCCACAGCCACCTCAAGTGTCTACATGAAGACTATTGTGCCAGGGAAGGGCTTCTCCTACATCGCCATCTACAAATGATGGGTTTCTATTGGCCAAACTTGACCACGGAGGACACAACTATGAAAAATAATTGTCTTAAGTGTCAATTGATCCCCGATCCCAAAGAAGTTCATCTAGTGGAAGTTATGACGGATTGATGGCAACCTTATATCTTGTATTTTAATGATGGTACTCTTCTGTCAAGCATATGAGATGCCTCCATTAGTAAGAAGTGGAGTCTTCGTTTCTTTATGCTCAGTGGATAGTTATTTAGGATTAGTATGGACGGTCATCCTCTTAAGTGTTTAGGTATTGATGATCAACGAACTATCATGGAGAAAGTACACAAATGGGCATGTGGCAAACACCAAGGAGGCAAGAGACTATACGAGGAATTGCTCAAGATAGGGTACTATTGGCCCACCATGGAAGCTGATACATTGGACTATGCAAGAAAATGTCACACTTAACAAGTCCACAGAAATGTTATACACGCCACATTCGTGTCCTTCAACCCAACAGAGGTCCCTTGGCCGTTTCATACCTAGGCTTTGGACTTCGTTGGACCCATCTCGCCTACGTCAAAAAGTTACGTATGGATCATTATCCCTACAGATTGTTACACTAAGTGGGCAAATGCCATAGCTCTCAAGAAGGGGACAAGTGAGCAGGTCTATAACTTTATCATCACGGACAATGAGATGGTATTCACAAGCAAGGTGGTGGCTGAATTGTTTGAAGGATACCTCATCCTCCATGATAAGTCCACACCTTATTATCCTAAGGAGAAGGAATTGATGACTTGCCTTAAGCTCTCTTTAATGAGGGGGAGAAGGGGTATTTAGTGAATTAAAGTCCTTTATATAGAGGGAGAAGGGAATGGAGACTCCCAAAAATTCCAAAAATTGAAAATTTTCAAAATTTGTCCTCATAAAATTTATTTTCTATAAATTTAGCCCCATGTAACAAGGAGATGCCTACACTATGCAACGGAGGCACATTGGGCATAACGAATCGATACATCCCGCATACACCACGTAACGAAACCGATCAAAAGATCAGGGACTTGACAATACGATCGATTACTAAATTAGAGGAATTGTGTACAAGCTCAATTACTCTACATCGTGCTTGCACATAGGAATAAATGTACATGAGGGTTGATGACCTCAACGTTGACTCCCCGCGAAGCGTAATTCTTACGGTGTATAGGGAGTGTCTCCACCAAGGATGCACCATGGAGTACCACCGCTGAGACGTATCATGGAGTATCACCATTGAGACGTACCATGGAGTATCACACTGGCACGTACCATGGAGTACCGTTGTTGAGATGAACGATGGAGTGTCACCGCTAAGGTGCACTCTTAGGGTGCCGCCACTGAGGTGCACCCTATGCGGTGTCGCCATTAAGGTAATCATGCGGGTAGTCCCCATGGCAGTACCATGGGGTGCCACCCCTGTGGTAACTCCATTAATGTCACTCCTATGGTAGCACCATTGATGTCACCCCTATGATAGCACCATTGATGTCACCCCTATGGTAGCATCGTTGATGCCACCCTCATAGTAGCACTATTAATGTCACCCCCATGGGTGTACCATAGAGGTGCCTAGATCACCCTTCGTAATGCAACTCAAAGACAACAATGACGTACTTCAGACAAGACGTATAACTCCGCTATCATAACGAGTCATCATATCACAAACCACCAAGTCAAGTGACAAAGACTTGGGTGGACGTATGATTGCCTAGGAACTCTTGTGAGGCTGTGGACTGGTATGATTAGGGCCGAGGCTACGTTGTATTAGAAAGGGACATACCTATTCAATATGACCACTTTAGACATCAAGGGTGTGCTACCCTCCCACCTTGGGAAAGGTTTTGGTTTGAGAGAGCACTTTGAGAGGAGGAGTTGGGTGAACATCATCTTTGAGCCCCACCGGCTAGGCATATTCTCCCTAGATCATGGTCACAACGCAAAGAGCCACGTGGCGCCACCCGATTGGCTCGTGTAAAATCATCATCTTACCCACCTAAGCATGATTAATCAGTTGAGGTCGCACGATTTGATTGGCGGGCTTGCAACTAATCAAGAGATTAGTTGCAATGGTCCCCCTCATTTTGATCTCCTATAAAAGGAGGGCTTCTCCTTCATTTTGTGAGGAATGAAAAAGCCTTCTAGAGAGAGAAAGCATTTTGTCACCACCGTTGGGTGTTTAGAGTGTTCTTCCTTCACCTCCCCACGTCCTCTCCTGCGTTCTCAGGCATTGTTATGATCACTTGTTAAGGATTAGACCACTCTCGCACTCACCCACATACATCCTTGCATCGACAACCTGTATTGGTGGCAAGTCTTTCCCCTCAATGGATCATATATTTGCTTCATGCCATTCCTATAACCGTCTACAGATAGTACCCAATTCTTTTATGTGTTAGCCAATAACTTTACATGCTTTTCTATGTATATCTCTAGTTTCGAACCCTCTTCCACAAAACTAAGACAGTTATCCTTCTTCTCAAAATGCACTTCAGAGTAACTTATAGGCGTCGTATTCTGAAATCTAACCAAAAACAAAAAAAAAATGAGAATATTGTCAACCAAACAAACTTTCTCAACCAAATTTTTGATACCCCACACATTGTTATCTATGTGTGTGTGTGGAAAGGGATTTGTAACTCCTTTACCCATTTCCTATAAGGCAAAAAATCAGGTGAACATAGATTAAAAGTCAAATACAAGGTCATGGATTGAGTGGCTGACAAAGAGAGAATGAGTGAGAAAATACCTAGAAGAGTGCTGACGTGGTTCAGATGACTAAGCTGTGTAGTGGCGTCTAGGAGAATCGGGGTCAAATGTTTTTCTAGATTTCACTTCAGGATGAATGGAAAACTTAAGCATAAGAGATAGATCAACAAGAACGAGGTTCTCTATTCTTCTAATATTTTCTTTTATTCTTTCACTACAAGAAAAATGGTTTTCCCCGGTAGTTTTACGGCGGCAGTTATGCCAACTGCCGGTAAAAAAAATTGGCAAAAATTTTGGCGGTGGTTTTTAAAACTACCGCAAAATGTTTTACGTTTTAGCGACGGTTTGAAAATATTTTACGTCTGTTTTAAAACTTGCACTAAATAACCTTTAAATCCCTAAGTTTTCCTTTCGCCAGAACCCGCGCGATCTCTCTCTCTACAACAGGCGACACGAGCTCCCCCTCTCTCTCTGCAACAAGGTTTTTCTCTATTTCCCTCTTCCCTCTAGACTTTTTACAACATATTTTGGCACATTATTGGTTACTATTTTATTATACATTTATATAAAATTCTCAAGATGTTGACTGGAGTACATAGATAGGGAGAAGCAAAGTATATATACTTAGCTATGTTATCTAAAAATGATCAATCATTGTTAATCCTCATTTCCTTTTATTTTTCTAATTTGAACTATTTATGAATACAATAATTATTCTACTTTAATTAGGTTTTCACATAACAACACACTTGGAATGTGATTTTCATCTATATATTTCTATTATAAATGCCAAAGGTAATGCTTGATTCCCCCCACTTGCAAATTTTAATACCAAATTTCCAAAGAAACACAAGAGTAAGATCATACTCACAGATACTACTATGTGTGTATACTCTTTGCACTATGAAAAGTTGTTAATATTAGTTCATTATACTTAGCTATGTTATCTAAAATTCTCAACATGTCGATTGGTGCTTTTGGTTCATTTATGAAAAAGTTAGAATATGGTTAGTTTGTTTATTGTAATCTAATTATGAATATAGTTATTGTTTATTGAAGTTTTCCTAATTTTTAGTTTATTTAATTTAATAGTCAAATAGTTACAATATGGGTAGCTAATTTTATAGCATGGTTAGAATATGGGTAGCTAATTTATTTAGTTAATTGTTTATTGTAATTTTCCTAATTTTTTAGTTTATTTAATTCTTGTAGTGATTGCAAATTATTTGTCTCTATTCTGTACCTCAATCTGTGACTCTAATTTCATTGTGAGTTTGATTTTCATTGTATTAAACTATTTATTATAATGTGTTCAGATTGATTTTAATATGGATAAAAGTTGGATTGAAAAATCTCGAGTTAGCCAATATTACCTTAATGGAGTTGAGGAGTTTCTTGATTTTGCTTTTGAAAGAGTTTCTGTAGAGGGTAATGGAGAATCCATATTGCAAAATTCAAATGTAGAAGAGTTTAATGAAAGAAATGTGAATCATACATCTATGTATGAAGCTTGTGATGACAATATGCATGACTTGTTGTGTGATGTATTCAGAGTTATGGATAATGAGAGAGGAACATAATATTTGTAAACATAATCAACTGCTAATAATATGAATGGGCAACTAAATGATGCTCAACATATAGAGGTGAATGATTTCTCTGACTTAGTTAGAGATAGTAGTGAACCTTTACCATCTCAAGTTAGAGATGAATGATTTCTCTGACTTAGTTAGAGATAGTAATGAACATTTACCAACTAAATGGTGCTCAACACGTAGAGGTGAATGATTTACATCCAAGATGCAAAAAAATTTCAAAACTCTCATTTATTATGCACCTTTACCATCTCAAGTTTCTTCATGGATTGAGTAATGAGACATGCTTGAGTTATTACATAAAGTTGGATGGGAGTTGCCAAAAATATTTTAAGAAGCACAAAGATTATACAAAAGTTGGGTCTTGGGTATGAAAAGATACATGATTGTCCAAATGATAGCATATTATATTGGAAAGACAAAGAATAAGAACAATCATGTTCTACTTGTGGTACTTCAAAGTGGATAGCCAAGGAGGGTGAGAGTGCATCTCAATCTTAAGGAAAAAGGAAGAAGAAGCCAAAAGTTACAAAAGTGATGCTTTACTTTCCTTTAAAAGGAAGGTTACAAAGATTATACATGTCATCTAAAACTACTGATGATATAAAATGGCATCATGTAGAATGTACTGAAGATGGTGTTTTAAGACATCCTGCTGATTCGATTGCTTGAAAATCATTTGACTCTAGACATAATGAATTTTCATCTAAACCACGTAATGCCAGACTTGGTTTGGCTAGTGAAAGTTTCAACCCATTTGGAGCAATGAGTGTTAGTTATAGCATGTGGCTTGTTCTTTTGATTCCATATAATTTACCTCCTTGGATGTGCATGAAACAAACAACATTGATTCTCTCTACTCTAATCCTTGGGCCTAAAATTTATGGTAATAATATTGACGTGTATTCACAACCTTTGATAGAAGAATTGAAAGAATTATGGGAAACATATGTCGATGCGTATCATGCATCAAGGAAGGAAGTTTTTAAGATGCATGCAGCATTGTTGTAGATGATTAGTGACTTTCCAGGACTAGATAATTTGTCTGGGAAGAGTACATATTCAAGTTTCGCTTGCCCTCATTCTAATTATGAGACAATATGAGATTTTTAGAGCCTGGCCATAGGTTTCGCTGCGATAGTAAAAATTTTAACGGCGCAATCGAAAATAGACCAGCTCATATTTCTCTTCCAAGGCCTTAATGTCACTTTTGGGAAAAGTAAAGAATCTGGTTGAAAACGTAGATCTAGTGATGATAATGTGCAATATTGGAAGAAGAGAAGTATATTTTTTCAACTACCTTATTGGGAGTTTAATCTTATACGTCATAATATTGATGTAATGTACATTGAAAAAAATGTATGTGATAACATACTAAGGACAATTCTTAACGATCCACGGAAGAGTAAAGATAATTATAAGGCCCGCCTAGACCTTCAACATATAGGTATAATGAGTCAACTTCATCTAATGACTCAAGGTGATACTACTTACTTACCTCCTGCTTTGTTTTCAATGACGAATGATGAAAAAGACATATTCTTTAATGTGCTGAAGAGTATATGAGTTCCTGATGGATATGCGTCAAACATTTTACGTTGCATCGATTTAAAGCAACGCAGGATTCAAGGTCTTAAAAGTAATGATTGTCACATTATCATGCAACAATTTTTACCCATAACATTACAGGGTGTTTTGGAAAAGAAAGTGTACTCTTCTTTATATGAATTGAGTTGGTTTTTCAGAGAATTATGTTCTAAAAGTCTGCAAATAGATATGATCGACAAGCTTCAATCTCAGATTGTGGTCATACTTTGTCAAATGGAACAAATCTTTCCTCCATCCCTTTTCACCATTATGGTACATTTAGTAGTACACTTGGAAAATGAGGCAAAGATTGTTGAACCTGTGCATTATAGGTGAATGTATCCTATTTAAAGGTATCAATATAAAAAGTTTTGTCCATTAATTCATAAGGTAAAAATTTACATGCGCTGATGTTAATTTTTTTTACACATTTTTATATCATGTATCTTGGTAAGCTTAAATCACATGTCCGTAATAAAGCTCATCCGGAAGGTTCCATAGCAGAGGGATACATAATACACGAGTGTTCAACATTATGCTCGAGATATCTTGAAGGAACTAAAACAAGATTTAATCATCCTTCTAGAAATTGGGATGGTGAAGATGAGAAAACCACGAATGATGGTTATTTTCTAATAAAGGATGACCAACAAAAACCGCAGAAGAAGGCACACTATCTTGATGAGAAGTCCTGGTTACAAGCACATATATTTGTATTATTCAATTGTCAATTGACAAAACCTTTCCAATGGTAATAATTTACCATTTACATATATCTCAACTAAATTGTTGAGTATTTATGTGATTCATTTATCTTGACATTTAGAAAATGTGAAGTAGATATGAGGTGGGAAAATTTTCAACGTCGACCTGCACCAAACGAGATCCAACGTTTGATACATGAAAAAATTGTTGGATGGCTTCAAACTTATGTAAGTTTAAGTTTGTTAGTTAACTTCATGTGATTTTGACAAGTTAATTTTGAATATAGTTTTATTGAATAGGCCAACAAGAATGAAGTGTCGGACGAGATAAGGTGGTTAGCTTGTGGTCCAAATAAAGTGGTAAAAATATATGTGGGATTTAATATAAATGGATTTGTATTTTGCACCAAAGAAGTTACGCAAGTTCGAGGGATACAAATCCAATAACAAGAGAAGTAAATGAAAAATTGAAGGAGATTATTGAAATGAGCTATCACGATAAGTTCAAAGTAGTGTTATTTAAGTGTAATTGGACTGACACCACGAATGCTAGAAGAAAAGTTGATGAGTTTGGGTTTACACTTGTTAATTTTTCATGTTTTGTTCACACTGGTGAGGATTTGAAAGATGAACAATTCGTCTTTGCATCTCAAGCATGTATTGTGTATTTCATACACGATCAGATAGATAAAGATTGGCATGTTGTGGTGTATACAAAACCAAGAGACATGTTTGACATGGATGACCATAATAATGATACTACTCTTGATAATGAAGTAGTGATGAATTTTGAAAGTGAGATACATGATCATTCTCATTTAGAAGAAGTCTTACATGAGAATGAAGAATGTGTCAATTTAGTTAGGACAGATGTTGTTGGTGTAACCATAGAAGATACAATTCATATGAATGTTGATCTTGATCAGAATAGTGAGGACTCAATTGAATCGTGTTATTATTTGAATTAGGTATGTCTTTATTTGATAGTGTTGATATTTCATTTGATATGCTATGTCTCTATTTGATAATGTTATTATCTATTTTGTTGTGCAAGTATAACCATCATGGTCCGTGGTAGAGGTTTGTGCATAACCAAGGACGAGTCCGTTGTGATCAAGATCCACCATGTGGCGCTCCCACTGAATTAGCAGGTATAACATTTTTTTATATTTCATACAAACCATTGTTCTTATTCATATAATGTCTAATGTACAAAATTAATGTTTTATACGTAGGTGAATCCTCCTCTTCTAGGTAAAAGGTTCGTGGTCGGACACGATTAACTCATATATAGAATCTACTTGAAGGGAAGAAAGTGAAAGTTGAATTTAACGCAACATGACAACTGATCAAGGATCAAGCATCTATGAATGCAAGCATTTTGGCTTCACTATGACGCACCTACGATCTATTGTTGATCACCTATGAAAATTAGAAGAAAGTGCCTGAAATGTACAAGAAAAGATATTAGATTAATTTGAGACTTATTTTTTTGCTTGCAATTAGTCTTTTAAGATTTTATGTTAAAAGTGAGGAGAAAGCGTCTTTCAAAATGACAATTTAAATAAAATAGTTAAAAAAAATTTTTATATGAATAATTGGAATAATAAATACAAAATAGTTAAAATAAACTTTTCATATCAATGGTTGTGATAATAAATATATTTTATGGACAATGTAAGAAATTTAGAAAATAATTAGGGGTACTATTGTTTAAGAAATTTTGAAAATAATTATAGATTAGAGATAAGATATATTCTATATTATTAGATTAAGGAACTAAGCGAAAATGATTTTCACATTCTATACTAAATCTAGTATTACCGTAATTTTTGAATCTTGAACTTATTCATGAATGTAAGTAAGTGAATAAGAAATAATTAATCTATTTCGATTGATTCTTAAATGCATTTCACCTTTTAAACTAAAATAGGAACGAATGACTATTTTAAGATTTTAAAATTTTCTCCACCACTCATGCACCTTTTAAAACAAAATAGGAACGAATGACTATTTTAGGATTTTAAAACTTTCTCCACCACTCACGCATATTTTATAGATACTATACTAGCTTTAAAGTTTAAAGAAATCTACGTAGCATTTATAAATAAGTTATTAATCAAGGAGATTTACACACATATTAGGGTTTGTATTTTTCACTCAAGAAATTCTACTTGACATTTTTTAAATTAATTCTTCATACTGGAATGTCATTTTAGATCAACTTAAAACATAAAAAATGAAAATGAAAAGACATTGAAACTGATTGGAGGCAACGTCCTTCAAGCCAATTTCTTTTATTCGAATTTGCCTAAAGAGTTTTCCATCCTTTTCATTTTGAATTATAACATATTAGAGTGAATTCAATCATTATAGTTTTCGTTATTTTGTTTAAGGATAAAATGTTGAATTTCCCAATTGTTGTTCTATTTAGTTAACCACAAACTACTATCATGAAATATGGTTGTTGCATAAAAGTTTTGAAATGCGAGATTTTGAGACTTTTATAAGGTGCAATGAGGTTGATTGAAATTTATACTTTTTCTCTAATTATATTTTATTGTTTTGTTTGCAATGATTTTTGAGTACATTGTTCTTTTTCTATGTACTAACTAAATTTAAATTTTGTTTTATAAGAAATGAGATAGTAAATGCATGTATCTGTCATTTTTTATCCCGAAAAATGCGTAAGTTTTCTGCTTCTTTTATTCTATGACATTTTCTCCGTGTGTTTTTATATTTCATTATACTTTTTTGTATTTCACTCATATTGTTTATTCTATTTTGTTGTCTTTCTCTACATCAAGGTGTTTAGGTAAGTCTCAAAATTGTAATACTCTTAGCGTTATCTCTATCTACGAAGTCTTAATTTTTTTTCCCATATATTTTGTTATTCATTTTTTCTTTGTGGTTTTTACAAGCAATGCTCAATTTTTTTGACTTCATCTTAATGTTTTCACCGTATATGTCTTTTCTTCTTCTCATTTTTTAATTTTTATCTCATTCATTTTTAAATTATGTTTGGATCCATGAAATGAAGAGAAATGAAGGGTAAGTAAACAACTAGAAAAATAATGTTCGCGTAGGGAAAATTATTTTCCTGTTGAATTATTTTTCATTCATATAATTACCTACTTAATTTTTTATTTTATTTAATATTCATAAGTGATTGCTAATCACAATGCTTTAGTGATTTTTTTACATGTAAGAATACACAAAACAAAATCAACTCACTTATTTTAGTATTATTAATATTTGTTAAATGATAAAATGAAAAAAAAAGACATTACCGCCTTAGGGAATATTTCTCCTGCTAAATACGAGAATAACTTTACCGTTATTGCAGTAACGTCTTTCCCTTGGTTTGAGTATTTGAATTAATATCTTTTATCTTTCCAATTTTGTCCTCATATAAGATATGAAAACTCACTCAACCCTTAGCTGATTTTTCATTCTCACCTTTAAGAAAATCGTTGCCGCAGCTGCCTTTCAGCAAGCCGTCGACGCAGCTCTATCTCAGCTAGCCGTCGCCGCAGCTCTCTCTCAGGAAGCCGTCACCGTAGGTCTCTCTCTGTCTGAATCTCTCTCTCTCTCTCTCTGTCTGAATCTCTATCTCCCTCTCTATGTCTACTGTCTCTCTGAATATCTCTCTCTCTCTGTGAATCTCGTTTCTCTGTTGAGTAGTGAATATAAATGCATGTCCAGTGGTTCCGGTTGCCGCAAGGTTCAGTGGAGCATATGTTCCTGTTGCGAAGGAAAATGGGTGAAGTGGAATAGAGATCATTGTGGTTTTTCAGACAAAATTTGAACAGTGGAGTTAACGGAAGAGGTGTGTTTTCCTGAAATACGGTGTCCATGTGTTTAAGTAAACTTAGATTTGTATAATTTTGACTTCTCTCTTTTCCTTTCTGAATAGATGCAATAATTTGGACGTGTCTGTATAAATGACTCTTTAGACAGGCAAGCAACCAAGTCCAGCAACAGTTGCTCTTGCTCCTTGAAAAAAGTATATCAAGTGACAGTTATTGAATTTCGACCAAAATAAGCTAACATTCCTGAAAATTACAGGTGATCCGGACGTAGTAATATGATATTATTTGTAATTTTACAGTTATCTTATTTACACCACAATGACAGTAATGTTACAATAATGTTACATTCATGCAATAAGTTATAGTTCAGTAAAGTTACATTATTGCAGTATTCCCGCATTCCGTGAAATGAACGCCATCTTACTGAAATCAAAATCCCTAATTGTTCTCTCAAATGTTACCTCTGTTTATTCTGTCTAATTGGGGTTTTGCAGGCATGGAAATGATGTTATCCAGCCATAAAGCAATGTTTGTTGTTATTTCTTCTCGGTAATACTGATGTCTATAATAGATATATGCGCCAACAGTGGATGGCTATGGAGCTCGATCGCTTGTATGTTTAACGAGAGAAGAAATAACCAGAAATATTGCTTAAGTTCAATATTTAGGGAGTTCGACTTTTGAATGAAGAGTTTAAATTTTAATAAGTAAAATGATGCTAGTCGACGGGGAAAATGTGTACTAATCCTTATTTATCTAACTGAATCGGGAGTCCATATCATTGGAAGCTAAGTATGATGGACATTTCTTATCTACTACGGAGAGGTTCACACTCCAGCAGTTACAAAAGTTATTTAACGATTGACCTTATTTAAATGATTCATATGAAACAGCAAAATAATTTTGTTGTCTGATAATTTTCTTGCAAAAGTTATTTGCAGAATTTGAGATAAAGTGCAAAATAATTTTGTTGTCTGATAATTTTCCCTTTTTCTATTTGGTTCTCCGAACGTTGTTGGAGAATAGCACTGGCTAATCCTGCCTGGAGTTGGATTATTTTATTGGATTGTTTGATTATTTGGCATTGAGATTTCAATATGCACATTCGTTGCATATCTTTTGGTAGTCCAATTTCTTGCCAAGAAAATCAGATAATGAGAGATTTGGATTTAGATATTATTATATGTAGTGGCCTTAATTGAGCACGCTACCATTTCTTCTAGCATTAAATTTCATAGGATGTTTTGTGGTTCGTTTTCATAGGATGTTTTGTGGTTCGTTTACATTGAGATTTATCTAATTATACAAATCTTTGGTTTCATTGAGTAGTTGTTCACCTTTCTTGTGAGCAATGTACATACTGATTTAAATATGATTACTTCTGAAATTATTTTGTTTCTGGTCTTGATTCCTAGAATCCCCAGCAAACCCTAGCCATCACCAAATGGAGATGGAGCAGGAGATGGAGCAGGAGATGATTTCTTTGTACGAGCAGTCTAGGAGAGAAAGAATCAAAGAAAATCTTAAAAGAATGGAGAACCTCGGCCTTGTTGATCTCTCTCGTAAGCTTAAGTCTTCCATTCATCCTAAAGTGAAATCTAGAAAACCATTTGACCCCAAATCTCCTAGACGCCATTATGCGGCTCAGTCATCTGAACCACATCGGCGCTCTTCCAGGTATTTTTTTCACTCATTCTCTCTTTGTCAGTCGCTCAGTTCATGAGCTTGTATTTGACTTTGAATCTATGTTCACCTAATTGTTTCCCTGGTAGGAAATGGGTAAAGGAGTTACAAATCCCTTTGCACACACATATAACAATGTGTGGGGTATCACGGATTTGGTTGAGAAAGTGTGTTTGGTTGTCAATACTCTCATATTTTCAATTTTTTGTTGTTTTTGGTTTAGGTTGCAGAATACGACACCTGTAAGTTCCTCTGAAGTGCATTTCGAGAAGATATTCTCATATTTTCAATTTTTTGTTGTTTTTGGTTTAGGTTGCAGAATACGACACCTGTAAGTTACTCTGAAGTGCATTTCGAGAAGAATAAGTGTCTTGATGTCGTGGAAGAGGGTTCGAAACCGGAGGTATACACAGAAGAGCATGAAAAGCTGTTGGGTAACACACAAAAGAGTTGGGTACCATTTGTAGACGGCTATGGGAAGGACGGGAAGCGAATATATGATCCACTGAGGGGAAAGACTTGCCACCAATGCAGGTAATTTAGTGAAACAATTACAAGTTATTTAGTTTCAAAAATTAAGAAGATTGAATTTCATGTTAGGTTTAAAATGTTTCAAAGTCAATGTCATGGTTGAAAATATTGTTATTGTGATGTTTAAGGTGAGAATCATGTTTTACAGGCAGAAGACACTTGGTCATCGCACTCATTGTAGCAGATGCAACTTGGTACAAGGTCAATTTTGTGGTGACTGTTTGTACATGAGGTGAAGTCTTCAAAATGTTGTTTTCCTCCATTTTGTGGATGATGGATTTCTTGTTCCAAGTAGTTCTTTTCCTTAGAAACTTATTGCGACCCTGTATCTTCTAGTTTTGCTGATTTCTCATTTGCTGGTGCTACTTGTTATTATCTTCATCTCATAATATCGCTGTCTCTGCTGTCCTTTTGATACATTGATTTAAGACAAGGTTCTAAACTTGAAGATGGCTAGAACAAATATCTTGGAATTATATGTAGCATGAGACCATTGCTGACCTGTAAAGGTGATGTCAAACTTAAGAAAGAAAGCTGCCGAAACACCTATGGCAATTTTTAATGCGTTTTAACTATCATAGAACAAATATCTTAAAATTTTAGTTAGCATGAGATCATTGCTGACTTAAGCAAGAAGTGCAGAAACACCTAAGACATTTTTTATGCGCTTCAACTTATATATGATTCTAGTCTTGGTGTGCTTCATGAGTGGGGAAGTTCGAACCTTTCAGAGCTGTAAAGAGGGATTATATTTGGAAAGTTGTAGAAATCTAGTTTAGGGACTTCTCGTGATTTAGAACAGGTTAATTCTAGAATAATTTTTCTGGTCACTTTCTGAGTAGGGAAACTTCCAAAATATGTGATGTTCCTAGAATATTTCAAAGCAGTCCTTGTACATGTACTATGAGATTCAAGCTAAGCTCAAATTCCCTCAGCAGATATGGAGAACACGTACTTGAGGCCCAACAGAACCCAGACTGGATATGTCCAGTCTGTCGTGGAATTTGCAACTGCAGTTTGTGTCGGCAAGCTAAAGGATGGCCTGCTACAGGCCAACTTTATAAGAAGGTGGCTTTCTTATCAACCTCATATTGTCTATAGAAATTTTACTATTTATGGTTGCTGTAAAGTGAACTGCTCAACCCTTTGCTCTTTCCAGATTTCAAACATGGGCTTCAAGTCAGTTGCACATTTTCTCATCCAAACTCGACGTTCACATTCAGAACAGAATCCTAATAACCAAATGCCTGCCAGGAGGTCACTGCCTTTTACAGATTTTGAAGCAACGCCTGATGGATCTCCAAAGGTTAGTGATAAACTCCTTGAGTCATTGGAGCAGCACTCTGAAGATAAAAGAGTTAGTAATGAACTGAAGAATGAAAAGCAAATGGTGCTGCAATGTAGCTCCAATCACGATGCAAAGAGACCATTACCCTTTTCCAATATTGGAAGGTTCAAGAAGGTCAAGTATGAGATTGATAACAGAGCTGATGAATGCGAAGGTGATAGGAAGGAAGAAATGGGTTCAATGACTAGTAATGTCACAGATGAGAAATTCAGAGATGAGAAGAAATTGCGAGCTGCTGTCTATTTAAGCCGTGATAGTATTGCTGGAAGGTTAAGGCAAAGGTGGTGTAGAAAAGGCAAAGACGATGACGTTGCTGATGGCTTATTTGATCAGGCTTCAGATGTCAGTCGAGCTTTAACGGATATTTCTGAAAGTAAAATGGTGGAGATACATAAGGAAATGCACGGTGGCAATGACGACGTTGAATTGAAAGACAAAATGTCTGCTTTTGTTGAAGAACCTAACCAAGAAGGTATATTTAAAGATAGTGTGGAGAAAAAGAAACAGATTGTTGGTAGTAATGATAGT
The DNA here is from genome assembly GCA_003255025.1 of Datisca glomerata. Classification (NCBI taxonomy): domain Eukaryota; kingdom Viridiplantae; phylum Streptophyta; class Magnoliopsida; order Cucurbitales; family Datiscaceae; genus Datisca; species Datisca glomerata. Next base: position 913,536 of record QANY01005285.1, on the reverse strand, counting down.
GCAAAGAGACACAAGAATAAGCATGGACTTGTAGCTGATCATAACCAAGACAGTATCGCTGGAAGATTAAAGCAGAGACGTGGAAAAGGAGGGAATCAGGCTGATGGATCACACCAGTAATGAATGAAAAGCTTGGATTAAGCTTGCATGGTGTTTTTTAAGAAACTCTTTTATTTCTGTTGGCCTTAGGGGAAGTTTCATGCACCGTCTCTTTTTGTGTATCCCTTGTGTATTGATGACATGTATTTTGTTGGACCAATATGTTAACTCAACTTTTTTAAGCTTGCATTTTTATTTGTTATTGCCATTATTCTGTCATATTCTAAGCATGGCAAAAATGCTATCATAAACCGGGAACAATTAAAATCGGAAATCAAATTAGGATCCTCAAATTGAAACGTGCAAATTAGTCTAAAACAATATGGTAAGTTAATATAATATGCACAGATAGCAAACTTATATCTTAGCAGATAATCCGATGGTCGATAAAATGATTATGCTGACAGTCGATAAAACGATAATGTCACATTTTTGTGCAATAGAAAAATTTAAGGGGCTTATATTGTGATTCAGTGGCGGAATCATATAAAGCATATTTTGTTCGATTTCTTTCGCGGAATCAATTATGCAGAAATGTAGTAAAGATCCGAGAAAAAGTTTACCTCAGTTAAGTTTATTCCAGCCTTTTGGATTCCTGCCCACTTAAAGAAGCCGTCAAGATTAGGGACTGAATTTGCAGTTGCTCTACGTTGCGCATGTAGTTTTGAGAGAAATATGGGACCCATTTCATTTCACTATTTTCCTGCGCAACTAAACACAATCACTTTGCCAGTTAGTTTCTGGCCTCGACATTTTTTATTTGGAGTATATTGTTCAAAACTGGAAAGTGTTTATTTCTTAATGATTATATTGCAGGGAACATCAATAATCGAGAATAGCAAAGGGATTATTTAGTTACCTTTGCTATTTCATCTTCTTCCTTCCCGTTTCTGTGTTTCTCTTTGTTCTTGGAATCATTAAAGGTACCATCTTTCTCATTTCTCTTAGTTCATGTTATCAGAACCTTCACTAATTCTGTTTTAACTTGAAAAATTACTTGCAGGTGGTATATTCAGCCCCTTTGTCTTTCTTGTGATTGCTTTTGGTGATATCGGAGTTGTCATTTGCTTATGGCCAGAGCATTTTGGTTGGAGTATTACTGTATTATAAGGTTTTTTTCCTCTTATCTTTCGGCTTGTTTAATGTTGAGTTGATGTTAAATAAATAAGGTTTGTTTTTCAAGTCTACTTACAACATGTTTTGATTTTCTTTTTCCAACTTAGAAGTAGCATAAAAAAGTTTGGCCCATTCATGAAGTCAATTCCTGATTTATCGTTCCGATACCAATAGTACTATGGGCTGTGATTGGAGTAGTTGGTAGTGTAATTGTGGGCATTGATTATGGCTTTGTTTGGCCTGTCATGGAAACATTTAGGGTCATCAGCAGAGAAGTTGTTCCAATTCATATGAAGTTTAGGTGCTTCACGTAATGTTTCTATCTTTAATTTTGGTTTCGACGGTTTGGTTATAGCTATTTCTGACTGAAGGTAGCTTATGCCCAATGGATAGAGTTAACTGCCTTCAACATTATCATAACAGGATGGCACCTGGAGCAATGTATGGGGTGTATTCATCATTGTTCGTGATTTTACAGATTTTTCCTTCCACTCATACTTCTCCGTTATGGATGGGTTGCCAGGATTTTCGAATTGAGAGAGATATTGAGAGAGATCAAGAATTCTCACTATTTCTTAGATTCATGGACCCAATTCAATTCAGTGAGATCTTTCATTCACATTTTTTTCCATCAAGAACGTTTTATAAAACTCTTAGACTCCCGAATTTGGAGTATCCTACTTTCACGCAATTCACAGGGTTCAACAAGCAATCGATATTTCACGATCAAGGGTGTAGTACTATTTGTAGTAGCGGTCCTTATATATCGTATTAACAATCGAAAGATGGTCGAAAGAAAAAATCTATATTTGACAGGGTTTCTTCCTATACCTATGAATTTCATTAGACCTAGAAATGAGACATTGGAAGAATCTTTTGGCTCTTCCAATATCAATAGGTTGATTGTTTCGCTCCTGTAATTCTTTAGCAAGTTCGGGAACATTGTGAGAAGGGGGAAGGGCGGTTATCCGTGCACTTTCCGGAAATGGCAGAAAGATATTGACTACCACTTCGTCCGTGACCTCGTCATCGTAGGCAAATTGCTCATTCGACTTGTTCGTAGCAAGTGGCGGAATTTTCACTAAAGGATTCCCTCAACCAACCTTCCATCATTTTTGTGGCAAACTGCTCTCTCCTGCCTGCCCTTCTCTTGAGCGCTTAATCGGTTATACGAATGACTGTCTCTTAATGAAATATGCGATTCCCTTCTCTTTATCGTTATCGGTCAATCAGCCGTCCCCATTAACCGCTCAAATCTTATGCTCAATGAGGTCCCGGTACCTTCTTCTTGGAGCTAGGCTCAAACTCATCCACATCTCATGTCCGAACGATCATCTCCCGTCGTCCTTCCTGCTTGCTATCTCTTTATCTCGAATCCCTCGTGATGGTAGGACTCTCTCTTTTGGTCTTGGCCTTGGCTGCTGATGAAATTGAAGACATCCTTTTAGATTAGAGGCGCTATCTTTTTGGAATGCCCCAAATTCTACTTGAGCATCCAAATCTGGGTCAATACCAGCAAAGACATCTCTGAACAAGGTTCTAGCACCATGCCAAATGTGTTCGAAGAAGAAGAGCAAAGTAAACGAAGCATGCCCAAAAGTAAACCAACCCCCTGGACTGCTACGAAAAACACCATCGGATTTCAAAGTAGCACGATCTAATGCTGGTCATCGTCCCTTCCGGGTAGTGGCACAACCATTCATTACAGAATCTCACTCGATCATCCACCCCCTTCTACAAAACCCCCTACATGTTTACCGAATCCCCGCATCATCGCTCGGGATCGGAGAAGAAGATAGCAGCCCTTGTCCCTCCGAGGTCTCGAAGATGGTTCCACCGGTAGTCAGCCTCTTCGAGACCCTCGTTATTATATATATATATAACCCCTCAGCTAACTTTCTTTATACTTGTGATGACGGTCCATTTTCATTTTTAGTTTTGGTTTTGCTGCTACTTCCACTGAAACTACTTGCTATGTCCTCCTTCACACTCCCGGGCATTCATCCAAAGCTACCACCAGACTCGCGAAAATCTTTCCGCCTCTCGATTCTTGGCGGAGGTTTTCCATCTTCACTAAGTACGAGCTCCTAGGCATCTACCGTTTTCTTGCTTCCATCCGCCTATCTGATCTTTTGAACAGGCCTTGTTACTACAAAGAAATTTCTGTATACAGGAATTGCGATATGGCTTAGCTTCTTAGCTCTAAAAAAAGGAATATCGGTCTGGTTCTAGCTTATCTCATGAACTCCTAAACGGGAAGATTCCTAGCTACTTAGTTTCTCCTATCTGTTCTTCCGACCAGTTCTAGAAAAAGGGTGGGCCTATTTCCAATTCTTTTTGGGCATAGAATAGTTTTAAAGCGCTGTTTAGTGACTTCCATGTCTTCTGCTACTTTAGGAAGATTCAGACAGTCTTTTATGCCCTCTTTTAGGACGACTCTTCAGTAACCGAAGAAGAGAGGTTTTTACCGCTTTCTCTTCTCTCCAGCACTTTCGGACTGATCATCTTACTGCAACAAAGCAAGCTTAGGAATGAATCTAATGGAAATTTAGTGCTTTCCTCTTCGGTGAAAGAGGGTAAAAGGTGTGTGGGAGAAAGCATTTTTAAAGGAGAGAAGATTTCGTCCACCAAGCGGGACAGAGTGCGACCCCTAAGCAATTGGAGGTTCTCGCTCATCTCTTGGCGGTCCATATCATCTGAAAACTTTTTCTCTTTCATTAGCATAGCTAAATTGGAATAGGATGACTCAGCGTCAGATACGGTACAGTACAATACGAGACGATGGAATGCAATAGGATGGATGGTAGAGGGCTGCCTGCGCCCAAAAGCTATGATTCACTTGTCCCCTTGTCCATAGGGACCTCGTGGCATACAACCGAAACGACTTTCGCTAGATAGCTGCCCCTTTCTCTCTTTTTACAGCCTCGTGGACGGACGAAAGAAGGGAAGTTACAGAACGGGGCAGTGAAGGCTCGCGAAGTACACAGCAAACAACAGCTTTTCAGCCCCCTAACCTTGTATATTATTAAAGTGCTAGCCGCCCCTAATGAATCTAAGAAATAGTGAGAATTCTTTATCTCTCTCAATTCGAAAATCCAGGATTTGAATTGATGTCCTTTCATTGAGTCCTCCTAAATTGCATTGATTTATCCTACAAAAGGTGTCCGCCACTTAGGTCGCCAAACTACGAAGAGAGTTTCGCCTTTTGAAGCGCCAGTCGCGTAGGGCGACCAGACCAGGCCGAGTCAGAAAGGCTTTGATGACTCAAGGTTCATATTAAGGAAAGGAGAGTGAGGGGAAGGTTCCCCCGGTGTGAAACTAGTTGGTTCCGTAGTTTGAGAATTCTGTTGATCCCAAGTACTCCATCTTCATCATTGCATATGGGAATATAGAAAGTAAAGAAGAAAAGGCATGACCAGAAGAATTGTGTGAAATAAGTAAATTTATCCAGTTGAGGCATTCTTGATTGAGAAAAAATGATTCCCTCCAGACAGAAAGAGACTCCTTCCTGTACGAGTAGTGAAGAACTATAGAGAGCTGTGGTTGGTTGTTGACCAACGGAAAGCATGAGAGAAAGAAAGATGCACAAATGAAAGAAATCATCTCGGGCAAGAACCCCTAAATAACACATTTCGTGGATCAAGAATACATATATTACCATAACACAGCGGATTGATAAAAAATGAGTGGATGGTTAGAAACACCAAGATATGCAAAGGAAACCGATCTTACCTGGGATCGTAAATCCCAAGTTTGTCTATGAAGAGCAGATCTAATTATATTAGTGTCTATAATGGATTTCTTCTGCGTAATACTAATCGATAGGGCCTCATTGGTAAGTGCTACAAGATCTCGGTATAACCTGGTGAACCGGGCGTACTACTGAACATCGATCAAATGGTGATGGTGCAAATACATTCCGTGCTTTTAACCCAACTCAAGCTGAAGAAACTTATTCAATGGTCACCGCTAACCGCTTTTGGTCCCAAATCTTTGGGGTTGCTTTTTCCAATAAACGTTGGTTAGATTTCTTTATGTTATTTGTACCAGTAATCGATTTATGGATGAGTGCTCTTGGAGTAGTCGGTCTGGCCTTGAACCTACGTGCCTATGACTTCGTTTCTCATGAAATCCGTGCAGCGGAAGATCCTGAGTTTGAGACTTTCTATGGATTGACAAATTCCTTTATTTAAATATATCTCCCCGCTTTGTTCCCGGCTTTGAATTCGCGATAGATCTTAGCCTCGTCTGCGGTCGACAACTTAAAGCCTTTTGCCCATATTGGCCTTCACTCCAAACGATCAGTTCGAGTCTGCTGCCGCAATTGGCAATTAATTGGATAAGCTGTGGTCGTTCGTAGGCTCACTCACCTCTAGCTCTTCTTCTTTGGGATGAAACCCCCGTCCTTGCTGAACCTGTGTCAAATTCTTCGTTTGAATTGAATAGCTCATCGTCCTCGATTTGGTCACTTTGGCAGTTCACGGCGGAAAGAACCATTCAAAAATATGGGGAGACTGAGAGAGCAAATCAAGGGCGATGAGTGATGCGAAGGAGAAATTATGATGTGATTAAGGACCTTCCAAATACACGTTGGGCTTTTCTTGAACGAATCTCATGATCCTCTGGACATTGATTTTATTGTAAATCTACTGATTAAATTCAAGAAATAACTAATTTCTTTTTATAATGATTTTTTATCAAATGGATAGATTTTATTTTCAATTGTTGGGTAATTAGTATTAAGAAAGATACCATGAATCTTATTTATCCAAATATTATCTCTATCATTTTTTATGGAAGTTTCATTTATGATTGTCTGAGTGAAACTTGGAGATGGAAGTCTTCTTTTGTTTCTCGACGGTGAAGTAAGACTAAGCTTATGAGCTTATTATCCTAGGTCGGAACAAGTTGATAGGATCTCCTTTTTTCGCCCCCATGTCCCTTGGCATAGTCTCAATAAAAATAATTTAACACCAACCAACGAGTGGTGGATTTGGATGGAGTCTCGCAGAAGAAGAGCCTAACTCTATAGGGTCTGCTAGTTGTAGCCCACAAGCGCTTCCTTATCATTAAAAAAATGGAAAGAGAAATTGGCTGGAACTTCTTCTTCTTCATGAAGAGTTCTTTGATCATGGGATCGGATTTGAATCGGAGGATTAGTACAATTCTTGGTAGAATAATATTTAGGATCCCAAGGGATACCATACCGGGTCTGGCTTTTTTGATAACTACCGATTTGTGTAATGGAATAGAGTACTATATGTTTTTCAGGAGAACATACACAAATGGGGTTTATTTGTACGATACAAAAAAAATTTCACATAGTTACTTAATTTTTCTCTTAACTGCGTAGGAATATGAACAAAACATGTGCATCCAAACACTCGCAAATGCCTATAGGAACATTCCTTAGATCCACACATTGTCCGTTCTTTGTGAAAAAGATACCTTCCACATCATTTATGAGGAGCCGGACGACGAAGCCTCCTCCTCAGATAAAGATGTCTCCGACGCGACTCTCCCGCTCCCGGCAAGAACAACTTTTTCTATTGTGATTTTTTTGGCGGGTTCGGTCAGGAGGGACAAAAGAGAGATTCTTTCCATCAGTCAAAAGCAGATATCGCCCCCCGAAGTTAGAAAGCCGTATGATAGGTGGTAACTATCTTGTACGATTCGGGGGGTAATCGGCGTACTCCGATCAGTGGGGGGAATCTTTGGCTCTATCGAACATACAGGGAATTGGAGGTAGCATTCTACCGATGTTAAGTCATGGACTGGTTCCTTAAACCCTTTTTCTATGTGTTGGTGTTCTATATGACCGACATAAGACTCGACTTGTTAGATATTACGGAGGTTCAGTAAGCACCATGCCGAATCTCTCTACCATTTCCTTCTCTTCCACTTTGGCCAATATGAGTTCACCTGGTACTAGCAGCTTTATCGGGGAATTTCCCATCTCAGTAGGAGCTTTCCAAAGAAATAGCTTAGTAGCCACATTAGCAGCGCTTGGGATGATTTTAGGCCTGAATATTCAGGAGCTAAGACTATTCCAATGCTCCCTTTTGCCATGCATAAACTGCACCGGATAAGCACGAAAATGAAAGCTTCTATAAATACGGAGACCCCCAATACATCAAAACTCATTGCCCATGGATAAAGAAAAACCCTTTCAACATCAAAAACAACAAAAACTAGAGCAAACATATAATAACGGATTTTCAAAAAGAAATCGATTTCTTTAGAGTAATAAGACTATTCCAATTACAATACTCGTGAAGAAAGAACCGTAATAAATGTAAAGAAGAGGCATCTTTCACCCAGTAGCGAAGAATTTGAACCAAAATTTCCAGATGGAGGGGATATGGTATTAAGACATCTGACACATAATTTAAATGTGGGAATTTATCCTCTAAAAAAGGAAATATTGAATGAATTGATCGTAAATTATAAGATTTTGCTATTTCTGCTTCCTCTAAGGAAGATACTAATCGTAGGGAAAATGGAATTTCGACAATGAGTGCAAACCCTTCTGATAGAATTGTAGAATACAAATTTTTGTTGTACCCCAAAAATGCCCATGAGTAAATATTTCGTAGTAGCCTCATTAGACCGTACATCTTTCTTGGTATATCCAGATAATAGGTAGGAGCATAAACTGAAACATTCTGGAGCTACAAAGATATTAAATCATTAGCACCGCATAAAAACATTCCTCCTAGAGTAGTTGTTAATATGAATAACAGAGTTAATTCCTCATGGGGGGATGAATTAAGATAATTTTGAATCAGCGGTCTAGATTTTTGTTCATCCTTTGCTGTAATAATATCTCGGGGTTTGCAGCGATAACTTGGTGTATCTACTATACAACCGTTAACTAAAATATGTCTATGATTAACTAATTGGCGGGCTTGAGGAATAGTCGAAGCCATACCCAATCGAAAAATGATGTTATCCAAACGCATTTCAAGTATAGCGACCCAACCCCCAACTCTAGCTGAGAAGCACCCTCCATCCACTTCCCCTTTTTCGTGTGCCCAAAAGCCCGCCCGGTTTATGAGCCCCTTTCCGATTCCATGGTTTATTGATATTGGATTTGATCAATGCACTGAATTGTTTCACACGACCAATCCTAATTGAATTGAGACCCATCATAATGAAATTCATTTGATTGATACATGTATCCATCAATTCGACATAGATCCAAGATATTTCATCGAATCATTGATAAAGCAATTTGACTTGTCGAGAAAAACCATTTTCAATAACTTGTTGATACCTATCCCTCTTCTCAGATTTCACAATCGATCCTTTTTTAATTTCCTTAATTTCTTTGCTTAGTGTAGCCCACTTGTTTCTCGAGAAGAGATGGGAAACATGCTCAATATCATTTGATTGAATAGTTGACCTAGCTGCTTGTTGTTTGAAGAAGCCCTCCACTTCAATTGGCGGGAGTAATCGAAAAAAAAAGCCAGACCCGGTACGGTATCCCTTGGAATCCTTAATATGATGCTACCAATAATTATACTAATCCACATATATCTTTCTCCCATTAATCGGTACTAGTTGAAGAAATGGAAATTCCCATATTTGTTTGATGAGAAATGTGAAACGAAAAATAAATAAAATCAAATATAAAATAAGAAAAATAAGATAAGAGAAGATTTTATGGTTTTCTCGGTTTCGAATAGTATATGAGCGGAGCGAGAGCGACTAGAGTTTACTTCTCCTTTTGAAGAATCTTAAGTAGTCTATCAGTGGTGCGAAGCGGCTTTGCTCCTTTTCAGTAGGGGAGCGAAAGGTTAGACCTTAGAAAGTCAGCGAACAATGGTTCTTCTATCTAGGTATGTCGTTCCCCCTTGACTCTCCTAACGTCGAGCTAAGTGACTTCGTAACCTTTGCGTAGCCAAGAGAGCATTGATTGCTAGCCCCACATCTTACTCTTCATCCACTAGAATGGAACGACGATTCACGAGCTCGGTGGCCTTTTGCTTTAGCTCTTCGGCCCGAGCCTAAAAAAGGTGCATTTGCCGTTCCACCCCCCGATACTCCTTGGAAGACATTAGCCGGCGAAAGGCCTCCCTTTCCTGTTCACTCCACCTTTCTCTGAGGTTGAGCCCAACCGAGCGGACCTGATGATCCGCAGGAGGCTCCACGGGAAGCTGCTACGCGACCTCTGGCGTGACTATCTTAGTCGCTGGATCGGCCCCGCCTAAGGCGGGTGCACGGAAGGCGAAACAAGCACCCGGCCCGCCCCTTCCTTCTTCTTCAGTAAAGCCAACCTCTTTTTCGCCAGTGCTGACGCAGTGCGCACGTAGATAAGGAAAGCAAAATCCCAGTGGAGGAGAGAATGGGGGCCGGTGCCTTTCTTTTACGGCCTAAACTCCTATTTGTCAGCCGCGGGGAACTACTGCTCGTGCGGAATTCCTAATAGCTCAATATCTGTAAAAAAGCATATACATGAATCGAAAGATAGATAGATATCAAAGTGGGCCAGCGAATGAGTCTACCAGCCGTCTATTTAGTATCTAACTCATCTCTCTAGCTTGGATAGACGATCCAACCCCCTGAAGCAAGGTATGCATGAACCACTTGGGCGAGGTGAGGGCCTAAGCAAACTACCAAGGGGCCTTAGCCTTTGAAGTAAGTAAATGAACCATAACTTTGGAATCAGTTTCTAGAACAATAGGTCACTAGTTACATTGACATGATAGGGCTTAAGCTGGACTTGTTGTTGAAAAGAAAGGAGCGTTGAGACGATCAACCTATGAAGATATAGATGAAACCAGATGCATTCTTAAAAGAAAGCGCTTTGCCTTGCCTATGATGCAAAATCAAACTGGATGATGCAAGCTGGAGGGGGTCCCCAGTGAATGTGAAATGTAGGTTTCAGAAAAAGGAACCGAGGTTATGAGAGTAAGTGGAGTTGGGCGGGCTACTCTCGAGGGCCTCATTCATAGATAGAGGAGTGCGTTAGTGTTTCGACTGAGGGACAAGTAAGTGTACTTTAGGAAACTGCAACAACAGTAAACATTCCCTCCACGCTCTGACTTTGATCGACTTGCCCACAAAGCGTCTTTTTTTAGAGAAGAGGTCAAGGGGCTAAGTGACTCTCGAAAGTCGTCTTTTGTATCGTGTATAAGGAGCACTTTGGCGAATATCGATTTGTCTCAAATATGTGTCTAAGGTACCCTCATTAAGTTGCTTTCCGTATGGGTAAAACATAAATATGAGGCGACCTCATTAAAGAGAACATTCAAGGATACATCTTTTCTCTTGGATTTCACGTCATAGCATCTATACCCGGACTGAGCATATCCAAGAAAGAAAGAAGTGGTTGCCTTGGGGACAATTTTTCTCTTAACTGTGCAGGAATATGAACAAAACATGTGCATGTTTCTCCTATATGTTCTTCCGACCAGTTCTAGAAAAAGGGTGGGCCTATTTCCAATTCTTTTTGCCTGAGAGCTTGTTTGTGCGGGCTCATGTCCGTATTTCCGTACTTTCATCTCATTCCCTTCCTCTATATGCTCTTCTCTTTCCTTTCTCTCTCTCTAACCTGTACAATATCATTTCGTAAAACCCAAAACAGAATAACCATCTCCTTCTCTCTCTGTGAATTCTCCTTTCCAATAACACCCCCAAAAAAAGCCCTACGTATACGTACTGAAATATTTCAAATGATTAATGACGACCCGAATCTGTATTTTTTATATTTCTATCAAAAATGATATATGAAAAATGAACGAATTGTTGTGAATCAATTCCAATCTCCAAGTTGAAAAAAGAATCAAATATTCATTGATCAAATCATTCACTCCATCATAGTCTGATAGATCTTTTGAAGAACTGATTAATCAGACGAGAATAGAATAAAGATAGAATGCAAACAAAAAAGAATTCCAAAAAGAGCATTTGAATTTCCCACCATCTACCCAATTGACCTATCTATTCAATTGATTAAACAGACCGTGTTACTAAAGAAAGAAACCCAATTAACGCATCAACGTACATTCAATCATTTTAACCAGTCTTTTGACTAAATAAATCAAGCCATAGAGACAGAGACAGACACTTTCATTGTATGGGCAATACCGATCTACTTTAGTAGATCACATGGATGTAGAAAAAGCTTCTGATTTTCATGAATTAGAAAGATCTCTTTTTCATTTCTATATACCCAGTTCATATCTTTCTTTCGTGTGTTCCCGGGAGGAATTCGATCTCTTCAATCTCGGGATACCACCTAAATAACTGCGGCTATGAAGAGTGGTAAACTCTGAAAGGAAAGATGGAAAGAGGGGAGTTTACCCTGCTCAAAAGATGAAGAAGGCATGACCTCTGCCAACAAGATCTGGTCGGGACAAGGCCTATTATATAAAGGCCCAACCCTTGCGAGATTTAGAGCCATCATTCAATATTCTATCTTTTTTTAAACACAAACGAAAGAATGAATTGCGTATAGAAACAAAACGAACCACTTATATTCTCGGAGCTGAGGTATATGCTATATGAAGAATGGCTTTTTGGTCCCTTTCGTCTAGTGGTTAGGACATTATCTTTTCATGTCGAAGACACGGGTTCGATTCCCGTAAGGGATAGGTACTCATTCCCGGCCACTTTCAGTTAGTGTTCATTGCTGAGTGATCGCTCGCTATCTGGTAGGGCATCTCTTAAAACCATGCTTGTAGGGCTGCCACGTGAAGCTCATCGGATGACAAATAAAGAGCCTGGCGGACGGAAAATAATGAGATATTCTGGAAATCCATCGAAATAACTAGCCTCAGAGTCCATGTTGGCTTATTGAATACCAACTCGAGAACCTCATGTCATCATAAGAGTCCCAAGATATACCCCACAATGGGAGGATTTGCTTCGGTCACGGTACGAGTGAAAGAAAGGATAAGATCCTTATGAAAAATGGCAAAATACTTGGCCTCAAAGCCTGCGCTGGCTCGCTGAACAGAAGCTCTGCAATCTGATTTGAACACATCAATGCCCCTAAATCATTCTTTCTTTAGATCACACTGCAAGTGAAAAAAAAATAAAAAGATATGAAATAGGATATTCGGGCTTCTACCCGACAGAGTCCTCCATAACTGACCGACCGGTGAAAGGAAAGTAAGACCTCTTGAAGGGATAGCCGGACGCGTTAGCGCTTTAGTTTTCAATAAGGACGTCTTTAGGCTTGACTAAGACTAAGAACATAGAAAGGGCTTTTTCATTAGGGTGCGCAGGTTTGGAACCCTATACAAGGGGCTTTTCCTTTCAAATGACAACTGCCTCTTCCACGAGTACTGTATCACGAGTACACTAACAAGAGAGGAACTACGAGTAGTCACTCTGCTACTTAAAGATATTGCGTATAAATAGAGATAGTCAGTCTCTTGACTCTTGAGCGGCTGAGAATGTTATGTCAAAAGGACCAACGACGATGAAAGAGCACTATCATGGTGGATGCCTTGTGGACAAGGTAGTTGATCGCAATTTCAGGGTTATTGGGATTGATGCTCTCCGAGTTGTTGATGGTTTGATATTCACTGTATCACCATGGACCAATCCCCAGGCTACTCTTTTGATGCTTGGACGGTCAGTGTCTTTGTTGTTATCTGTAACATTCTTATAAGTTAAGTGGTCAAACTCTCTCTCCATCTCTTTGAGGTCCTCCACTTTGGTTGGCTAGTCGATCTTCCTCTCTCCGAATTGACATTTTGATCATCCTCGTTGTACTTACTCTTTTTAAGGATCACCTGCTTCCTTGAACCTTTCATCTCTCCACATCACTCTTAGGGATTCAAGTGAAGCAGCGGCTCTATTGTCCACTGCTAATAAACGTGATTGACCCAATTCTAGATCATCTTCTGGAATCGTATAACTGTCAAAAGTGAGTGACTGTTCATCAGAACTGTTATAGTCTAAATACTCATAAGTCCGATACCATATATGTCTTTTTCATTCCGTCGAAAATAAATTTTACGGTATAGACGCTTATGACCTCCCCTCTATGCCCTGCGGTAATGATTCCTCTGGCATTACGACCTTTACCACAATGATGCTGTCCTTGGATCAAATTATTTCGTGGATTGGATTTCACTTGACTGTCTACGGCTCCATTGCGTGTGCTCGGGGTAGAAGTTTTGTATAAATGTATCGCCATGCTATTAAGTATTTTGATTTAAGTTCTTTTCTTTCTAAGAGGTGGAATAGAATAACCCATTTGAAGCGTAATGATCATACGTCTGTAATGCATTGTATGTCCCATAATAGGTCCCATTCTTCTACCCTTTCCCAGGAGTCGATGACTATTCATAGCTATTACCTTGACACCAAAGAAGAGTTCGACCCAATGCTCCGGTTTCGCAACAACTTGAGCGAAATGGGGTTCTACCGGGAAACCATGGATTTTTTAGTTTTCGCCATTGGTTACTGGTCGAGCCACTGGAATGGAATGAGATAAGAATCTCTGGAGATCTTTCCTCTCCACTTACTCGTAACAAGCTTTCCCTCTGTAGAAGACTTCTTCCGAATGGCATAATTATCCTCTTTCTTTCTTCCTCGATCTTCAAAGAAGACTGACTCCTCCTACTCCTCCTTCTCCTTTAAGATAGGATAGTCGTTGGTCCTTCTTTCACTAATGATCTAATGAGATCACCATTTTCTAGTAGTTCGCGCGAACGCGCGAGGGACTATCCTTTCTATCGCTTGCGCTTGCTTTTCACTCTTAAGACAAAGGTCACTATGACGCGTTCACTAAAAAAAATCCTTTTGTAGCAAATCATTTATTCAAAAAAATAAATAAGCTTAACACAAAGGCAGAAAAAGAAATAATAGTAACTTGGTCACGAGCATCTACCATTATACCCACAATGATTGGACATACTATTGCTATTCATAATGGAAGGGAGCATTTACCTATTTATATAAGAGATCGTATGGTAGGTCATAAATCGGGAGAATTTGTGTCTACTCGAAATTTCTGGGGACATGCAAAAAATGATAATAGATCTCCTGCTCTAGAAAGCTATATAGGCAACAATAAATGCGGGGGGCTTCCCTTTCATTACTTCTTTCACGACGAGGGAACCGCGTCCGCATCAGTCGAAGTGCGACTTCATAAAAAGCAAGAAAAGATAAGATCAAAGAGAATGAAACGCACGTAGTGGTGATTATAGCGGTTCCTTCTGATCCTAGAAAACGTCCAAAAAAACCTGCTACGGAACTACCAAACAGGGGCAAAAATACGATAAGTAGATACATAATTTCGAGTGTGATCAGACAACCAAAAATCAGACAATGACGGAGCGGCCTGTGAGAGATTGATCGACGTCCGAAGAACGCTCGACCGAAGGAATGAGTCACAAGGTGAAGTGCATCGTATGTAGTAGTAGCGAGCAGTTCCTTCCCAGATCGAGAAGCTTGAGCAAGAAAAGCATTCCCCCATACAGATAGAGACGCCTATATTTCACGCACCATTGCATGGCCGGTCGTGAAAAACAACCCCAATTGCCGATTGCTTTGATCCAGAATAAGGCGAAGAAGATGCTAAAAAAATGCTTTCAACACTTGCATAGACAGCCACTCGAATATTCAAAGCTTTCGCATAGCTGAGGAGATCAGCAGCACTGTGTCTACGACCAGAACTGTCGAATGTTGAACCACCAATCTTGGTACCCACTGAATGATCCAAAGTAAAGGATTGCTTTGCTTTCTAAATAAAGGGATTCGCGCACTGACTCAAGCAGGGGATTTGCTCCATAGGCCGAAAATAAAGAATTTTTGAGAAACTTTTTACAGGCCCGACCAAGAGCGCGAAAGAGCTTTATTTAGAATTAGAGTAAGGGCGCGCTACGGGAATCGCTTTTGCTTTCTTTTCCTCTGTCTACTAAGATGTTTCAGTTCGCCAGGTTGTCTCTTGCCTGCCCATGGATTCAGCAGCAGTTTGAAAGGTTGACCTATTCGGGAATCTCCGGATCTACGCTTATTTTCAACTCCCTGAAGCATTTCGTCACTTACTACGCCCTTCCTCGTCTCTAGGTGCCTAGGTATCCACCGTAAGCCTTTCCTCGTTTGAACCTCACCCTTAACTTCTTAACTTTAAGGCTATGTGACTCCCATTCACTATTACAACCCAGCAGAGCGCCTCCGATTGATTGGCCGGTACACGTCGCACCTTATGAAAGTCCGCTTGGGGAGCATAGGCGTGATAGCGGAACCAAATGTTGAGGTTTCAAAGGCGGATGCTTCAGTTCGAGATCTATAGCCAGTTCTAGTTGTGAAACCCGTCGATCCAGTTGGTTTCAGAAACAAGGGTAGCATCCCAGCCTCCTTCCAGCTCTGATTCACCACCGGGGTTCTTAGGGGGCAGCCCGATCACATTTGTTGAGCACCTTCGTCCATGTTAAAAGCAAAGGGTATACTAATAAGAAAAAGTCATTCAAGTTGGTGGGATTGGCTTCCTCCTTGTACAGGAAGTTTTACCATGAGCAGATTGAATCCATTGGGCAAATATAGGTTCGATTAAGATTTGTTTCTCAAAAGTACCAAAAGCAAGCATGACATCATTATGAACATACAGCCCCAAAGTATGGAACCCCAGAAAAATGCTGGCCCAACTTAAATGGGATATGATAGCTTCTTTATGGTCTAACATTCTTGCTAATACATTATCCTCATTCTGTTCTGGATTGTAATCTCTAATAAAAAATATAGCTCCAGGAGCATAAAAAATACACTTCATTAAATTAAGTATTAATTTCTTCAAAAAATGGATTTAGAACATCTCTTTCTATATAGTATCTTTCGAGACTTTCAAAGTAAAAAATAAGAGAAAAACACTTGATTCCCTACTTCTGGATCAAACAATCACAATAAAATAAGAATATAGTTATATCAATCAGATATCATACAAACCCTTTCCATACTAATAGAACTTTCTTTACTCTATTGATTTAAATATAGAATAAAAGTTGCCATTTTTATAAGTTTATTGAAAAAGTTCTATTTGCTAAATTTATTTCCCTCTATTTTTTCTTTGTTCACTACTTATGTAATAAATCTAAAAAAAGGGTTCTGATAAACCGGGAAAAATGGAAACTAAGAATAGAGATCTTTGACGAAGCGGATCAAGAATAATGAATTATTATTTCGACACAAGAAAAGGAATCCTCCTGGATGGGTAGAAGAAATAAGTATAATTTTGAATGTTTTACTATATACAAAGTAAGAAACATTCAAATTGGATCAGTGTCTTTCTTTCCGACGCTTCAATCGCCATTACGACACCCGAGACATAAGGAGTTAGACTCAGCCTTCATATATGAGCAAGGTCAAAGCATAAAAACCAAAGTGTTCAACCCCGCTCCTCGGCCTTCTTTAAAGCCTTGAGACTCCCATCCCATCAAGTCAGGAACCAAAGACTGAAACTAGCCTAGCCCCGGTTAGGCGGAGATCAAGGGATGCGCAGAGCTAAATCCTTTTTGTTAAGGTTCGGGAATCATACATCCTTTATCCGTGAGTCGAGAAGGATTTCCATCGCTGGCGAACTTGAAGCAGAAAGCAAAATGCAAAGAGAGGGAAAACCCCTCGATAGAAGAAGTGATACCCTTATCTATGAAAGACCGGTTTAGAGGGAAGCATCCGCCCCTTTCTTCAACATAGGGGACATTGAACCCTATCTTTCCCTATCTACTTTCCCATTACTTCTTACCTGTGAATCCGTAAATCTCAGGAGCATGCCGTAACAAAAGGATGGTCCCCTATGCATTTCATTCTTTCTGGAAGGAAAAAAAAAAGAAGTACCCCCATCATGGTGAACCTCTCATTGTGAGCGGGATGAGGTAGATGCCTCACAGCCGGGAGGCGGATAGAATCGGAGTTTCCTTAGGTAGCCACCGACCTACAGTTATCCTTAAACTTTCGTGCTTGGTGGAGAAGAAACGAACAAAGGTACGCTCGCTTCCTGTCTTGTTCTCTGCTGCGAACTGGGATCGCTCGCTAGCTAGGTCAAATTGGAGCAAAAGAGTTTGAGAACATATTCCCCTTATTCGGGGACAAGGGGCGGAACGACCTCTCGATCTACTTACTGCAACCCAGGAACTTGAATACAGATTGAGATCGTAGAAACATGAGCTTGTGATATAGCTACACCTAATTCCAAACCGGTTAATGCAAGAACTATAAATAAAGGACCAGTATCTCCTATGAAATATAAAAGATTATTCATACATAGCATAGTCCAAGCGAACCCAGGGGAGATGGGTGCTCCTGAGGTATGCCCTTCCGGTGGGTTGTTCTCTTCTTTGTCTTTTCCATCCAGTGCCCGCACTGCGTCAAAAAATCTTCGTCTTCGATCTCTCTTCGCAACGCAATATAGAAGTCTAACAGTTTCTCTCGGCATCTGTCTTTTAAGTAATTGATCTCATATCTACTTGTGGAAGACCCTGAGTATCACTTCACTATATATGATGGAACCTGGGCCTGGTCACTGCGACCCCCTTTGTGAGGAGGCACCCCTTCTCCCGAAGTTACGGGGCTATTTTGCCGAGTTCCTTAGAGAGAGTCGGAGCTGAGGTATATGGTATATGAAGAATGGATTTTTGGTCCCTTTCGTCCAGTGGTCAGTACATCATCTTTTCATGTCGAAGACACGGGTTCGTTGTACTACTTGACTGGTAAGAAAAAGCTTACGTAAAAAGTGGAAGACTCTTGTATGTACGGTAACCCTCTCCTACGCTACTGGTGGATTTTCATTTTTTGCTTACTACTAGGGCTTCCAGCACTAATTCCTACGCTTAATCGGGTCTCATAGCCCCTGTGACATTCACTTCAAAGCATGATTATCCTTCACCTGCTCCGTGATTTACTGACGTTCTTCCTTAAAGAAAGTGGAGCTCCTTCATCTATCTTATAAGGATGGCACCGCTACGGGAAAAAAGATAGGGTTTCAATCTCTCGGGCTTGATTGTTCTGTGTAGTCGATTCGCTCAGTACCCTCCATAAACATAGTCCATGAGCTCGGGAAGAGAAGTAGGGCCTTCGGTCAACCAAGAGAGGTCCAGCCCTTCCTGATCATTCAGAATTCACTCTCTTAAAGCTATTATTATTACTCGCAGGGAGCGCAACAACCAAGGTAAGGTCAGAAGAACCTTTGGGAATCCATCCCATGGTAAATACGCCTCTATGATCCACGTTGGCACTGAGTTTCCTCCTCCGTTTTTAGTAACAAAATGAACCAGAAGTAGGACCAAACTAAGAGTTAGCAGCATAAACAAAGATGGATTTGTGAATGAGAAATACAATATGAAGGCTATAAATAGGATATATAAACCACATGCGCACAAGTTTTTTTACAAACGACTTCACACTTGGAGCTTTGAAGAGGCACTCAAGTGCTTGAAGGAGAAATACTCTACCATAGTAGGTATTCCATTGACAGCTGCATAAATGACTAGAATTTGTTTTTCAATTGGAAGTGGTGCATATTGTGGTTGTTTCGGTACTTCTGTAAGCCTTGCACCTCTATTGAGTATGGCCCGTAGCAGTACCTTGACCAACCCCAAGTCCAATAGAAGCAAGTCCGACGGCCAACCCAGCAGCAATAACGGAAGCGGCAGAAATCAGTGGATTCATGAGAAGTTCCTCGCACCAAAATAAAGAAATGGTTAATGATACAATCAACCAATGAATTCTAATTTATTATTCCATCGCTAAGATTTATCCAGTCGAAGTAACTAAAAACTATGAATTGAAGTAATAATATTATTGAATCATGAGAGGTGCGCCTAAAGTCTTATGATGATCCGTTTCAAAGTCGGTTAAACCATCAGGCTCGACTAAGAAAGAAATGCAAGAGACTCCTCCTAGTAAATATCCCTCTGGGCAGTAACGAGGGATCCATTGAGATCGATTCAAATTGGACATAAAAAATCTTTCATTTAATGAGACTATATGCATGCAAGATGTATTGGGGGTGCTAAAATCATCCTTTTCTTTATAGTCCTATCTACTGTGATAAGAAAGCACTCTTAGTTCAGTTCGGTAGAACGTGGGTCTCCAAAACCCGATGTCGTAGGAGGAGACGAACAGAATCTTGGCTACCGGGGTAAAGGCTTCCTCGTATTCTATCCCATATGTTTGAGTATTAGCTACTAGACTGACCTTTTCCTCCTTTCTCCCATAAATCTTCCCTTCACCCAGTCCCATATCCAATTAGTAAAGATCGAGATGGGGAGACTCAAACTAAGACAAATGCGCATTTCCTCTCTGAATCGAGAGGTCTCAGATCGAAGTCACATAAGTCATGTATTATAATTGAAGTGATTTCTGGGAGAACAAAGTGGATTGGACCCCGGACACGTGAGAGCCCAGCCCGGGAGGAATGCATGGTTCCGCCCGAAAGGGCCATAGCGTAGCTCGAGCCAGAGCTTTTGAAAAAGCCTATTTGACAATGTTTATAATGAAACTTACCAAAGATCTTCATTTTTCAAACTCTGGCTTGTCCACAAATCAAATCCAGTAAGTCGTTCCTATATCCAGAGATTCTTATCTCATTCCATTCCAGTGGCTCGACCAGTAACCAATGGCGAAAACTAAAAAATCCATGGTTTCTCGGTAGAACCCCATTTCGCCCAAGTTGTTGCAAAACCAGAAAAAAGAAGCGGTTTTTCGCACAGCTTAGTCATAGTGCAAGTCCCACTTGTATATTGTATTAGGCGATGGATGACTATAACTTACTCTTTTTTTAATACTTTTTACTATTAGATAGTACCCATAAATCTCATGATGGGTACCCAAAGATTCATAGTGAACTTCGATAGGAGCTTCTCTTGAAGCAATAACGCGTTGATCTAGTTGCCAGCGGAGCCACAAAGGACTCTCTAACTTGATTCTTTTCTGCCGATAAGCTCCAATTGCATCATAGGAATTACAAAAAAAGGGTTCTTTCGGGAGAACATACACAAATGGGATTTATTTGTACGATTTTGTGTAACCTCCATTAGTAATTGAAATTACTAATTTGAATTTTTAAAAATCTATCTCCTTCCAATTTCACACTGAACTTTTTATATATACGTCTCATTACTAATTCAAGTAAAGAGGACACCTGAATGCCAAGTATGGCTCGTAATAATCGATCTTCCGGGGCATACGTTGATTCTTTTGCCATCTGAGGCGTTAATTCACCTACTAAAATATCGCCCGTCTCTACCCAAGATCCCAGCATCACAATTCCATTTTTGGCTAAATTGCGGAGTAAGTGGGCTTCTAGATGTGGTATTTCGTTAGTGATTCTTTCAGGGCCGTGGTGATGGCTCCCCTTACTAGTAAAGGGAACTGGAAGGGCTGCTATTGGTGCTATCGGTATTGCTCTCATTATCATCGACATATATGCCTCTTTTTCTATTAGTGGACAGTATTCATGGATCGGGAAGACCAACTCTCATTCAAGGAAGCGGACCGTTGATGACAGCAGGCCGGGAAGGACAGATGCTACTAAAAAAGCCGATTATCGCATGTTTTTAGAGGCCGTACCCCGAAAAAGGTGATCCAAAGATGGATTTGACCTAAAGTTTCAGGGTATGTCCGACCAAAGATTTTACCCACCCAATAGTGAAATCCTGCAAATAAAGCAAAAACGGCTCCCATAGAAAGTACATAATGGAAGTGTGCAACCACATAATAAGTATCATGTAGAGCAATGTCTAGCCCAGAATTTGCCGGGACTATTCCAGTGAGTCCTCCTATGGTGAACAAAAATATGAACCCTACAGCAAATAACATAGGTGTTTTGTATTGTATCGAACCCCCCCACATGGTAGCAATCTTAACGACAGAAAAAAGGATTGATCAAATTCTATTGAGTCTGACTCATAGTGATCATTTATCAAAGAATGACTCTGGTTATCAAATGATTGAACAACCGGGAGCAATTTACTTACGATACTTAGTTGACTTTCATAAAAAGTATCTAATGAATTATGAGTTCAATACATCCTGTTTAGCAGAAAGACGGACATTCCTTGCTCATTATCAGACAATCACTTATTAGCAAACCTCGTGTGGGGCTAATAGTTTTCATTTCCCATCTCATGGAAAACCCTTTTTTGCTCTGCTTAGCCCTATCCCCCTCTAGGGGTATTTTAGTGATAGGTTCTATAAGAACGGAATATAAAGGCAAAAAAAAGATTCTATGCGCAGACGTGAAAGCTCTATCGATAGAAGAATTCTAGCATATTTTGATTTAGAGAGGCCTCGTCTGAGAACCGTCATTCACGCACTCTTCCTCCCCACTAGAAAGAGTGATTGAGAATCTCGATAACCTAAACAAAAATGCAGAAGTTCTTTGCATCCGTAGAGGAGGCTCATCCATGATTGGGAATCGGAATGTGGGTAACTTGACTGGATGCCCCCCATTGATCTTGGCTTGCTTCATTGCATTCATTAATTCCCCTATGAGGAGTCAATTCCTTTTGGAACTCTATTTCTACCTTTATCTTTCTAGGCAGCATTAAAAAGAAAAAAGTGTGATCTTTCGACCCTTAAACTTAAAAAAAATTCGAATTCCCTCGCTAAGAGATCTCATAGAATTCAATTCACGTTCTCAACCCATGACCAATATGAGCTCGAGGTTTCCTTTGTAACTCCCGGAACTTCTTCGTAGTGGCTCCGTTCCATGCCTCATTTCATAGAGAACCTCAAAGTGGCTCTATTTCATTATATTCCATCCATATCCCAATTCCATTCATTTAATATCCTTCTGGTGTCATTAATATGATTCAACCTCAAAGCCATTTGAATGTAGCAGATAACAGCGGGGCCCGAGAATTGATGTGTATTCGAATCATAGGAGCTAGTAATCGACGATATGCTCATATTGGTGACGTTATTATTGTTGTAATCAAGGAAGCAGTCCCAAATACACCTCTAGGCATTTCCGTTCTGTTCTCACTCTTTTATTAATTTAATTGGAACCTAGGCCCGAGTCCGAGTTTTACTGAGGGTGAATCCACTTTTATTCTTTCTCTTTTCTAACTTATTCTAATTCTAAAAAAAAAAAAGAAAAGAAGGGGAGGGGGATTAGTCACAGATATTTGATTGTATCTCTAATCTTCTTCACCCCTTCCCAGGTCAATAACTAGAATGAAAAAAAGGGGAATATCAACGCATTTGGGAATAAACGATTGATCTCTATTAATAGACCTACTAAAGACCCAAACCAGAGAGTGCTTACTCTAATCTATACGTATACTAGATTAGTAACCGATGAAATACCAAAAAAAACTACACACCATTTCAGTGAACTATTGAAGCTATCAGTGTGATTGATCCGACAAGTACCAAGGGCTTTCGGAAGACTTCTTTTTTCATTTCTGAATTAGCTTGCGACAAGTCCTAGCATTAGTATGAGTTCGTTGACCGCGTAAGGGCGATCCATCTTGATGACAAATTCCACGATAACAAGAAATAGAAATGAATCGTTCGATGTCTGCTCGTTCTCCCCTCTTCAATTCCCAATGAACAATATGATCTTGACCTATCATATCCAGAAGATAGCTTGAACTGGCATTGTGACTAAAGATATATAGCCAATAGAAATAAGTATTCCCAAGCTAGAGAGGAGAGAAATGGAATTTACAGGCTTTCTACCAATGACCGGAGACCAGAAAGGGGAATAGAGAGATAAGCCTTGAGCGGTCAGACCAATTAAGTGCCCACTTATTTTATTGTCATCGGACTCATCTGGGGGGAATCCGTTCATTTTTTATTAACTCGAATTGTCACCTTTTATTGCGCATGTAACGTAACGTAGGGGGCAAAGCCAGAGGCAAAGCTATAGGCGTCTCTATCTGTATGGGGGAATGCTTTTCTTGCTCAAGCTTCTCGATCTGGGAAGGAATTTTTTTTAGATGTTCCAGCTAGTGGATCGAATCCTTCTTTCTCTCTTCCAACCCTGCTAAAAAAAGTCGATCTTATTCCGCAACTCGGGTCGATGTGTTTGGGAGTCATGGTCACATCATGAATTTTTCTACCTGTCGCGCTCGCGTCATTCGCTGGCCAGTCGGGAGGATAGTACATTCTAAAAAGTTAATCAAACTCTCTGAAGAATAATCATTGTATTATCTCCAAGGATTTCTCATTAAATAAATCATTCTCAATAAATATATAGATCTCATGTGTTGAGTATATCTAGAGAAAGAAAAAAATATCTTTTATTCTGCGAGCCCACACACGTCCTGGTGTGTACAGGATTGGCTTAGAAGATATTAGGGTGGATCTCGAAGTCTGTTGTTCGTGGAAATGAATGATCACTGGTTTGTGAGGATGCTTGAAATATACTACAAGAGATATATGATTCATATCCATGTATGTCTTAGATTTAATATATAAATATAAAATAAATTATGATTGAAAAAAGTTTTTTTGATTTAAAAATCGTTACATCACGCTTATTTTCTTTTATCGAAAAAGATTCATTTTTATAAATCTTTAAAAGCCACCACGCCTCCGCCGCACGAGCGTCGTGTTTTCAACAACTACAATGTGCCACATGTTCACTGTAGTGCCACGTGGCACTATAATAGTCTATCAATCTCTGATTCAAAATCAGTGATTGACATGTGATAGTCCAATATGCCACATGGTAATTTTCTAAATTTATTATTTATTTTAATGAGATAAATATCTAGATATAAGTTAATTTAAAATTAACTTATCTGATCTACTAATCAATTTGTATCTATTTATTAACAAATTTAATAAATCAAATCAAATCATTATCTCATAATGATTTAATATTATTTAATTTCATAAATAAAATATTATGTCTCACTAATCTGTCAACGTTAAATTAATTAATATTATTATTTTTTTTGTAATTTTTGATTATTTCTCCACTATAATTAATTCTTAATTAATTAATACCATATAATTTTCTCGTAATTATATACTTATCCCATAAATTTAATTCCTTATGCAAGCTTGTCATTTTATCATGTCCTGAAATATTCACACCATAGACTGTGTAGTATAGAGGTGACTCGGAGACTATGGACTCATAATTCTAAGCTCTAATAAACAAGATTATTAATTACAATTATTAATTAAAAATCTTGTTTATTATTTCTATTAATACTCAACTATAAATATGAAATTACACTCTTAGTAATTACAAAATATATGTACAGAGTATTCTCGTGTAGTCCATTGATGTAATCACTTCATGTGGTTCTGTCCTCCAATTATTGGTTCATAAATTCAAGATGGTCAAAATTACTATTTTACCCTTCTAATAACCTATTGATCCTTAAGTACCATTAATTCACTAATTATCTCTTAATAATTAAGTACCATCAATTCACTAGTGAACGATCATTAGACATGCATACGATTCATTAAGAAAGTTTAGATTCTAAATGTCGTAAGATTATGTTCACAGCCATCCATATTACTGAATCTTTAAAATAAAAGTCACTAGTCTGTTTTACAAACAAACCTTAACGTGAATCAAAAGATTCAATAGACATTCATAGGAGTTCATGACTACTCAGGATTCAGAGTGATCTATATATGATCATAAGTTTTGATATGTATTAAAATTTAATGATAAACGGTATGTTAATAAAGATACTAATCCACATCGGTCCTATCCTATATAATCTAATTATATAAAATACCTTCACTAAGATATCTATCACATCGGTGATCCTGATCTAGACCACATGCATTCATAATGTTTAGTGAACCGTCCTAGCAACCATTCATTAAAGATTTCATACTTTAATATGTTGCAGACTATTTTATTCATTATCTATGATCTTAATCCTCTTGTACATATATAATATCATAATCTCATTAATGAATATGAAATTTTCAATTATTTATACATATAAATTATTTAATAATAATTCAAAAGAACAATTATAAAAAAATATAATTATAAATGTCTAAACACATGTTTTGAGTGCACTATCACTTGAAGAAAAAAGGCTATGATAGTGGCCAAAAAATGCTATCATAGGATTTTTAAAGCGTTTTCTGTACCGCTATGTTTGCCAACGTTATAAAAAATCTGACCCTACAATAGCGTTTTCTAAACACTATCATAACCACATTTAATAGCGTTTAAACAACGTTATTGTAACCTTTCTATAGGGTTTTTGAAACGCATCGAAAGATTTCTATAGCATTTGATAAACGCTATTATAAGCATACCAACAATGGCTGACTTTCTATAGCGTTTAAAACACGCTATTGTAACCTTTTTATAGTGATTTTTAAATGCTATAGAAGTGTGCCATTGCGTTTGGTACGCTTATAACAGCATTTATAAAACGTTATTGTAACATTTCCATGGCGTTTTATAAAACCTATAGAAAGGTTACAATAACGTGTTTTAAACGCTATAGAAAGTATGCCATTGCGCTTGTTAAGCTTGTAACGTTTAAAAAATGCTATTGAAACCTTTCTATAGCGTTTTTAAATGCTATAGAAATGTTAGCAATAACAATGAGACACTTTCCATAGTGTTTAAAAATGCAATATAAATGTTAAAAGCATTTATTAAACACTATAGAAAGTATGTCATTGCGCTTGGTACGCTTATAACAACATTTAAAAGATGCTATTGTAACATATCTATAGCAATTTTTAAACGTTATAGATATAGTACTAAGCGCAATGGGACACTTTCTATGGCATTTAAAAAATGCTAGAGAAAGGTTACAATAGCATTTTTAAACGCTATGAAATGTGTATGATAGCTTTTTTTAAAGTTGCTAAAAGCTTTCTATAGCATTTTAAAAACGCTCTTGTGTGTCTAACCATATCATAACTGCATTTGTCTATTGTGTTTCTTTACGCTATTATATTCTCTTATAGAGTTTTAAATGCTGTAAATAATTTAAGCTAATGTAACAAACAAATAATATAAAGATCATCCATTAAATCACTAATTTAAAATATTTAATTAAAGAAATTTACTAATAAAGATCTATATCAAATGTCCAAAAAACCCTACAAAAGCATTCCAAAGTGTTTGTATCATATATTACATATATTTTGAGCTGTATTAAATATCACAAATACAGGCCAAAGTTTTCATCAAAGAACTTCCATGTCTTCCTGTTGGGATCATATTCCCCATCACTATGTGGACCATGCACTATCTGAATTACTATGTGTTTGTTGTGTTTTCGGTGGATGTGTTTATGAAAAAAAATAATAGTTATAGTTCAATATCCACTTATAAACATATATATGATCTTTATAAAAGGCTTTCCAATATTCAGACTTGTTGATCTATAAGATTGTAATCTAGATTGCGAAACCCTATTTTCTTGAAATAAATACTTTCCATGCATCTATGTTCTATCCTTGAAAATGCATATATAATAGCAAGTTAGAAAAAACAACATAAGCAAAATACACCCAATATCAGTGATCATATTATAGGAAAAAACAAACTACACCAAAAATCTGCTAGACCAACCGATACATTCAAAATTCAAACATCTATTTAACTCATCCACACTACCTCAAGGACGTAAATTAAGGTTTAAAAATAAGGGAGAGAAAATAAGTCAAAAGCAAAGTTAAGACACCTAATTTGGTTTTTCCTGTATATGAAATTATTATGAGCTTCACGATGCATTTCATTCTCTATTGTTCTTTGCTCTGTTACTGTGACGACTGCAGACAACAACAATGAAGTACGTCTCTTTTACCTCTCTTAGGGGGTTGGTACTCTCTGCAACTAAAACAATCAACCTTTATGTTCTACATGTATGGTTTCTGCCTTGTGCTATTTTCCAGCAGCTTCTATTCTTCTCATTTGTTCAAATTATATGCACATGAATATGATTGATTCAGAAAACCACAAGGCAACTGCTAGCCTTCATACTCATTTTTTTGGGTTCTATACCCATTAGGAAAATCTAACTGAACAAATATCAAAACCTTCAAAACTTAGAAAGTACCGAAAGCATGCATAAATGCAAAGAAGCTACAAATTAATTGTTATTCCACACCTACAGCCTAAAAGGTTAAAAATATGCATCAAAACAAAAAAGGAAAGAAAAATTATCAAAGACAAAAAGACAGACTTGTTATAGTAAAATTTTAAATAATATTCAAAATCCAAACCCACCAACATAAACAAATCCAACACAAATGCANCTCGACATTTCAAACATGCTAGCATTTATGTCAGCCCACATTTCTAACTCCCACAATACTAATCATCATATTAGAAAAGTTTAACATAATATTCAAAATCCAAACTCACTAACATAAACAAACCGAACACAAATGCAAATCCAACATTTCAATGCACATGACTAGCACCCCCACCCCGGCCTTTCAATCATGTCCAACATTTTTGTTAGCCTAAATTTCTAACTTCCACAATACTAATCATCATATTAGAAGTTTAACATAATATTCAAAATTCAAACTCACCAACATAAACAAATCCAACACAAATGCAAATCCAACATTTCAATGTAAATGGCTAGCACCCCCCCTCCGGACATTACAATCATGTCCAACATTTATTTCAACCCACATTTCTAACTCCCACAATACTAATCATCATACCTATAATCACCACCACCCTTTTTCTTCCAATCTCAATTAACATCACTACTGCAGCCAATAATCAAACTTAAATCAACATAATTTCAATCATGGTCCAGCAAAATATCAACTGACAATAGTTGGAAAAGAAGTACTTGCAATGGGATAATTTAATTAGTGGTCCATGCAAATGTGCTACCTATTGCTTCTTCAATATATTTCATTGAAGATGTAGACCTCCATAAGTAAGCTTCTAGTTTTGTCACAACATCTATCCAAACTCGCGTGGCATCAAGTTCAAGAGGCACATGATGAACAAGGTCTTTTGGATCACTTGAAGATCAACGTCCTTCAGTAACTACGTCATTTAATCTAGTCCAATCTAATAACTTCAACTTTATCACGTGCAAGTTATTATTCACACACTATAATTAACAATAGAATATCATCAATTATCAATAGTAAAGCTCCATTTGCAAATAAATAAAAGCTTTAAAATTTACTGAGGGTGATGTCATGTCTGAAAAGGTAGGTCCTTCGTTTTGGTGAAGCAGAAAATTAATTTATATTAGAGTATGAAATTGTACTAATTGGAAAAGTCAACTCCATCACTATTTGCATATATATGTATACCTGCTTCACTATGCGCTCCATAAGGTTTTTTATATAATCAAATTTGTTCTTCAATTCGATGTGATCTTTTTGAAGCTCCATGTAGGGGTGATCCTTTTGAGATAAAATGAAATGTTTGGTAAAAGTCAGCCCATTTACACATGCTCTAAATCTTCCATGCCTCTCAGGACCATGAACTTGAGATAAATAATCATCAGCCAAATTTTGTGTCCTAGATGACGATGCACCTTGACTTAAATCATTCAACTTTTTATGAAAGGCAATAATGTCATGCAACATTGATTATTTAGTTGTGTGACACTAAATAGATAAATAATGAAACACTTACAATAGCTTCAACAGCAGCCGAGTTTGTCGGTTCACCACTTTTTTATGTGACTTCATCCAAACACTGATTCTAGAAACAGATTCAGGTGTTTGGCTGCTTTTTTTCTATAAAGAATCAAATTCAATAAGTTAAGGATGGTTAATTTATTTCTATTAAAAAATAAAAATCTACATTTTACCATATCTTCAGTCAATCGCGCATATCCTATATGACTGCATGTGTGAGGGATTTGTTTTTTCTTCATCTCTTTGAATTTGACACTTATTTCCTAGAGAAATGTATACATATGGCATAAAAATATTAATTTAACTATAATTACTATTAAATCTCAATCAATGACAAATTTTCTCCCATCTTATCCTTTACATAAACCTTCCACTCTTGAATTGAACTAACATTATCAGACTTCAATTTCATCCTTTCTCGCTCGTTGGCTGCATTTCGTATGCTAGTAACAATCTTTGATTTAGAAGACCTCGACAACTCTCCCATGTGTGAAATTATTGTTTTCTGCATGATTCATTAATTGTATATCTCGCTTAACAATAAAAAATGAAGTGTGCATGTCAATGCTAAAAATAATGTATTTTTTGCCTAACAATTAACAATGCTATATTTGAAGTAAATTACCAAACATGTATTGATTCCCATATAACCTCCTTCATTCTTGTGGGAACTTTTCTCCAATCTGCAGGTACAACTCCCCGAGTGTTGGATATGGGAGAATCATGCGACCAGACATGGACGACTAGCTGAGCAGGTGGTGTCATGTTAGGTTGAGGATGTGTCATGCTAGGTTTCGGTGATTTATCTCTAGATACTATATTTTGTATTGAGCATTTCTTTCTTGGTGGATGAGAATCTGAAATTGATTGAGACTCAGATTCCAAGAGTTTACATTACAACATTTTCTTTTAATCCGCAATACTAATTAACCTATATTTAATACGAACAAAAAATGCATTAGCAAAACACAATACTCATATCATCAATGTAATATTTGAAAGCAATTAAATTAAAGGAAAGAGAAGTTATCATATACCTTCTTTTAGGCCTTAAAGTTCAAGACTTCCAAATATAATAAAATATATAAGTATGAAAAAATATATTGTAAAATATTGATAGGTGAAAGAAATATACATAGAATATTTTTATATAAATTGACATTTAGTCTAGAATCATGTCTTCACCATCAAGTCTTGCATAACTACATTCATCACTATCACTGTCATTCATTTCAAGTATTGAAGGCAACTCTTGAGGCATGAAATTCTCATCATCATTGTCATTCTCATCGTACATCTCCAAATCATATAAACCTCTAGGTGGTGCCCTAAGAACACTATACCAATTATAGGTCTCATGCTTTCTAGAATAAAAAAAAATTATTTTGCTTGTGATGCCAGTATGAATGGCTCCCTGGCAAATTGGGATTATCCTTGGTGTAGATTGAAGATGGTGAAACTATCTTCAACCCTAATGCCATTACTTACATTTTCCCATATACATTTAAAGATTGGAATCTAAAAAGTATAATAATCTAACTAAATTATATCATGGATCACTCCATAATAAGAAACCACATCATAAACTTGTCAAACGTCTCTAGCACTTGATCTGCACATAGTTGCTGTTTCAATCGTGACACCACTATTTTGAGTTGACTTTTTTGCTTCCTTGGTATGAAAGCGTTATCCGTTAATAACATATCCAATATAAGATACTGCTTGTTTTCTAGGACCAAATGCAAGCCATTTTAGTATGTCCAACCCATTACTCGTAGAAGAATTCATTTGAATCTATAAGAGAGCATTAAATTTAATCTGTCAATATCGTAAAACTTTCACCAATCATTTATAAAACAATTTGTAGCATGTAATTAACCTTCTCCTTAAACCATGATGAAAATTTTTCTATATGCCTCTTCCATAGCGAGGTATGATTTCTTTCAAGATCTTTATTTGATTGTTGTAACTCACTAATGTATCTTAACATCAAATGTATACATAATTTTAGGTTATATACCAATGTCGTGTCAATATAAATTAGTTGAAAATTCTAAGAAACTTATAGTTACTTACTAAAAGAATGGTTCAACCCCACCCGTATTGAATAACACATAACGATGCACACTTTTTAACATTTTATCACTCATCATAGTTGATGTTCCTGCTAAGATTGGATGTCCTTCAAGAATAATGTTGCTAATGAAATCTTGATTGTGACATTCTCCATGACGTACTCCTATTTATTTCTCCATATATTCATTACAAAAGTCCACGCACTCATTTGCTAGATATATTTTCTCTTTTAATAATAAGGTACCGCTTATTTGGTCAAGTGACAATTATCCACTGAAAGCTTAATTGTGACTTTGTGAGTGTAACCCATTATTTCAGATTTCATGACTTGATTTAGAATATGCTACCTTAGGATCGGTCAAAACTAAACTACATCACTTAGTCCTATATTTTTAAGAAATCCAACATTGGTAAGGATACAGCTCGAAACCTTCCTTAGGGGGATGAAAATAAAGCCATCTCAAGAAGATATGATGGAGACCACATGTTACATTGACATGTCTGCTGGTCGTCGCGGCGGAAGCGTGAAGGCACGTGGCCTTCAAGAAAATTAAATTTTCAATAAAAATCAAATATTTTAATAAAATGAAACTTGCGCAACGCCAGAATAATCAAATAAAATCTTTTATTGAAAACTCTTTTTCAATCAGTCGGAATCCATTATATATTTATAAGTTAAATCTACAACATAGAAGGTTATGAATCATATACTTCTTGTAGTCTATATCAAGTGTCCTTGCAAAAATCGATCAATCCCTCGTTCTCACAAAATCATTTCAACGATTAGTAGACTCTGAGATCCACATCAAGATCTTCCAATTCAATCCTCAATGCACTAGGACGTGTGCGGGGACGTAGAATATTACAAGACACTTTTTCTGTCTCTAGATGTTCTCAACACATGTGATCTAAAAATTTACTGAAAAAGACTTTAGTGAGACTATTCTCTAAAAGGACGTGATGATTATTCTTTTAGAAGTTTGATTATCGTTCAACCACAGAATAAAATCTCTCTGACACCAATCATGTTCTCAATTAAACTCTTGATTGATGAACTGATGATCTAATCAACTAATTTTCTCCCATTCTTTCAACAACTAAGGCCATTAGAATAATATCTATATATATTCTAGATAATGACGTATCATAATTTTTAGGAATAAACTGAAATAATATTTAATTATAAAATTATCAATTACAGTGGGACCCACTGCAATTGTGCACAACTCCAGTGCCACATGGCACTACAGTGTTGCACACTTACTACTGTAGTGCCATGTGACACATAGTAGTCCATGTCAATTTCTGATACCCTATCAGTGATGACACGTGACAATTACTGCGAACTAAATATTTATTTTAATAAGATAATTATCTAGATATTATTTTATTCAAAATTAACATATATTATTATCTCTATCAACTAACTTATCTGTTATTTTACAATTAAGATTTAGTTGATTTAAATTATTATCTAAGAACAATTTAATTATCTAATTTAATAAATTAGATATTTTATCTCACTTATCGATAATAAAAAAATTGATAATTATATATATAATTTTCAAAAATTATATTTAAATATATAATATAATTCAATTAATTAATTCTTAATTTATTAATCACACATAATTATCTCATAATTATGTACTTACCCTAGAATAAAAATTCATTCTGCAAGTCAGTCCTTTACTCATGTCCTGAAAAATTCACACCATAGACAGCGTAGTATAGATGTGACATGGAAACCATGGACCTATAATTCTAAGCTCCAATAAATCAGATTATTAATTAAATAATCTTATTTATTAATTTCATTATTATTTCACTATAAATATGGAATCGCACTCTTAGAAATTATATAATGCATTTAAAAAGTATTCTCATGTAGTCCACTGACATAAGCATTTCATGTAGTTCTGTCCTCCAATTATTGGTTCGTAAATTAGAATTGATCAAAGTTATCATTTTACCCTTCAAATTACCTCTTGATCCTTAAATACCATTAATCCACTAGTGGATGGCTAATTTATAATCTTATTTAAATTTGAGTTAAATAAACATTCAGTTTTAGAATTAACATTTAAATCAATATACGATTCATTAAGAAAGCTTAGATTCACGTCCCCATCTAACCACATCACTGAATCTCCAAAATAAAAGTCACTAGTCAGATTAACAAACAGACCTTAATGAGTTAATAAAAAGATTCAGTAGATATGTATTGGAGTTCATGACTACTCAGGATTCAGACTGATCTATATATGATCATCGAATTGATGCGGATTAAATCTTTATGATAAACGGCAAGTTAATAAAGATATTAATTCACATCGATCTTGTCATTTATAATCTTATTTTATAAAGTACCTTCACTAAGATGTCTATCCCTATCAATGATTCGGATCTAGATCACACGCATTCATAATGCTTAGAAAACCGTACTAGCAACCGTTCATTAAAGATTCCATACTTTAATTTGTTGCTGACAATTTTATCCATTATCTATGATCTTAATCGTCTCATACTTATACAATAACATAGTCTCACTAATAAATATATAATTTTCAAATATTTATATAAATTATTCAACAATAATTTAAAAGAACAATTATAAGAAAAATGTAATCCTCTATAATTTTTATATCAAAATATCAATACACATGCTTTGAAGACATAACCTCCAACAATCTCCCACTCGCCCTAAAACAAATGTGGCATCTCTCTTAATCCCATGTTACGCACATGACCCATAAATGACTTCACAGGAAGTGTCTTTGTAAAATGATTAGTCAGGTTTTATTCTGATGTTATCTTCATAGGAGTCACATCTCCTCGATGCACGATCTCTCTTACAAGATAATATTTTCTCTTTATGTGCTTGTCCCTCTTGTGACTCCTCGGTTCCTTGAAATTTGCTACCGCCCCACTATTATCAAAGTATAGAATCAGTGGGTTGTCCATATCTGGAACTACTTCTAGATCATAATAGAACTTTCTGAGCCATACCGCATCTTTCGTAGTTTCACAAGCCGCTATATATTCAGCTTCCATAGTGGAATCTGTAATGCTGGATTGTTTAATACTTCTCCAGACTACAGCTCCTCCACCTAGGGTGAATACTGATCCAGATGTTGACTTTCGACAGTCTTTGTCTAAATGAAAATCAGAATCAGTATATCCAGTGGGGTTCAGGTCTCCACCTGAATAAACAAACATATAGTTTCTCATTCTCCTAAGATACTTAAGAATGTGTTTTACTGCAATCCAGTGTTCTAAACATGGATTCGATTGATAACGACTGATCATTTTCACTGTATAACAGATGTCTGGTCCCGTACACAACATGACATACATGAGACTTCTAACTGCTGAAGCATAGGGAACATTTCTCATATACTCTACCTCTTGAGGTGTCTTAGGACATTGCTCCTTAGAAAGGACAATTCCATGTCTGGTCGATTGTTGACATTTTCTTGGAATTATCCATAAAGAATCTCTCCAACACTTTATCAATATAAGATGCCTAAGAAAATGCCAAGAACTTGTTCTTTCTATCTCTTCGAATTCGGATGCCTAGAACATAGCTCGCTTCTCCCTAATCTTTCATTTGAAATTTTTCAGCTAACCATTTCTTTACCTTTGACAATGTTTCTACATCATTCTCAATGTGTAGAATATCATCAACATAAAAACTAAGAAAATCACTATCTTATCTTTGGTGTATATATAAACACAAGCTTCATCAATATTTTGCTCGAAGCCATAAGACTTTATAATCTCATCCAAGGTAAGATTCCAAGATTTAATTGCTTGGAATCCATAAATGGATTTAAGCAAATTGCATACTTTCTTATCTTGCCCCTTTTGTACGAATCCTTCTGGTTGCATCATATAAATGTTTTCTTCAAGAGAACCACTCAGAAAAGCTGTCTTGATGTCCATTTGTCATATCTCATAGTCAAAACTAGCGACTATGGACAAAAGGATGCGAATGGATTTTAACATGGCCACAAGGGAGAATATCTCTTCATAATAGACTCATTCCCTTTGTGTATAGCCATTGGCTACTAACCGTGTCTTGAAATTCTCTACTTTCTCATATGCACCTCTTTTCTTCTTGAAAATCCATTTACATCCAATAGGCCTAACATCTTCAGGTGGACCTACAAGTTTCTAGACAAAATTGGAATACATAGATTTCATTTCCTTGTTCATGGCATCTTGTCATTTATCTTTTTCAGGATCATCCATTGCTTCTTCATAAGATAATGGATAGTCCTTATTAGTGTTTGACACTAGGACACGTGGCTCTAGTTCTTAACGAACTAGTTGTCTTACAACCCTCCCACTACGATGTTGCACGGGGGTTTCCTTTGCAGGAACTGTGGTTTTTATGGTTTGTTGTTTATCAGTAGAAATTGAAGGTGGTCTGATCTCATCAGTCGCTAATTCTTTGAGAACTACATTGGTACGAGGTTTGTAGTTTTGCATATAGTAATGTTCAAGAAAGGTTTCATTTGTCGACACAAACACCTTTTGATCATTGTGACTATAAAAAGTACCCACCTCTAGCCTCTAGAGAATAGACAACAAATATGTATACTTCATACCTTTAGTCTAACTTTCCAGTCTTGGGTCTAGGAACGTGAGTTGGACACTCTTATATACGAAAAGACACAAACTAGGTTTGGAGCCATTCTATAACTCTAAAAACATCTTTCTTACAGACTTAAAGGGCACTACATTCAAAATGTAATTTGCCGTGTATAGTGCTTATCCTCCAAATGTAAGTGACAATGATGAGTAGCTTAACATCGATCTAACCATATCCAATAAGGTTCGATTTCTCCTCTCTGCAATACCATTTTGCTGTGGTGTTTTAGGTGCTATGAATTGGGATAAGATTCCACACTCCAGCAAATAATCTTTGAATTTCAAATCCAAGTATTCACCATCTCGATCGGATCGAAGGATTTTTAATGATTTACCTAATTCTTTTTCAGCTTCAGCCTTGAAGTCTTTAAACTTTTCAAAAGTTTAAAAACATTCGATACATTAGGTAACTATAACCATATCTTGAGTAGTCGTCAATGAAAGTGACAAAATACCCATACCCACCCTAGCTTGTACATTGATCAGTCCACATACATCATATTCCACTAAACAAGTTTTAAGTAC
The DNA here is from genome assembly GCA_003255025.1 of Datisca glomerata. NCBI lineage: Eukaryota > Viridiplantae > Streptophyta > Magnoliopsida > Cucurbitales > Datiscaceae > Datisca > Datisca glomerata. The sequence goes on along the minus strand of QANY01005285.1, from coordinate 877,530 downwards.
AAGTAAATCATATTTACCTTCCTTTTTCAGCTCAGAGAGATACTTGTTACAGTTTCTCTTCCAATGACCTTCAACCCCATAGTGGAAACACTTTCTTTTGGGCATGCTATCTTTCATGTTCTTCTTGGCTTTTGGCTTTGTCTTGGCTTTCTTTACTTTTTTGTTCTTAATCTTGTCCTTACCATTGTTCTTCTTAATTTTCTTGTTCTTAACAATATTGGAAGAAGACTTTTGCTCAACAACATTTTCCTCATCCAATTTGGTCATTCTATGCTTGAATGACTCAAAAGACTGCAGTTCATTCAACAATTGGGTCATATTGAATTGCACCTTGTTCATAACATAGTTGGTAGAAAACGTTAGTGTGAGCGACTCTAGTATGATGCTAACTTGAGTCCACTCACCAATCGTCGCCCCATGTGCTTCTGCCTCGTGCATTATGTTGATCATATTCAAAACATGCTCTCGAACAGAAGTAACCTTCCTTATTATAGTTGTCTTATAGATCCTAATGGCCTCATGATAACTTTGATCGGACTGCTACCCAAACATTGCCTGTAAAGATTACATAATCTTATAGGCAGTCTCTATACTTTCATGCTTGATTTTCAGAACATCATTTATGTTCACAAACATGTAGTACTTCGCCTTGTTGTTTGATATGATCCAAGCATCATATTTGTTCCTAACATTCTTAGGGCGTTAGCAGCGGGTTCCTCAGGACATTCCTCAGTAAGAACGAACTTATTGTTCTCACAAATCAGTATTATGTTCATATTTGATTTATCACGTACGAAATTATCACCATTCAATCTCTCAAGAGCGAGTAAAGCAGTAATAGGGTTACCTATGATAGACATAATGTTGATAACTGAAATTTAAAACATTCATGATTCAATATAATTGATAAATATCTAGAATTTGAATAGTAAACGTGATGCATGAATGCAATCATAATAAACACATAAACTTAGTATTTACTAATCCAATAAAATAACCCAATGATTAATGTGTCACCGTAGGGTCGGTCAGATTAACCTCAGGCTGTCTATGAAACATTCTCATCATTATTAATTAAAACTTAAAATATCTCATATTTTCTATTTTAACAATAAGGTATCGCCTGTTCGGTCAAGTCACAACTATCCACATTAAACCTTCATTGTGATTTTGTTAGTGTAACCCATCATTTCAGATTTCATGACTTCATTTAGAATATGTCGTCTTAGGATTGGTCAAAACTAAACTACATCACTTCCTCATATCTTCTTAAGAAGTCCAACCTTGGTATTGATACAGCTCGAAACCTTCTTTAAGGGGATGAAAACAAAGTCATCTTGAGGCCCTCACTACACCATACAGTGCTGTACTAATTATGGAGACCATAGGTTATATTGACATGTCAACCTTCTCCCACTCACAATTTTGGGATAATGTGTTTTCATTTTAACTAATCAATTAATTCTAAATTAATTACTAGTTAAAATAATAACCTTATGAATATTTAATTATTAGTTAATCTAATCTCATTGGTCTAAGTTCATTTAACTTTCTGAAGTGCCTAAGTCATAAGTAGGTGAATTTAGATTAACTAATTAATAATATTCATCAAATTTTAATAAAACTCTTTTACCAGAGTCGATTAACCTAAATGTTACTATAGCCTTTAGTGTGGTGTGATTACCAAGTTTTAACTGGTTAAAACCTAGCAGTTTACATGCAATTGATTTCATAAAGCAATACATATAAAAATACTAGGACAATCCTAATAAATCATGTTTTATAGATGAGATTCATGATTAAATAAAATGGTGTGTGATTTTCATGTATGGCAGTGATTGACTAATGCATGGACATGTTATCAAATATAGCAATTTAACAATTAAATAAAATAATAATTGACCGAGTGATTATTGGGTATTTCTAAATTACAACCCTTGAAATAAAAAAATAAAATTACGAAGCAGACTTCAAAAATACATATGTCTCAAATATTGTCTTCTCCTCCTGATGTCCATCTTAATAATCTTCAAGCTTTGAACAAAATCCTTTTTAATTAGAAAAAACTATTTTTCTCAATTAAAACAATTTCTAGAATTATCCCTTTTAATATAGTTGATTTTGACTTAGTCAAATAAACACTTTATTTGATTTGGTCAAACCCAATCAACCTATTAATTTTTAATTTTCATAAAATCAAAAATTAATAATTAATTTTAAAATTAAATTAATTTCAAAATTTTAAATGGATAATTAAAAGAGTTTGAGGCTTAATGAAACACTTAGGTGATAGAGTTGGTTGCATAGTTTGTTGAAAACTTTCCTAAAATGTGACAACAGTTATCATCGACGACAGGACTCTCCGATCGCTGCCCATCACCACTACCGCCCGTCTCATCGTTGGCACTATTCACCTCCACCGGATAGTAAATTTTTGGTAGATGAACAGTATTTTCACGGACTAACATTTTTTTCAGGTGAACAGTGAATTTCTGCCATTCGTCTCGTGCGTCCTTCATCTTCTTGCATTCGGAATAATTACAATAATATTCCAAATATAATTATAAAAATTCCTATGCCTTAATTCGGCTTACATAAGATCAAGGAAAAATTAAAATAAAGCATAACCCAATAATCACCATACAATTAACGATCCATCATTTTCAATACATTCAAAAAACATAACCATCCATCATCATACATATCTCATGTTATGTGAATAATGCAAGAAAACCCACAATATTTAACATATAAATATATAAAAACCATTGTCATACCACTTGCTGGTCGTCGCAATGGAAGCGTGAAGGCGCGCGACCTTTTAAAAAATTAAACTTTTAATAAAAATTGAATCTTTTAATAAAATGAAACTTGCGTTACACCACAATAACCAAATGAAAACTTTTATTGAAAACTATTTTCAATCATTCAGGATCCAATATATATTTATAAGTTAAATCTACAACATACAAAGTTAGAAATCATACACCTCTTGTAGTCTATATCAAGTGTCCTTGCAAAAACTGATTGATCCTCCGTTCCCACGAAATCGTTCCAACGATCAGTATACTCCGAGATCCACACCAAGATCTTCCAAGTCAATGCTCAATGCACTAGGATGTGTGTGGGCACATAAAATATTCAAGATATTTTTCTGTCTGTAGATGTTCTCAACACATGAGATCTAGAGATTTATTAAGAAGGGCTTTAGTAAGCCGATTCACTAAAAGAACATGATGATGATTCTTTTAGAGATTTGATTAACGTTTAACCACAAAAGAAAATCTCTTTAACACCAATCGAGTTCTCAATTTAACTCTTGATTGACGAACTGATTGGCTGATCAACTCATTCTCTCTCATTCTTTCAACAACTAAGGCCATTAGAATAATATCTGTATTTATTCTAGATAATGGCGTATAAGATCTTTTAGGGATAAACTGAAATTATATTTAATTATAAAATTACCAATTGCAGTGGGACATTAATCAAATCTCTAAAAAAACCATCATCATGTTCCACATGGCACTGCAATGTACAGTGAGCTAACACAGTGCCTCAGGGCACCACTGTAGTGCCCTATGACACTATAGCGTTTCTTACTCACTACTTTAGTGCAACGTGGCACCACAGTAGTCCATGTCAATTTTTAATACCCTATTAGTGATTGACATGTGGCAATTATTGCGGATTAAATATTTATTTTTCAGATAATTATCTAGACATCAGTTAATTCAAAATTAACATATCTAATTATCCCTATCAACTAACTTATTTGTTATTTTACAAATAACAGATTTAGTTGATTTAAATTATCATCTAATAAAAATTAATTATCTAATTTCACAAATTAGATATTCTGTCTCACTTATCCATAATAAAAAATCGATAATTTATATATANACAGAGATGAGTTGGAGACCATAGACCTATAATCTTAAGCTCCAATATACCAGATTATTAATTAAAATTTTTAATTAAATAATCTTATTTATTAGTTTCATTATTACTCGACTATAAATATGGAAATACACTCTTATAGATTATAGAATGTATTTACAGAGTATTCTAGTGTTGTCCATTGATATAATCATTTCAAGTATTTATGTCCTCCAATTATTGGTTTATAAATTTGAGCTGGTCAAAATTATTATTTTACCCTTCTAATTGCCTCTTGATCCTTAAGTACCATTAATTAACTAGTGAATGACTAATTCATAATCGTATTATAAATTTGAGCTCAATAACCATTCAGTTTCAGAATCAACACTTAAGTGAACCAATATACGATTTGTTAAGAAAGCTTGGATTCCAAATCTTGTAATATTATGTTCACAACCATCCACTTCACTTAATCTTTAAAACAAAAGCCACTAACTTGTTTTACAAACAAACCATAACTAGTGAATCAAAAGATCCAATAGGCATGTATACGATTTCATCACTACTAAAGATTAACACTAATCTACATATGATCATCAGAATTATATGTATTAATTTTTGTGATAAACGACACGTTAATAAAGATATTAATTCATTCGATCAAATCATATATAACCTTATTATATAAAGTACATTCACTAAGATTTATATTCACATCAATGCTTAGTGAATTGTACTAGCAACCATTCATTAAAGATTTCATACTTTAATATGCTGCTGATAATTTTATTCATTATCTATTATATTAATCCTCTCTGACTAATACAAGATCATAGTCTCATTAATGAATATGAAATTTTCAGATATTTATATAAATTATTCAACAATAATTTAAAGGACAATTATAATATATGTGTATTTTCATAAAATTTATATTAAAATGTCAATACACTTGTTTTGAGGGCATTACCCCCAAAAATAAATTATTCACAATTAAAGTAAGACATACTACAAATTTTATAAAATAAAGTTCATAAGAAAAATGTATTTTTTTCATACATTTTCTGGCATGAGTTTTGTATTTTTTTTTTGGAAAGCTTGAAGTTCCATGCGTTTTTTTTTCATGCATTGTCTGGCATTTTTTCTCGAACAACAATATTCAGGATGTTGTTTGAAGTTTATGTAGTGTACATGATGACTACAAAATGATCGTGTAGTGTACTAGAGGACTACACGTGTACTACACGGTCCTCGTGTAGCCATCGTTTACACTTCACGCAATGTACATGCTCCTCGTGTAGACCTCGTGTGCACTACAGGATCATCTTGTAGTACATATGAAACTTCTCTTTTAGTTCACGATGCACTACAAGAGCATCGTGCAGCATCTTGTACATTACAAAAGGATTACATGATCATCGTGTAGTGTCATCGTGTACTGTACAGGATGACCACAAGATGATTGTGCAGTCCTCGTGTACACTACATGATGGCAGTCATCGTGTACAGTACACGATTATCATGTAGTCCTCATGTATTTCACTTCAAGAACATTGTGTAGTGTACATGAGTACTACAAGATGATCATGTAGTGTACAAGAGGACTACACGATCAACATGTGGTCATCATGTACACTACACAATAGTGTACACAATGGTCGTGTAGTTCTCGTGTATACTACACGATTTCTATACGATGATAATGTAGTCATCATGTACATTACACGACGATCATGTAGACCTCGTGTATACTACACGATCATCCTGTAATATCTCATTTCATTCTATAGTCTCCTCTATTGACTTCCTTCATTGATATATATATATATACAGATATGTCTGAAGTTCAAATTTTTGTAATCCATGTGGAGATTGGGTGAAAAATGGTTCAACATGGTCTTTTAATGGAGAAAATACCATTTATTGACGATATCAACTAACTACACTTACCACGTGCTATCAGACATATTGCATAAAGAACTCTAAATAGACCACTCAAAGTATGATATGTCCATCAAAATTCTATATAGAACCCATGTCCCTACCCTCCTGCTGAAATTTTAAATGATAGATATTTACAATTCTTTGTTAAAAAGAACGGACCAAAATCACTTAGAACCTCACTATTCGTAAGTACTAAGACAAATATTTTTCCATCTCAAAGATGTGTTCCTCAAACCACAATGTCACAACAACCTCAGGTTCTTGAAACTACTGTATTTTATCAAATTTGGGTTCCTGAAACCACAACATCACAACAACCTCTACATGAAAGAGTTCATCCCTTTGAGAGTGGTTATCATTTTGAAAGGAACTATCCATTATGATAATGTTTTTGGTCATGACCTTGGTGATGATAATGATGATTTCGAGGATGAGGATGTTGATGATGATGATGAGTTTGATGAGGGGGTGTATGATCATGTCAACTGTGTAGATGACCATGATAAAGCCATCCTTGGAGATAACCATACAACAATTCCAGACTTAAATACTAGTCCCGAACCCAAGACCTTTTGTCCTTTTCCCTCATGAGCTAATTTGAATGAACAACATCCTGAGTTCAAGCTTGTATCGAACATAATAAATATGGATGAGTTGTATAGTGAGAAAGCTAAGGTGGTTACGATTTGTCGTATGATGGCCATATGGAGAAATTTTGAGTTTCTTATCTTCAAGTCATAACCTTCATTGTTGGTACTTAAATGTGTTAAGAAAACATGCACATGGAGGTTACGGGCCATGAAACTAAAAAATTGTCCATACTTCAAAATTACAAAGTCGATCAATACACATATATGCACATTTGAAGTATTGAGATATGAACATCATCAGGTTAAATCCACTTTCATTGGTCATACTATATGGTCCAAATACACGGGTGTTTGATGAGTATATAGGTCAAAAGACATAATTGAAGATGTTTGGCTTGATCTTTGTAATATCCTGACTTTTCGTAAATGAGCATTTTTGTAAAATTGATTTCAAAGATAAAATGATTTTAAAAAGTGAATATTTGTAATTTTGGTAAAATAATTTTAATTATATATGGTTTAGTTTAAAATTTAATTTTTCAATTTTAATAGAGTTTTATTTTATATTATAAAATATTAGCTCACTCACACCATATGCTTATGTAGACCCTAGTATTACCCTAACCCTATTTTATCCTAGATTAGGCAATCTCAACCCTCAATTGAAAATCACTCACACTATAAGCATATACACCCTAAACCAACCTTTAACCTATTATATATATTCCAAAACAACTTCTTCTCTCCCAGCTCTCTCCTCCCCCTTGCAGCCTCTCCTCCCCCGCGCAGTCACCTGCAGGCCAGCAACTTTTTTCCTTCGTTGGTCTCTCTCCTTCATGATTTCTTTCTTTAATCTCTCTCTCTTTGTTTTGTCTCTCTCTCGTGGCTTCGTCTTCCTCTCCCTGTTTCTTCCCCTCTCTGTTTTTCTCTTCTTTTCTTCTGCTTCTCTGTAACCCTTTGTTGCCTCCATCCCTCTGTTTCTCTCTCTTAGTTATCCCCTTGTTCTTTCTTCATTCCCTCACTGTTTTTCTCCTTCCCCTCTCTGTTTCTTTCTCCTTCTCATTCTTTCTCCTTCTCATTTTCTCTCTCTCTCATTTTCTTCTCTCTCTGACTCTCTCTGCATCCTTCTTCTTTCTTTCTCTCTCTCTCCCTTTGCTTCTGCCATCACCGGTGGTTTATCACTGAGGCCTCATTTCCCCTTCCCTTTGTTTCCCTTTCTCGTGCCCTCTGTTTCTCTCTCTATCTTTGTCTTTCCCTGCTTCTCTCTACATCCATCTCTCTCTCTTCCCCTCTCAAATCCCCTCACTATTTTTCTTCCCCTCTTTGTTTCTCTCTTCTTCTTGTTTTCTCTCTCTCTTTCCCCCCTGTTTTGTCGTGCTTTCTGTTCTGCAGCTGGGTCTTGCACCCAGTTGCTCTGTTCTGAACCGGTTCATCATGAACAGTACCGGTTTAGTTTACTCGGACCGGCCTGAACCAGTCCATCAAATAAAATGGAACAGGACTGGTCCGTACCAGCCCGGTCTGAACCATTTGACCTGAAGCTTTATCTTTTGACTCTAGACCCGATATATTATTTTCTGACATCGTTCTGACCATTTTGCACTGTTTTAATTAAATCTATATTTTCTATTTTATAATATTAAAATGTGTTTATATTTTTTATTTCAAAAAAATTTAGTGATTATATTTTTTTTTTTTGGGATTTCAGATCATTAATTGTTTGATTCATTCTTCCGCTTCAAGTAAGTGGGCTTATATAATGGTGTGACTCTTGTTGATATAAATGTATATGCTTTGTGTAAGTGAATTTATATCGTAATGTGACCCATGTGTGATAAATATATATGCTTGAGTAAGTGAAATTACATTGTAATGTGACCCACGTGTGATAAATGTAATATGTGTTATTCTCATCAGCTTTAATTGTCTATAAGCATGTTACGTTCATATATATGTTTGTGTAAATTGACTTATATAACGATGTGATTCTGATATTATAATCGCATTATGTATTTTTTATCTGTTTAAACATTTTTCAATAATTATTATATTTGGTTAACACTTTGGTATTTGATTACTGTTCAGTTATTAATGTGATTATCATGAGATAAATGTCTAAGTATGACTGATTTTACGTTAGTATGCCATCATGTTTGATTGTGTTATATGTATCTGTATGCATTATATGATTAATTATTGTCATATGTTGGATTATGCAAGTTATGAGGTTAATTCATTCAAGTGGTAATTAAGCAAAATATGAACTTAAACATGACCTTTAGTTAACAAGAAATCAGGACGGTTCACGTTATGTTCTGTTAAACGAATGGGGTGTCATCTATTCATGCTTTCATCACATATAGTGTGTCATCTTTTCATGTTTTGGTCATTCAATGAGTGTCATTTGTAAATGTTTTCTGTCACTCATGAGGTGCCATCTGTACACATTTTTCGTCACCTATGAGTGCCATCTGTCTGTCGCCCAATGAGTGTCATCTGTTTCGTCGTCCGATGTGTGCTATCTGTTTCGTCGCCTAATTCGTCATGATGTATTTCAGTTAACGTGTGATCAGTTTTGATTAGGTTGTTAACTTGAGGATATGACAAGCCAAGATATGATTAAGATTGTTAAATGATTCTGTTTGAGACACGTGTTATTTGCGTGCTATGTTAAGCCATGTCATGATCATGTACGTTACTTTATTTCACTTATGTTATATGTCAAGTTTAATTATGTTATGTCATGATCGCATTTATGACATGTGGATGCATGTTATTATGTGAGTTTGCTTACTGGGTATTTTAAAATACTCATTCCCCCATAGTTATTTATGATGCAGGTGGTGATGGCAAGCAGCATGAGTGGGAGACTGCCATAACCAGTTAGATCAGATGAATTTATGTTTTCAGTTTATGATTTGATTTAAAACTTAGGAAAACGTTTTCTATTAAACTTGGTTATTCAAGTAGTTTACTTTACGATATGATTTTCTACGAAAAATGATGAGTGAAAGTTTCATGAATTATGGATTTCAAGTTTTGAAGTTATTTCAGAATTTAATTCAGTTTTTCGAGGTTTTGTTAATTATGTATTTAAGATACTTTATCGCTTTCGCTATTTTTATGATTAAGATTGTGATCATGGATAAGTTTAATGCTTCCGCTATTTAAGGTCAGAGGTTTTCCATCATGGGTAAATGAAGAATTTTCAATTTGAGAGTTTTCTCAAAATTAGGGTTTGTTTCAAATTGAAGATTTCAAAATTATGAAATTACACGTATGTTTAACCCTTGGGGATCGGGGCATGACAATCTTGGTGTCAACATATGTTACTACAATGCATAGAGGGATAGGGAGTATGCTTTGGAATTAGTTCGAGGGTCACCTGAAGACAACTATAGAATGCTCCAAGCATATTGTCACACTTTAGAATTGAAAAATCCGGGTATTTTTTTCCATCCACATTCATTGGTCACACTATAAGGTCTATAAGATAAGTACATGAACATCGTTTACCCATCGTGTAAACTGACCTGATGTACCCATCGTGTAGTGTACCCATCTTGTGCAAACTTCATTTAGTCTTCTGATACACTACATGGTAATTACACGATATCAGTGTACCCATCGTGTACACTACATGATAGTTACATTGATCTCGTGTAACCATCGTGTAGTGTACCCATCATGTACTAACTTCATCGAGTTTTCTTGTACACTAGACGATGGTTAAAAAATGATAGTGTAACAAATGTGTAGTGTACACGATGACTACACGGACCTCGTATACCTGTTATACACGAGGGGGTACACTGGTCTCGTGTAACTGTCGTGTAGACCATGTACTATATATATTTTAATACATCAATATTAAATATTTTACAGGGACAACAACACACATAGAGATCGATGAGCATGATCATTTTAAATATTTTTTCATGCCTCTTGGACCCTCTATTTGTGGATTTCCCACTGTATACAACCTATCATTATTGTTGGTGCAACTGCCTTACAAGCCAAATATAAAGGTGTATTATTTGTTGCAACAGCAAAGGATGAGAACAACCAAGTCTATCTCATTGCATTTGGCATTGCAGATTCAGAAAATAATGATTCATGGGAATGGTTCTTCCATAAACTTCATGGTGTAATCGGTGATTCGACAGACTTGGTGTTTATATCTAACAGACATACAAGTATACTGAATTATGTTGAGATTGTCTTTCCCAACGCACTTCATGGAGCTTGCATCTTCCACGTGGGCCAAAATCTCAAATCAATTTATGAAAATGAAGATGCGGTTGTGTTGTTTTTGAAAGTTGCAAAGGAGTACCATCGATCAGAATTTGATCGGTTGATGACTCACTTTACACATGCATTTCCAGATATCTCATAATACATATCGGCGGGGGGAGTTGAAAGGTGGGCTGTTCGTGCTTTGATGGAAGGTGGTACAACATAATGACTACAAAATATCATAGAATGTTTGAATGAGATTTTGAAAGATGCTAGAAAGCTTCTCGTTATAAGCCTTATAGAATATATATGTGACATATTACAACAGTGGTAACATGAACGATGAACGGCCACACGTCAAGTCACCTCGTAGATGATGGATTGGGTTGAGACGGAGCTTAGTACGAAGCATCTTGCATCAGGTACACTATCATTGTTTCCTTTCGACATTCACGAGATTCACGTCATGGGTAGGGGTAGGAAAGTAGTGGTAAACTTGAATTTTAAGACATGTACGTGTCGAGAATTTGATCTTGATCAAATTCCATACAAGCATGCGTTGACTACATGTCGGCACCGCAATATTTCCGCATATAGTATATGTTCAACGCACTATAAAAATGAGGCTTTAATTGTTGTGTATGCCAAAACAATACATCCTACCCGATATAGAGCGGATTTGATCATCAGCCAGGAGGTTCAAGAAAAAGGTGGTATTTCCACCTATAACGAGACGGCAAAGTGTTCTAGGACAGTTAGAATTTCATCTAGAGGTGAGGAAGTAATAAGAAGAAAGTGTGCACATTGTAAGAAAATTAGTCACAACCGACAAACGTATAGAAATCAAATTCCTCTCTCTCAACACAATGACCAAGCCACTTAAAATATAAATGTTGACCCTGGTAATTTTTTAAATATTGATATGAAAGAAGAATTGTGGTTGTTATTTAATATTGTCATGAAGTTTAAGAAGCCTAGACGATGACCATGAAGTCATCGTGTAGCCTACAAGAAACCTACGCGATAATCGTAAAGTCATCGTATAGTCTACACAATGGGTAAACTAACCTCGTGTAGTTTACACGATAGGTACACTACCCTTGTGTACCCATCGTGTAGTCTACCCATTCTGTACTTACTACATTGAGTCTTCATATACACTACAAGATGGGGTACAATATGACTGTGTAACAATCGTGTAGAGTACAGGATGGGTACACTGACCTTGTGTACCTATTCTGTACTTACTTCATTGAATTTTCTTGTACACTGCACAATGGGTACACGATGACCGTGTAGCCTTCAAGAATCTTACATGATGAGTGTGAAGTCGTCGTGTAGCCTTTAAGAATCTTACATGATGAGTGTGAAGTCGTCGTGTAGCCTTCAAGAACCAAAACCAAGCATTCAACGGTAAAACCAAGCATTCAACAACATATAAAAGATTGGGCATTAAAAGTTATATAGGAAAAATATCATAAAATCAGTATAAATAATACATATCCAATATATACATAAAAAATTTATAATGGTTTGACTTTTTTCCATGTAAATAACTCAATTGCAATACATTTATGTATTCCGACAGTCTCTTTTGAGTTATTTCTTAGAGATTCATCCCATATGTTAGGGCTTCGACAAATTTTAGGGAGAATACCCCACAATCAAAGCTACAAAACACATGAAATGCAAAAAATATAATTAAATAATATGTATAAAATGCTAAGTGCATAGAGGATTTTAAAAATATGTATATTTCACTTATCCATTCTCTTGTTGTGGACACGGCATTGGCTTATATTCCTACTCATCTTTCAATTGAACCCACGCTCTTTCTTATAAATATTCATAATTTGAAGCAAACGAGGGACAATCTTCGTAAAAGGCTTCATAAGTTCAAGATACTTAAGACTTTTGATATAGCGTGTTCAAGGAATTATAAATATTAACACACTGGCCATTAAAATCTAGCTCCACAGTAAACCAATTACTATTGCCCACATTCATGGGGAACATAACTTATACAAATTGATATATAAGAATAAATATTGGCTTTTATAATTAAAAAAAAAGAATGTTTACTACCTTATAAGTAAAAAAAAAGATACCATATCAGACTCTTCCCAATCCCTTCCAAAGTTTGTCTGCAACCAAGTATTTGGTACCGGAGAGTATTATCAATGTCAACATCCCAGGCCGCAGGATCATTCTCAAACTCTTCCACACGACCCGTCAGGTTTTACAGTAATGTCACAGTAAACATTGTATATTCATAAAAAAATACTCCATGAAATCTACACGCTTCCCATGGAGGTCTCAAATAGACTGCAAGAAGTGTACACGATGTCCATGAAGGCCTCGTGTAGATAACATAAAGTGTACACGCTGCCCATGAAAACCTCGTGTAGACTACATGAAGTCTACACGCTACCCATGAAGGCCTCGTGTAGGCTACATGAAGTCTACACGCTACCCATGAAGGCCTCATGTAGAGTACACGATGACTACAAGATTTTCAAAGAGAAACTTTCAAGAAATCCAGAAACCTACAAAAATCAGAAACTCAATAACCCAGGAAAAAAAACTTAGAAAACTAGAAACAAAAAAATATCTTGTTGTGATTTCTTATTGTGGGAGAAGAACACTAAAAGATGTCTACAGAGAGATGCTTCGACTTCGAGAGAGAGAGAAAGAGAGAGAGAGTAACTTTAAGAGAGACAGATGAAGGAAATGCAAGAGAAGAGTTTGAAATGGTGAAGAGGTACACGAAGAGGTGGGTTTCGTATAAGGGTGGGTTTTGAAAAGGTGTAATAATTATCATTTTTTAGCCATCATTTGGAACTCGCGCAGGGGCTATTTGGTAACTTCTTCAACTAATTTTAGAGAGGAGGTGAAAAATTATAATTTTGTAAAATGTTTTTTCCTCAGTACAGTCTAGCAAAAAACCCCTACCAATTTTCAAAAGAAAATAGAGGAACAGGGAGGACAGATACACAGATAGAGAGAGATCAGACATTAAGGGAATGGAAATAATGTAGTCAATCAAAGAGTAACCATTCCCAATTGAACCGTTGGAGCTTACGAATATGAACCTTCGCATAGCATATTGGACTCAAGAAAATTAAATTGCATCAATTAGGTGAAATCAATCTCAAACCCTAGAGACCAAGCGCTCGAATCAATCCTAAACCCCTTGTTTGAGTAGCGGCCCTAAACACATATCACAACTAGCTTGAACGAAGGCCGCAGTAATATGAACAGGGGAACCTAAAATGAAAGAGGAAAGAACCAAGCTCAGTGTTGAACGAAATCAAGCTCGTCGAACAAAATCGGGTTTGCAGGTTTGTGCAAAGCTCTTACATTGATGTGAAATCTTGAAAACCAAAATCATTGACGGAGAATTCAATGATGTATGAATAGTATGCTCCAATCGACGAACGAATTAAGCATCTTAGAGAGAGGAGAAGAATATTTGCTTCAGAGAGAGAGAGGGGAACGAACTAAGCATTGATTATTTTTGGTGAAATTGATTTGAGGCGTTTAAAGGGATGGGGATAAAATGGGAATATTAAACTTTAGAAAAATTATACTTAAGAAAACCGGCCATCTTTGTAATTTGTTTAGTTTATGGCCATTTATTTAAAATGAGTACTCAAACCTGTCAAATCATGTAATTTTCACTATTTTTAGGATTCAATTTTTTTGCAATATTAAAAAAGAAAACCGTCTTTCTTGTCACTTTTTTCTACGTTCATGAACATTGTTAGCATATTTTTTTATTTGAGTATGTTTTAGTTTTTCAATCTACGGTTATAACGTAGTCAAATTTTGATTGTTCATTATTTTATATTTTCAATCTAATGTATGTTTATTCATTATTGTTGAGCGTTATGATATGTTCTTAATGCACGTGATTGTCTGGTCAACTATTGTATGATTTGAGATTTAATTCTGAGATTGAGAAATGAAGATTAAATTTGCCCTATAGTTTTTACATCATAGAGTTTCATAAGTTATAGATACTTATGAATCTAGTGTAGGAATTATAATTTCTTATGCTTAATGAGATTCAATATATTTATTCTTGACAGAGATATGAGATTTGTATACTTGAATCATTATTATTGACGCTTGAGAAAGATTAATAATTGCATTAGAGAAATTCGTTGTCATGATTATTTTAAACATTGATTGATTGAGAATTGTAAATTTGAACATGATTGGTTTGGTGAAATCAAAATCCCTAGAATTTTTAATTGAAATTCCCACATAAAACTATTTAATCATTTGTAATTTGTGTTATTTATAAATCTTAATTATTTTAGTGTAATAATTACATTAAAAATCCATATTTTTTGATACCATCAATTAGAATTAGGGTCTAGTTGATTTCAATAGTTAATAACAATCAATACTCATGGGACAATACTTTATATTCATATAGAATTTTATTACTTGAAAACGACAATGTACACTTGCACTCTTAAAAAATCGTAATAAGTTTTTGGTGTTGTTGTCGAGGATTGATTTTATTTATTAATCTTGGAATTACATATCCTTAATTTTACTTTGAGTTTCTATTTTCTTTTATTTATGGTTGTTTCCTGTTTTAAATTTTCAGGCGTTTTCTTAGGCGTATGAGATGATTTGAAAGTGAAAATTTGACTCATCTTAATTCAAATATTGAGTGAACTTGTCACCAAGATAGAAAAGTAAGGACACAAGCTTCTAGACAACCTCAAGAAACCATGGGTGACGTTTGAGAAAATCCTGAAATTGTGAACAACCAAAATAACTGGGTAATTCAGGACTATGTTATGCCAGTGGTCAATGAGGTTGCGTCTACCATTCAACGCCCCGTTAATATTGCCAACAATTTTGAGATTAAGTCAGCTATCATTCAAATGGTGCAAGCTAATCAGCTCATTACTTTGCCAAATGATGGCCCAAATGTTCATGTAGCCAGTTTTTTTGAAATTTATGAGACATTCAAGTACAAAAATGTCTGAACTGATGCAGTTAGGCTGACATTATTTTCATTTTCACTTTGGGATAATGCTATGTTTGAACTCTTTACCAGTTGGATCAATCATTACTTGTAATGGCCTTTTTGAGAAATGTTTTACCATATTCTTTCCACCAGCTAAAACAACCAAGATGAAGAACGAGATCATTACATTTTTCCAATATGATATGGAGTTTTTTATGAAGCTTGGGAGAGGTTTAAATAGATGTTGAGGGGATGCCCACATCATGGACTCCTTGAATGGGTACATGTCCAAACTTTCTATAATGGATTGAAGAATTTAACAAGAAAATTAGTAGATGCAACAACAGGATGTACTTTGATGGGTAAACCACTTGAGGAGGCCTATACTTTGCTAGAAGAAATGGATGCTTATACCTATCAATGGCCAACTGAATGAAATGTCCAAAGAAAGATTATTGGAGTCCATGAAGTAGAAATTCTTATTGCTCTCATAGCTCAAATAGCTACTCTGTCCAAGCAATTCAGCTTTTACACTGCCAATGCCAGTGTTATAACTTATACAATGGAACTCGTTCTAGTACTGAATGCCAAGCTTTTACACTGCCAATGCCAGTGCATAAGTTTATAACTTATGCAATGGAACTCGTTCTAGTACTGAATGCCAAGTTGGTAATCTCTTTACTCCTCAGTCAGAACACATACAATGCTAACTTTGTTGGAAATTACAACATGCAGAATCATCCATTCTCTAACACCTACAAATAAGGATGGCGAAATCACCCTAATGTTTCTTGGAAGAATAGTCATAATGTGATTAATTCACCAGTTTCTACTCAGCCTCAATTTCAGCCAGTAACCTAAAATTTATTTAGAAGATGCTATTTTCCAGCTCACAATCAATACTAATCAATTTATGGCAAGAATAAATGCTACACTTCGAAGAGAAGAAACTAGTATTCAGAGCCAAGTTGTGTCTTTTTGGAATTTGGAGCTTCAAATAGATCAACTTTCAAAAATACCCACTCAAAGACCGCAAGGTTCTCTGTCGAAAAACACTAAGAAGAATCCAAAAGAACAAGCAAAAGAAATTATCCTTCGTAGTGGCAAGAAAGTAATAGTTGAAAATTATCAGCCAATTGAAGCTCAAACTGAGGTAGTGCGTCATGATTTTACTAAGAGTTCAGAAATGAAGGAAGACAAGCCTAAGTCAAAGTTCTTTCCCGGTAATCCTCCATCTTATGTCTCACCTTATTCCATACTCCAGCGGGTCCAAAAGAAAAAATTGAACAAGCAGCTTTCCAAGTTTCTTGATGTGTTTAAGAAATTGTATATCAACATTCCTTTGTTCGATGCTTTGGAAAAAGTGTCGAGCTATGTCAAATTCATTAAGGAGATTCTCTCGAACAAGAGAAAACTAGAGGATTATGAGACAGTTGCACTTGCTAAGGAGAGCAGTGTTATCTTGCAATATAAATTATCCCTGAAGCTTAAGGATCCTGAAAGTTTTACTATTCCATACAACATTAGCAATACTTATTTTGAAAAGGCTCTATGTGATCTTGGATCTAGTGTTAATTTAATTCATTTCTTGATTTACAAGAAGCTAGGTCTTGAAGAAGTTAAGCCCACAACGGTCTCTTTACAATTAGTTGATCATTCTATTAAATATCTATGAGGGGTTATTGAGGATGCTTTGGTAAAGGTGGATAAATTTATATTCCCAGCTGATTTCATTGTTCTTAACATGGAAGAAGATCGAGAAATTCTAGTTATTCTTGGTAGATCATTCTTAGCTACAGAGAGAACTTTTATTGATGTGTAGAAAATGCAGCTTATTTTGAGAGTGTAAGAAGAGCAAGTAACTTTTAGTTTCTTCAAAACAATACCCCAATGATATGAATAGTTGTTTGCAGGTGGATAATGCAAAACAATATATTAAGGAAGCAATTCAAAAAAGCTATCCGATTGAACCATTAGAAGCATGTCTAGTTGGGGCTTGTGACAAGGAAGATCGAAAGATTTTGGAGTGTGTGAATATGTCGGAAGCGACCCCACTGATATTCATCAAGAGGCCTTTTGAAGAACTGGGAGAAGGTAAACCTAGAAAATTACCATCTATTGAAAAATCACCAAAGTTAGAACTCAAGCAATTGTCAACCCACCTTTAGTACGCTTATCTAAGAGAAGCCTCTACTCTCCCTCTCATTTTTTTCTGCTTCATTAAATGGTGAACGATAATACAAACTTTTGAGGGTGTTGAGAGAGCATAAAATGACCCTAGGGTGGTCAAATTCTGACAACAAAGGAATTATCCATCACTTTGCATGCATAAAATCTTGATGGAGGATAATTATAGAACATTTGTGGAACACCAACGCCGATTAAATCCTAATATGAAGGAGGTGGTCAGAGCTAAAATACTGAAATTTCTTGATGCAGGTATTATCTACCCTATTTCTGACAGTGCTTGGGTCAGTCTTGTGCAAGTTATGCCAAAGAAATGTGGAATGACAATGGTCGCCAATGAAAAGAATGAATTAATTTTTACGAGAACGGTGACCGGTTGGAGAGTATATATTGATTACAGGAAGCTCAACAAAGCTACGTGAAAAGATCATTTCACATTGCCATTTACTGATCAAATGCTTGACAGACTGGCTAGCCATACATATTACTACTTCTTAGATGGTTATTCTGACTACAACAAAATTTCCATAGCACTGGAGGATCAAGAGAAGACGACATTCACATGCCCATATAGAACTTTATGGATGTCATTTGGTTTATGTAACACACCAGCGACGTTTCAAACCAGCGACGTTTCAAAGGTGCATGATGGTAATCTTTTCTGACATGGTGGAGCGTTTCATTGAGGTATTTATGTATGACTTCTTGGTCTTTGGTTCTTCTCTTGATTCTTGTTTGGAAAATTTATCTCTTATGTTGGAACAATGTAAAGATACCAACTTGGTCTTGAATTGGGAAAAATGTCATTTTATGATACAAGAGGGAATTGTTCTTGGTCATCGAGTCTCAGCTAAAGAGATTGAAGTAGATAGTGTAAAAAAATGAGACCCCAGCTGTTTATGAGTGGTTGACAACAATGATCATTAAAAAGCAAATCATCCAATAGAGGGGGTTTGATTAGATGATACACACTTTCCCATGCTTAACAACATCATTAGGCAGGGTTGGCTTAATTTATGCCGTGCACTTGAAGTTGGTGTGGTCCCTTTAGTTTACGAATTTTACGTTAATGCATTCATTTAACAAATACTACTCTCTTCCCGACATTGAGAATGATGAATATTCTACTTTTATACAAGGGGATGTGGATTTGGATGCATTGATCAGCACATTATGTGTGCCAGGGACATAGTGGATGAAAATGGTTAGTGGGGAACCGAACCATATCAAAATAAGTGCCTTAAACAATATTGCTAAAGGCCTAGCATTAGTTTGTAACTGCGTTTGAAGCCGGTGTTGCACACAAGTGATGTCACCAAGGATCGGGCCACCTCATTTATGCATTCCTGGAAGGCATATCAATTGATGTAAGAAGTATCATCTCCAATTCCATACTGGATTGTGCCTCTTCTAAAAAATGTGGCCTCTTTGTACCGAGCTTAATCACTAATTTGTGCAGAAATGAATTTCTTACATGGGAACCATGAAAAGCATTAATTCACCTCATGAAGACCATTGGCCCCATGACTATTAAGTAGTACAAGAATCTAGCGGACACATTAAATCATGGAGTCGGTCCTTCCCGTCGGCAGCTCCAAACATCTAGTAGTTGCCCATCCTCATCTAGTGGAGCCAACTTTGTGGAGTCCAGGCAAGCAGAACATTGGAATGAGATGCGTGAGCTTGGCCAAGAAGTACAGCACATGCATGACTACAACGTCGAATTCCACATCGCCTTGGGGAAAATGTTGAGTCAGTGTGTGTTGAATATTGGAGGCACTGTCTATCCACTTCCACAGGCATCAGTTTTCCTACTCTTTCCATCATTTGGAGATAACATGAACAATGCGGAGAATGACGACAAGGAAAGCTAATATTCATTCAGGGGAAGTCCTCTTTACTTACTTCTTTTACATATTTTCATTGAGGACCATGCAAGTTTTAGCTTTGGGGATGATGGCATTTAATTTTGTTGATTAGTTTTATTTTGTTATTTATATTCTCTATAGTATTTTTTCTATTTTCTTTCTTATTTATTCAAAAAAGTTTGTGAATTTGACGGTTTGTAGTAGACAATGTTTACGCCTATGATGAGATTGGTTTTTATTTATTCATAACTTTAGAAATATTGATGAAATTGTGTATCTCTGTGTGTTTGAACTATTTGTTGGTGTGCATTTAGTGGAGAATTCTGACATGTTGAGCACATAGCCTTGAGTGTTTGATTGCCATTTTACTTAGAGAAGGTTTATGTGACTTAAGAAATCTTTATGATCTCATAAGAACTCTAGAATCAGTTTGATTGTTGCTCGAGGTGAAAATCCTAGGTTAAACTATACTTAGGACATGATTTAGACCCTATTTGGATCGTTTGAGCTTTTCAAGCCAGCCTATGCATAATTATTTCCCTAGTTATCCCTATTGAGTCTAAATAGCCATTTTTTGTACTACCCATGATAGTTGCCTAGCCTTATAAAAACTTCACAAGTAACCTTTTTTACTTATAGTATTTGGATGTTCTAGGAAAATACTTGGAGCTATGACACTTTGGGTGGATGGGAGGAGTTTTGATATTTTTTTTTAAGAAAATTGTGAATAAGTTGAATTCATAGCCTCTTGGACTTGAGTGATTAAGCTCAGAGGGGTGTCTCAACGCCTAATACCCTAAGACCAACTGGTTTGGGAGTTATTAGCTGAAAGCTCGTTAAGGAAAAGAGAAGCTTGAGGAAATCAAATAAAAAAATGATTGGGTGTGGTTGATAATTCAAGAGGTGGAAAGTGACAAGTTTGGGGCTGTGGTAAGAGAAATTGGGTTAATCTCGTTGATTCCTAGAATGTATGTGTGACTATGGGTAAAGATTGAGCCGAAATAATACATTTTATCCTACATTAAACTCTAGCCATACATTACAAACCTACGAAAGTCCTACCGATCCTGAGTGTTGTGGTTTGCCTACATTAGTTGAAAATGGCATTAAAAATTGGCCTATGGAGTTCTAATCTATTTATAGATTAATGGATCCGCTTTTATAAGACTTGGTTGCATAAACTCATTTAAGACTAAGAAGTTGGACGACTTAAGGTGACACACACACACTCGAGATTTTACAAGGTGAAGTGTAAGTTGGAATTTGAGTTGAAATTCTACATGATCACAATTTAGAAGTTTTTCTTAGGTTATCGCTATTTTGAAGTCTTTGAGGTATAATTTGTTTTTAAAACATTTCTATGACTTGATCCATAGTTTTACATAATTAGAGTTTAGTGCTTACTTATTTGATTTTTTATTTTGTTTTGCTCGAGCACTGGCAAAAAGTTAAGTTTGGGACATTTGATGAGTGTGTTTCATACTCATATTTTTGACACTCTTAGTTTTATTTTTATTAGTTTTTTAAGATTTATGTTTGTTTTTTTTTTGGGTCAGATATTCAAGTGCAATCGGGGAGGCAAAAATCGAAATAAAAGGTGATAAAATGATGGATTTGGTCAGAACCTTCAATGTTATGACGCTGAAACTCAACGTCAAAGCTTTGGAAATGAGAGTACAAGTGAGCAGAATGGCTAGCATCACGACGTTGGCTTCCCACCATCCCGACGCTAGAACAAAGAGAAACAGCAGCACCAGCGCCGTGATGCTAGCTTCCCAGCACTGCAACGCTGGCTCAAAGATTTAAGATCCCAGATTGCATTGTTGCATAGCCAATGCGATTCAGATATTTTATGTGATTTTTGCTCCAATTTTATCCTTGACAAACCCTAGTGTATAAATAAAATATTTTAGGATTGTTTTAGGAGGTTTTTGGACGTGAGAGGCCAGGAAAAAAAGCTTTTAGAGAGTAGAAGAAAAAGATTCAACCCAGAAACGAGTTTCAAACTCTACTTCCTCTTCAAATTTAGTCTTTCTTCTCTCTTTTCTGGATGTTCACGAATATTGTTAAGATTTTTTCTTATTTTAGTATATTTTAGTTTTCCAATCTAGGACTACGATATAGTCAAACCTTGATTGTTCTTTATTTTATATTTTTATTCTAATCGATGTTTATTCATCATTTCTGAGTTTTATGATATGTTCTTGATGCATGTGATTATCTGGCCAACTATTGTATCATTTAAGATTTAATTTGAGATGAAGTGAAGATTAAATTTTTCCTATGTTTTTTACACCATTAGAATTTCATAAGTTAGAAATAACTATGAATCTAGTGCAACAGTTATAATTTTTTGTGCTTAATGAGATTCAATATATTTAATCTTGACAGAGAGGTGAAATTTGTATACTTGAATCATTATTATTGATGCTTGAGAGATATTGATAATTACATTAGAAAAATTCACTGTTAGAATTATTTTAAACATTGATTGATTGAAAATTGAAAATTTAAACATAATTGGTTTGGTGAAATCAGAATCCCTAAAAATTTTAATCAATGAAATTCCTCATAAAACTATTTAATCATTAACAATTCGTGTTATTTATAATCCTAATTGTTTTAGTTTAATAATTACATTCAAAAATCCCTACTTTTTGATACTCTCAATTAGAATTAGGGTCAACTTGATTTCAATAGTTAATTACAATCAATTCTCATGGGAAGATACTCTATATTCATAGAATTTTATTACTTGACAATGACAGTGTACACTTGTACTCTTGAAAAATCATAACAGAGTCATGCTCTAGAATTAGCCACGTGGATGAAATCCTCGGATGCTGATGTAGCGGAAGCCTCAAAGAAAGTCTAACAACATAAAAAACTGTTGAATCGTGCATGATTACCAGTAATTCGATCTTCTAAAACCTGTTGAATTTGAGATTACCAGGATTTAAACATCAACTTCGATAAATCACGAAATACCAAAAATTAAAATTATAGAGAAAAAACTTCTCAAACAAATATCATTAATTGCCATATAAAACCAAAACAAAAGGTATTTAAACTATCTCAGAGAACCCTAAACATAAATAAAGGTAAGATTATAAAAATAACCAAAATCACGATAAAGTATATTTTGGGCTTCCAAAAGTACTTAAACAGTATTTGTTGGACTTAAAACTGTGTTATACACGTAGATCTCCGAACGAGCTTCAATTTGATATCTTATGAGCCCCGTGAGTCAACACGAGTAAAAAGTTATGGTCTCTGAAAGATGACCTGCACATACAACGATCCATTTGTTCCAAAAATTTCAATGATGCATCGTCCATATCAAATGCCTTATTGACTCGTGATAGATCTGTTTTAGAGCTCAAGGCAGGTGATGGTGCTCTGATGCTTCACTTAAGGCATGTCTCCCAATGCGGTGGAGAGAAGCTTACATGGATAAAGCAAGCTCTCGAGACGGGTGGTACTCTAGTTATTCAAATAAGGCGTGTGGGCCAATGCCGTGAAGAGTAGTTGACCTCAATGGACCGGAGAACCTTCCTAGTGAGGAAGATGAGCATATGGATATAATCATTCGAGAAGAGGTTCGAATAGAGGAATTGTGTGGTCCTTTATTTGAGGGGTACGACCAAAGTCTCACATTGGCTAGAAGTGAGGAGAATCGTGGGTTTATAAGTATGGACAATATCTCCATTGGTATAAAGTATTTTGGATAGACTTCAAAAGTAAAGTCGTGAGGGTCAAAGCCTAAAACGGACAATATCATACCAATATGAAGATATGTGAAGTCAATTGTTCTTGACAGTATTCTATCTAGAATTGATTGCATCTTTAGGTGTCTAGCTAGTCCAAATATAGAGATTTTCTTCCTTAACATCCTTGCTCAGTAATCAGTTAGTTTAAAACCTTTGTACATCGATCTCTGGTTAATTAATTGTGCTAATTGTTATCATTTTTTATTAGGAATTTAATCTATATATCCTAATTACGTTCATATAATAACAAAATACATTTTGATCTCCTTTTTAGCTAATTCATGATTTCTATTCTCCTATTTCTATCCTTTTATTTGCTATTATTTAGTCTCTCTTTTTTTTAACATATATAATATGAAGTGCATGAAAAATATCTTCAAGATGAATCTAGAAGACTTTTTCTTTTAATATTTTCCTGTACGACTGCATCAAGTAGATCTATTTAAAATCTCTGTTTAAAAACAATTGGATTGGAAAACTTTTAGGTGGCTGAACCAGAGCAATTATATGTTGCTTTTAGCACTTTGAACCAACATCTCTATCAAACTGGTGGTCCAGCTTCCATGATTGATCAATAGCTAATTAGCTCTCCCAGAAGACACATTGCTCAGGCTCAAAATAAACTGCACTCAATCCCATAAGATTCTTTGACACACGCGTCTTAATGAGGAGCAACCAACGTGTCTACCTTTTCCTACCTTTCCATTGCCAAAAAGATATTGCAGAGAAATAAACATTTTGATGACCAACTTCGATCTTTAAAATACATAATTTGAATTAAGAAAAGCATTATTGATATCAAAACGAAGGAGGAGAAGCCACCCGTGCACACTAGACAATGCTATAAAAGAAAATAAACTATAATAGTGCCATTGACCCATGATTGTTGTACAAAAAAAACAGAAATAATAATATTGTTGATTGGCTTTTCATCAACAGATCTGGATCTCAATCTTTCCCAAAATATATGTTTTATTCAATCCAAAGATGCTGTTCAAGGCTTCTTCCATTCATTCCAGACAGCACAGCTATGCCACATCCTCGCTCTGTCTGTAGGTGTGCAGCTTCTTCAAAAAAGAAAAGAAAAAAAAAAGAAATATTTATTTTACTTGTTAAATGGACGGTTAAACGTGGCAGCTGGGGAGCGAAAATTGATTATGACTATTATTATTTTATTTAATAGTAATGCGAATATCAAAAGGGTAGAGACACGTGTCATAACGTATCATAAATGCAGTGGACAATTAATTAACGAAGAAACAATGATTGAAGCAATGCTGGCCAACTCTATGACAAGATATCCAAATTCAATGCGAAGCCCACACTGCCATCACATGCTTCCCACATTGACTTCAACAGTGTTATCCTTTTTTTTCCTTCTTCTCTTTCCATTTTTAATGTTATATATAAGTAAACATACCTACAGCAAGAGAAGATAGACTCGGTACAAAAATTGGTGGAAGAAGTTTATCTGCTATCATATATATATCTTCAAAAGAAAAGTGCAGTTTTCAACTGAAAAATGGCAAAACGTTACAATGCTCGATCTATAAGCATGCCTTGCAGATCTCATCCAACTACTCTCAAAGTAGAACAGAAGCTGTACCATCTTAATAAAACATGGGAAGAAACAACATCATTCGACGTCTCAAGTTCTTCAGCTGCATTCATCTGTTGTGGTCTCTCAGGACTAGAGGAGTTGTACAATTTTATGGATGAGCTTCTCGACATCAACTCTACCCAACAACAACTCTTATTTAATAATCATCGTCCTGTCAGCTGTAACAGGAGTAGTTATTTGGAGGAATTACTTGATGCATCTATGAAGCTACTAGATGTTTGCAGCATAGCAAGGGACATGATGGTACAAGCCCAGGAACATTCTAAACTTGTTAGCTCTGCTCTACGCAGGAGGAGAAAGCCAAAGGGTGACTCTATCATTCATATTAACATTACCAATTACATCTGTTTCAGAAAGAAGATGAAAAAGGATTCCAAAAAATTGATCACAAATTTGAAACAAATGGATGAAAAATTCGGTTCATCAACACTACTCCAGCAGCAGCAGCAGCAGCAGCTAAATCTGGACCACCAAATGTCGGCTGTGATTCAAGTGCTCACCCAAGTTTGCATAGTTAGCATTTCTATATTCAAGTCCCTCTTGTTGTTCTTGACAAATCCAAGTGCTAATAAGCCAAAGGTGAGCAAATGGTCAATGGTTTCTAAATGGGTGATGCATAAGGGAGTAATAGCATGCGAATCAGACAACCACAATCACAATGTAAACGAGTTTGACAGTGTGGATGCTGCTCTATCTACTCTGGATGATGATGATGGCGTGGATGACTTAGAGAAGGCGAGAATGGTACAGAAGAGAATGGAGGCTTTGGAAATGAGTGCTGATGATTTGGGGAATGGGTTGGAGAGTTTGTTCAGGAGATTGATTAAGACAAGAGCCACTCTTTTAAACATCCTCTCTCAATGAGACTGTGTTGCCCTTCCCCCACTCCTGTTTCATGGCATCCAAATTTTAGGGGATATGCCATTGTCAGTGCTATATTGTCTATTTTCTTAAAACAAAACGACCATTTACATGTACAAATATTCGTATATAGTGTGATTCAACTAAAGTAGAGTTAATTAATAGTTTTTTCCACATCTTGATCATCACGTTCCTTTTTTTCCTTTCTCCCACTTTACACTTTTGAGTATTGACAGTTAAATAATAGTCCAGCTACTATTGACATTCTAAACTCCCAAGATATTGTTTTTAGCTTTAAAATTAGATTTCAAGAGTCTTCCAAGAATTCTCATATATGGTTTGTTGTGAGTAGAGATGGAATAAGATACTTTCATTAACCAACGATTACAAAAAAATACGGAACGATTACAACTTAATTGCAACAGAAACGATTACAGCAAAATTATTTGATCTAATAAACAAATAAAACAGAAACATGATTACAGCAAAAGTAAGAACGGAAAAATGATGTAGATCGAGAATTGCTCGTAAGCAATGTCCTAAAGACAATAATCGTCCTCCACAGGGTGTTTGGAGACTACGACGAATCGTCTCTGTAAGATACAACGATCTAAGCCAAAGTACAGCAACCGATTACTCTGACCCTCACAGAACTCCTTTGTATTTCTCTCAATATGCAAGATACTTTGTCAAGTGTTATTGTGTTCGTCTATTTCACCTTAAAAATGAAGCTAATGATGCCATATTCTATATATAACGTTTTTAGCTTGGAGAGCAAGCCAAACTTGAAGATAAACTAGAATCAGATTTATGATGATATTGTGGGATAATGGAGAGATTTTGTGGGATAATGGAGATATTTTAATTATTTTCTGCGGATAATTATAGATTTTTTTTGGAGCTATTTAACTTCCTCTCCAAGTAAATCAAAGAAAATTTATTCAAAAATAAATCTTTTGATCGTATCGAACCGAGCCTGCCGGACGGACGGCTACGACGGCGCGAGCGTGTGAAGGGAGGACCATGTGCCATCTAGGTTCTCTCTTCCCCACAAAATGTGGGGTGCCCCTTGGGGCTAACCCCAAGGCATGAATGTTGAGTCTATAAACCCAACATTATATCCTTGAGTTTCCAATGTGGGGCAAATTCCCACTCTATTTCACATCACACACTTTCATTCATTTTTCAATCTTTCTTTGATTTTTCTTCTCTTCTTCTTTTCTCTCCAACAATCCCCCACATGAATGAAATGTGTCCTAACTAGACAAAAATATGAGAGAGAGTAAATGAGATATGCATCAAGAGAGGTGTCTTTTGGACTTGAACCTTCGTAGTGAGAATTCATCGGATTTATTTTGAATAACAGTGAACTTCATTCTTGAACTGAACTTCCTTTGAGATAAACCGAGACAAAAAATATCACACATATCTCATCTTAATACATCTGAGTTCATACGATTTTGTTCATTTTGGTCCTGAACATATCCCGCTTTCATAAGAGCTTTAGAGAGGTTAAGTCATTCAGACCTCTCGTAAAAGCGACCCCATTTCTACTCTCATATAGGTGACAACGATTAAGAGTATTCTGTCACTACTCCTCTGGCAAACAGAACATCAATGTCATTGAATACTTACGTATACCCTTTTACGTCGACAAACAACACACTATCTTCATATTATAGGAACAGGAAGAAACCATAGGTTTCTTAGTGTTTCAATTTGAATCATCCCTGCCAGTTTGCCTATTGAACCTAGATCTTGGGATCTCCAGTCAACTAGGTTAAGTTACCACCTGAATGATTCATTGAATAGGCTTTAGCCCCATTCCCCTCAATGTTTGTTTTATTAGTTCCCTTGACAATCCTTTTGTCAGAGGATCAGCAAGATTCTCCTTTGACCTTATGAAGTCTAAGGAAATCACCTCATTAGACAACAACTGCTTAATGATATTATGTCTTTATCTAATATGTCTAGACTTACCATTATACACATTATTTTTCGCTCTAAAGGTTGTAGCCATATTGTCACAGTGGACACATATAGCTGACACAGGTTTTGGCCACACCGGAATATCTTCCAGAAAATTCATGAGTCATTCTGCTTCTTCACAAGCTTTGTCCAATGCTATGAATTCTGATTTCATAGTTGAACGAGTTATACAGGTCTACTTAGTAGACCTCCACGAGATAGCTCCACCGCCTAGGGTAAACACATATCCACTAGTAGATTTAGTCTCTAAACTGTCTGATATCCAGTTAGCATCACTAAATCCTTCTATCACCTGTGGATAGGTTGAGTAATGCAGTCCGTAGTTCATTATGAATTTTAAGTACCTTAGTACTCTCACCAATGCACTCTAGTGATCACGTCCAGGATTACTCGTATATCTTGCCAGCCTTCCAACTGAATAGGCTATATCAGGTCTGGTGCAATTCATGATATACATTAAACTTCCAATTATTTTTTAGTACTCCAACTCCATTATTCTTCCTTAACTTACAATTTGGATCGAAAGGAGTTACAGCAGGTTTGCTTTCATATTGCCCAAACCTTTTCAAAATCTTTTCTACATAGTGAGACTCGGTAAGGATATATTCATTTTCAATTCTCTTTACTTGAATTCCAAGAATGACATCTACTTGACCTAAGTCTTTCATGTCAATTTAGAATTCAACATCCTCTTGGTAGAGGATATTATATCCTTGTTTGATCCCACTATAAGCATGTCATCTACATACAAGCATACTATGACAAACTGATTATTAGTACATTTAATGTAGACACATTTATCACACTCATTTATCTTGAATCCATCAGATAACATTGTATGATCAAACTTCTCATGTCATTGCTTCGGTGCTTGTTTTAATCCATAAAGTGATTTAACAAGTTTACAGACATTTCGTTCTTGGCTTTTAACCATGAACCCTTCAGGCTGTTCCATATAGATTTCTTCATCCAATTCTCCATTTAAGAAAGCAGTCTTTACATCCATTTGATGAATTTTCAAAGTATGCAAAGCTGCTAGTGCAATCAGCTTCCTAATAGATGTGATTCTCGTCACTGGAGAATAGGTATCGAAAAAGTCTATGCCTTCCTTCTGTCGGTATCCTTTAGCTACCAACCGAGCTTTATACTTTTCAATGGTACCATCAGCTCTTAGCTTTCTTTTAAAGATCCATTTACAGCCTATTGGTTTATTCCCGGGAGGGAGATCAACCAACATCCATGTATTATTTTGCATTATGGAATCTCAATTATTATCGACTGCTTCCTTCCAAAGAAGCCTCAGAGTTGGACATTGCCTCCTTATAGATTTGAGGTTCGGCCCCCGTCAGGTATGTTAGAAACTCTGGGCCAAATGAGATACTCGTTTTAGCTCTTTTACTTCTTCTAAGCTCAGGTTCAGATTCTTCATCAATCTGAGCTCTAGAAAATTTTTCTTCTAATCCTCGTTTGACATTTTGACTGTGTCTTCCTTCCTTAAAAGGAAACACATTCTCAAAGAATTCTGCATTGACAGACTCCATAATAGAGTTGGTACTTATGTCAGAAATTTCTGACCTAATAACCAAAAATCTATATGCAGCACTGTTCAATGCATATCTAATGAAAACACAGTCTATTGTCTTAGATCCAAGCTTTACTCTATTTGGCAATGGTACTTATACATTTGCGAGACACCCCCACACTTTTAGGATTTTATAGGAAGGTGACTTCCCTTTCCACTCTTCATAAGGAGACTTGTTGGTCTTCTTATGTGGAATCCTGTTAAGTATGGTGTTTGCTGTAAGCAAAGACTCCCCCCCCCCTTCACAAAGTTCAACATACAGTTCACCATATCTTTCAGAGTTCTATTTTTCCTTTCAGCCCCCCCCCCCATTCTGTTGAGGCGTGTAAGGTGATGTAGTCTGATGCACAATTCCGTGTAGAGCACAGAATTCAGACAGCATAGTGGAGTCATATTCTCCACGCCGGTCAGATCTAAGCACTTTGATATGTTTATCAAGTTATTTTTCAACTTTAGACTTGTATGCCTTAAACATATCCAAAGTCTCATCCTTTGAATGAAGCAGATATACATAGGAATATTTACTGAAATCATCAATAAATGTAACAAAATATTTTCTACCTCCCCTACTAGGAGTTAATTTTAAATCACATAAATCGCTATGTATTAAATCAAGTAGGTCATTCGTTCTCTCTACAGATTTAAATGATTTTCTTGCAAATTTAGATTCTACGCATATTTCATATTTATTTCCTTTTTCTAGGTTAAATCTAGGTAAAAGTTCTAAATTAATCATACGTTGTAAGGAACGAAAATTAACATGACCTAATCTAGCATGCCAAATATTAGAAAGTTCAGCGATATAAACGAAAGAAGTAGCAGGATTATTATTAATAATTGCAGGAGTTACAGCAGACACATTAAGTTTAAAAAGATCATTAAAACTATAACCCTTCCCAACAAACATCCCTCCCTTAGTCAGAATAAACTTGCTAGCATCAAAGACAAGCTTAAATCCACTTTTACATAAAAGAGATCGTGAAACCAAATTTCTATGAATTTCAGGCACGTGCAGGACGTCTAGGAGAGTAAGTTATTTTCCGGATGTGAATTTCAGCACAACATTTCCCTTTCCCTTAACAGCAGCTTCTGAGACATTCCCCATATAGAGAACCTCATCTTTATCAACCTCAGCATAAGTTGAAAAGATGGTTCAGTCACTGCACACGTGCTTCGTAGCACCAGTGTCGACCCACCATTCCTTGGCGTCAGTGACCATACAGATCTCAGAAATCATTGCACAGAGATCATCTATCTCTATCAGTTACGGGTTTGGTTACTATGATTTTGATCTTTCTTAAACCGACAGTCCTTTGCTCTATGTCTGGCTTTACCGCACACCCAGCAACTGCTCTTAATGCGTTTATCTGAATTACCTTTTTGAGCATTACTCGTCTATATCTTCATTTTCTTGTCCGGTGGATTGGATTTGTTTCCTTCTACCACATTAGCTTTCGTTCTGTAGGTTGCCCACATCGCTTTCTTTTCATTTATCTGGTTGTCCTCCTCTATCCTCAGTCGAACAATCAGATCCTCCATGCTGAGCTCCTTACGTTTGTGCTTCAGATAATTCTTGAAGTCCTTCCATGACGGCGGCAGCTTCTCGATGATGGACGCGACTTGGAACGGTTCACTCACGATCATACCCTCGACCTTCATGTTGTGAAGATGATCTGCAACTCCTCCACTTGACTGATTACCGTGTTTTTATCATCCATCTCGTATTTCAGAAATTTCCCGACGATAAATTTCTTCGTCCCGGCATCCTCCGTTTTGTATTTCTTTTCCAAGGCTTGCCACAGTTCCTTTGCCATCTTAAATGACGAGTAGAAGTTGTAGAGGGTGTCTACCAAGCCGTTCAAGATATAGTTTCGGCAAAGAAAATCCGAATGGATCCAGGCTTCCCGTGCAGATGCTAGTTCGTTCGATTGTCCTTCCATCGGTATAGGAGGAATATCGCTCGTCAGCAGATGTGCTAGATTGAGAGTGGTCGGATAGAAGACCATCTTCTGTTGCCATTGTTTGAAGTCGTCCTCTTTGAATTTTTCCGGTCTTTCAGCGTGCAGAGTTTTGATTCTAGCAGATTGTTCCATAATTATTGTCTTTAGATTGTTGTGAGTAGAGATGGAACAAGATGCTTTCATTAACCAACGATTACAAAGAAATATGGAACGATTACAACATAATTGCAACAGAAATGATTACAGCAAAATTATTTGATCTAATAAACAAATAAAACAGAAAAACAATTACAGCAAAAATAAGAACGGAAAAATGATGTAGATCGAGGATTGCTCTTAAGCAATGTCCTAAAGACAATAATCGTCCTCCACGGGGTGCTTGGAGACTACGACGAATCGTCTCTGCATGATACAACGATCTAATGATGCCCTATTCTATATATAACGTTTTTAGCTTGGAGAGCAAGCCAAACTTGAATATAAACTAGAATCAGATTTATGATGATATTGTGGGATAATGGAGAGATTTTGTGAGATAATGGAGATATTTTAATTATTTTCTGCAGATAATTATAGATTTTGTTTGAAGATATTTACTTCCTCTTCAAGTAAATCAAACTGAGTCAGCGGGCGCGTGAAGGGAGGACCATGTGTCATTTAAGTTCTCTCTTTCCCACAAAATGTAGGGTGTCCCTTGGGGTAACCCCAAGGCATGAATGTTGAGTTTATAAACCCAACATTCTATCCTTGAGTTTCCAATGTGGGACAAATTCTCACTCTATTTCACATCACACATTTTCATTCATTTTTCAATCTTTCTTTGATTTTTCTTCTCTTCTTCTTTTCTCTCCAACATGATTAAGATCACACAGCTGGAAAACTGAACAATTTACGGGCAAGGCTTCCGAAGAAGGGAGCTTTAAGAATGAAGTTCTATCTCAAATCTCGCACAAATACAGTTACACAATATGTTTGTTTGATTAACCAGCTGTGTTAAGATTGTGCATTACTTCTCTTTATCAGAAAATGAAGCTACCTACACCTACCTACCCCAATTCTTATTACTAATTTTTACTATCATCAGAAGGAACAACAAAATGTACAGATAATCAATTTTTATGCTTTTAATCCGTTGTTCTTTTTCAGAAAAGTTTAATCCTTTACTTTACTCTTATCTCTTGCTAGTAAAAGGAACTAATCGGATCGATAATATTATGATACACGTGTCACTCGTGCATCCATATTTCTTTCCATTATCGAGAATTAAAATATTGTTATGTTTGCTCATCTCTCCAGATCTTGATTTATGCGTACAGAGACCTCATATTGGCAAATCCAAAGAACTTAGGAATGGCCACCCATCCTTATCCAACCAACCGCCACAACTTAAACATAGACAGTACCCTAAGTTGGCGGTGGTGACGGTGGATTATGGAACATTTGGAGAGAAAGGGAGACAAGGCTTTTAATTGAATCTAGTTATTTTAATCCAAAAAGCAATTTTAGACTCGTAAAATATATGGATCAATTTGAAAGATACGCCTTATCCCCAAATAACGGCAACCATATTAATTAGCTTCTATTAGATATTAAATTTTTTATCTTTAAAAAAATAATTTTTTTGTTATTATATGACCTTTAAAGGACATGATAACATGATGGGTGCCAGGAAAAACCCATCTCATCTTCACATGTAACTCTTGAATAATGATAACTGGCAGAAGTTTATGAGAGCTACAGAATCCTAATCAGTACTTTGTTTGAAATCTGGACGATCACTTCTTAATGCTGCTTTGTTAATGGTCTTGCCACATGTAACATACTACTGCTTAGTGAATGGCTACATGAGTTGTTCTTACCAGAAAAAGGGAATGTTGCTGTACTGACTTGTAATCTCTTCCTTGACCCTGCTGAGTTTAAATAGTGCTCTCCTATTGTCAATACAAAACCTGCATTTTCTTTCATTTCTCCAAATACTATGATGTCAGAATAGTCCTGTTTCTATAGATTAGTACAATCAAAGTGTTGTTTTTTATATTCCAGATGTTAATGTCTCTCGGATTGTTATAAATGAACGTACTATGTTTCCTATTTCTATTGTTTGTACCTCTCCCACTGCTTCCTTCACTACTGCTACATTAAAGGGCCGGCACTACACAAGTCTGAATATCTTCTAACAATAATAGCCTTAATGATTGCCAACTTAGGTAAGGTCTTCCCTATTCTAGGGTCCTAACGTTGGTCCTTCAACAATGTCAACAAAAGGGCAAGAGCCAAAATTCTTGGATGATTTTACATGCTCCACCTTGATTTATCCTTACAAATCCAAGTCATAAGCCCTACATGTGTTTCATTCATGAAACGAATAAAAAGCAGTTAGGCCAATCTATCGAGTCAGTTTACTCGAACTGAGGGGGACTACAGGTAATTCCAACCTTTCCTTGCTAACCATGTTAATTATTATGTTTCTACATCCTTGTCCTTATACACCTCATCAACATCGTCGAGCTGAAAAAAATACATGCAATTAGTTGAAACAAGTCTCACTTAGCCCTTCGCCCCCCTATTGTTTGGTGGTAAGCTTTACAAACAGCTACACTTCTTACTAATAGGCTTTTCATAGCAGTTATTTCGGACATATCTCCTTAACAATAGTTGTTTCATCGTGCTCCTTATAATGGCTTCCTTTAAATCTATGGTTGTGCTTGTTTTTCACACTTCTTACGTTACAACTCTCATAAATTTAGCTTTTAGATCTGATTTGTGTGTTTTTATTAACTTTTTACTTTTAAGAAATGCCATCTCTGCCTTCACTAATCTAATAGAATGTATAAAGTTAGGAATGTTGTTTTCAATAAATCCATTTTTCCTTTCTCCCATGGTTTTCCAAATGCTGTTAAGACTACAGGTTTCGCTAAGGTTCTTCTCCCTGCCCTTCCTTCGAGCACTTGGGTTTTACTTCATATTCCTTCTGCTAACACTTTAAGTCAAACAAATAGCCAGATCTTCTTCTAGCAGTACTGACTCCATCCATTCTCAACAAGCTCTTCCTATTGGTACACATTCTCCTCATTCTCTTTTATATATTTTACTTTCTTCTCTTTCTAACCTATCAGCATGGTCTTCCTCTACTTTTGATTCTTCATCACCTACTGCTTTCACACAACCTGCCCCTTCTACTTCTAATGTTCATCCTATGCTTAGCAGATCCAAACATGAAATCTATGAGCCGAGAATCTGCTCAGCCATTGTCCCTTTTGTTCCTACCTTTGAACAATTTATCCTCAGTATCTGAAGCCCTTGCCATGTCCCAAGAATCTGCATGCAGAATACAAAGCCTTACTATAGAAAAAAATGGAGCCTGGTACAACCACAACCACAACAGAACCTTTTGTTGTAATAAATGACTATTCAAACTCAAAAGAACTCAACTCTAATGAAACCCCTCAAAAGTATAAGGCTCATCTAGTTATAAAAGGATTCCATCTGACTCTTGGCCAAGACTACTCGTAAACCTTAGTCATATTGTCAAAACTGTCACCATTAGGATTGTTCTCACAGTTGCCTTATCCCTCAAATAGAAAATTTGGCAATTAGATGTTAATAACGCTGTTTTGATGCTTTCAAACCTCACCATGTTTGTCAACTTCATAAAGCCTTCTATGGTCTCAAAGAGACTATTGAAGCTTGATATGAATGACTTAAAGTCACTTTAGAAACGATTGTTCTCTATTCAGTCTGGCCAGTCTCTCTTTGTTCTCAATTATGGATCTAAACTTCTTTTTGTTTTAGTATATGTAGATGATATATATTATCATCACTGGGAAAAAAAATGCCTACATTAATCATTTTATTACTCAATTGAATACTGTATTTGCTCTATTAGACTTGTGTCCACTGCACCAAGGTTGTCTCAACCTCAGCAAGTCTACATAGATATCTTAGGCGAAGCTAAAACATCTATGCACATTGTTGATATCTTGTTCTTCTTAATCCACGCCTCTACGAAGTTTTTCTTCTCCATCTATGTCTCTATGCATCATAGGAGCTCTTCAGCATGACTATCAGCAGGCCTGAAGTTTCATTTGTTCTTGGAGGATGTTTGGCAGAATTTTTTCGTCTAATTTTTTTGAAACATCAGAGAGACTGATTTACAAACCTATCACAAAGTATTACTTGAACACATTCATATAATATCTACAACGCATTCTAAGAGTACCCATGTCACTACAGAACCTCAAGCTTACTAAATAAAATGGAGACCAAGCATAAATTTAGCCAAAGAAATGGAGAAGAGGACTCAAACTCATGTTAACAAACTAATATGCACTAGGGGGATAATTTTATCATTCCGTGAACTTTTTTCACGGCAGAATGTTAGGCTATTGTGACCCTTAGATTGCATTTAGAGTAATCTGGGTCACGCAAATCTCAACAGGTAGCAGGTTTTTTTTTGTTCAGCAAATACGTACTGGGGTTCACCAATTACGTAGTGGGGTTCATCAAATACATACAAAAGAAGAATTCTTGAAGGGGTTCACTAATTACGTACTGGGATTCACCAATTGCGTAATGGGGTTCACCAAATACGTACAAAATAATAATTCTTGGAGGGGTTCACCAATTACGTAGTGGGGTTCACCAATTCGTATCGGGGTTCACCAAATACGTACAAAAGAATAAGTCTCAGAGGGGTTCACCAATTACGTAGTGGGGTTCACCAAATACATACAAAAAAATAATTCTTGGAGAGGTTCACCAAATACGTACAAAAGAATAATTCTTTTTTGGAGTTCACCAAATACGTACTGGAGTTCACCAGATACGTAGTGGGGTTTACCAATTACGTAGTGGGCTTCACGAAATACGCACAAAGAAATAATTCTTTGAGGGATTCATCATCACGTAGTGGGGTTCACCAATTACGTAGTGGGGTTCACCAATTACGTAGTGGGGTTCACCAAATAAGTACAAAAGAATAATTCTTAAAGGGAGTTCACCAAATTACATACAGGGGTTCACCAAATACGTACAAAATAATAATTTTTGGAGGGGTTCACCAATTACGTACTGGGGTTCACCAATTAAGTGATTGAGTTCACCAATTACGTGGTGGAGTTCACCAAATACGTACAAAAAAATAATTCTTGAAGAGCTTCACCAATTACGTACTGAGGTTCACCAATTACGTAGTGGAGTTCACTAAATACATATAAATTAATAATTTTTGGAGGGATTCATCAAATACGAACAAAATAATAATTTTTGGGAGGGTTCACCAAATACGTACAACTTAATCGTCATACCTAATAGGCGAATCACCTATTTTTAGCCCCTAAATGTCATCCTGAAAGTGCTAATCGCATCGTCAAAGTAAGCGCTAGTTTTATGCCTCCAATAGCCTGTTTCAGTCCCCAAACCCCATGTACAAATAGACGATCACTAGTCTCCCTTCCAATCGCCACTTTTTGCTCCTAATCACCATTTATATGGCTTAATCACCATTCTTCACAATTTTCCTTAAAATTGATATTTTTATAATTATTTACCGTACACCGGAAAAATCATCTATAAAAATAGAAAAAACTCGTTATTCTAATGCAAACAATCATGATACTCATTTATTATGTGAAATTAGATTGAATTAATTAAAGATTCTCAATACAATTGAACACTTATTCATAAACTCGTTAAAAGTTATCATTGATAATGTTGTTGTGCTTTTGTGACAAGTATCAAGCAAGATGGGTTTTCACCATATATAATTATCGGTCATGATGTTATGATGGTCGGTAAATCTTATTTAATGGTTTGACGAACACGTATAACTCTCAAGGTCAGATTCTATCTATAAATAGATCATATCCTCTAAAAGTTTGAAATTGAATATTGAAATTTTAACGTTTTATTTTATAAATTATAACCCCATAAAATTTGGAAAATAACCTATTTACGTTTTAATTTATAAGCATATAAAAACCCTAAAAATTAAAAGAGATGGGAAGTACGAAAAGCCTAAAATTAAGACTGAAACAACTTCTGGGCCTCTAAAAATACTTAAAACAGTGCTTTTTATACTCGAAACTAATCACACATATAGATCTCTGAATAAGCTTTGATTTGATATTTCATGGCCTACGCGGTTCCATCCGAGTCAAAAGTTACATTATCCTGAAGTTGACATGCACGTGTCACGATCCAATAGAGAGTATTGGGACCAAACACATGTGTGTGTAGTGTTTCGAGCCCAAACGCCACCAACAGGCCCCAAACGTCAATCATGGTAGGTGATTCACCATCCATGACTGGCGTTTGGGGCCTGTTGGTGGCGTTTAGGCCCCAAACGGCAGACACACTAACGTCTGGCCCGTGTCACTGGTACACGAGCCAAACGCCAGTTACCATGGCGTTTGGGGCCTAAACGCCACCAGCAGGATCCAAACGCCATTCATGGTAGGTGATTCACCTGCTGGTGGCGTTTGGGCATTTATATGAAAATAGCCATTCACCATCGATACAAGCTCATTTTTTACACTTAGTCATTTTCACGCCCTTACTCATTTTCACACACTTGGTCATTTTCACATATTTTCATATTCTTAGC
Organism: Datisca glomerata; assembly: GCA_003255025.1. Lineage (NCBI taxonomy): Eukaryota > Viridiplantae > Streptophyta > Magnoliopsida > Cucurbitales > Datiscaceae > Datisca > Datisca glomerata. The sequence goes on along the minus strand of QANY01005285.1, from coordinate 839,445 downwards.
ATATTTATGTAGTTATTTTGAAACACTTAGTTATTTTTACACACACGTAGCATCATTTTTACACGCTTGAGCATTTTAATTTTACTTAATCATTTACATTTCTTCACTTAATATATACTCTTTGTAGAGGTCATCCCATTTCCAACACTTAACCGTTATACACATTTGTTAATTTTCATACACTTAGCTATTTTCACACACTTTACCTTATATAATTATATTTTACATTTATCATTTTCACATACTTGATCATTTTAAATTTACTTAGAGTCATTTTCATTTATTCACTTAATATATACTATTTGTAAAAATCCTTCTATTTCATCAATTCATATAAGGCTTTTGTGAAGGTAGTACGCACGGTTGCTCTGTGGAGTAACATAATATTTTTTGTCTCAAAATTTCTGATTTGTCAATATAAACATTAACAATTTTCATTTATTGAATTCAACACCATTATAAATGAATATTTCTTCTTATACAAATCCCTTCTAAACACTCAAAAACCCCTCTTCAAACCTACTTATATGCATAACTACACAAATATTACACCAGAAAATAACATAACAAGATGCAAATCCTGGTACTTTTTAATGAGTACTTCAACTGCACCATTTTACCATTGGGATCAAGTTGCAATGTGTGAGGATAGCCTCAAACAAACCACGAGTGCTTCATAAATTGGCCAATTTAGTTTATAGGTAAGCTTCATTAGTTGATATTAGTCACTTTGAACAATAACTAGGGATAACCGGTCCTTCTCTTGCATCCCATCTTTAGCAAAGTTGATACCTAAAGTAGGCTCAAATAATTCTCTATTATTATCTTCATTCTAGCAAAGATGAACCAAGTAGAGTAATGCATGAATGATTACTAGATAATTAAACTATGAATGAAGATCGTAATAGAGAATTATTATTGAGCCATCCGTGTTTGTTATTTGAACAAAAATGTTCTGCATGACAAGAAAGGATAAAATTTAACCTATATTATTCAACTATGAATGAAGATAGTAATAGAGAATCGATATATACTACTATATACAGTCAAAGGTAGGGAATGACCATTAACTGCAAAATTTGTGTCCCATTTGAAATTGAAGTAGATTGTGGAGGAATCACAATAATCCCCCTTGAATATTAGAGAATAAACAAAAGATGTAGACATTTTGGGAAGTAAATTACAGAGTTATGATGGGAAAGTAAGGTCCAACCTCTTCTGATTATCAAGAAAAATGTGAAGGATGTGATGTTTTTATTGAATGTGATAAGGTAGAAAAACAATTGAATCAGATAACAAGGTAAGAAAAGAAACTCACATAGGCAAATGCTTCTCCTCAGCAAGAATCACATTGTCCAACTTGATGCCATATATGTTAACAAAGTAAATAAGTTTATGGATTTAGATTATGTGACTTGTGATAAGTGGAGAAAACCAAACCAATGCAACATATATGAACTGTAAACATCAATATGATCTCATAATAAACAAGTGAAAGGAAAATATGCACTTCTCCGTTAACTTAATCATGTGAATCACTTACTAATATAGTTTGCATTATCTTAAAATAAATAACTAGCCTATAAAAGCCAAAAGTCTCTATCATTCTCTGCATTTTCTTCCATTTTGAAAGAAACTAAATATCACCCATGTAGGTAAAAGAAATAAAAGTCATTTAGATCTGTTTCTCAACAACGAAACTAAGAGAAATGAAACCAGGAAAGAATAGAGACAGATCTACCATGTTCAACTAAGAATGCTCAGATCCAAACCAAAAAATGATCACTTTCATCAATTCGTTCTGAGCTACAAAGCAGAGCCTTAAGAATTTAAATAAAAAGTCAAAGTAAAAGCAGTAGATGTGAAAAAGGAACTCACTTCTGCAAGAAATCTTCATCGACAACAGCTGGAATATCAAGTAGGGGATTACCCATGCCCAAGAGGATCGCTCTGTATGCCACTGAAGAAGATTTCACGAGCTATAGAGAAATCACTCATCCTACAAAAAGGTAAAAAGAATAACCGGATAGACGAGCACCAAAACGAACCTAAAATCACAATAGAAAGTGACTATTTTCATGGAGATAGTAGACATTGCATGCAAATGAACTGGACCATGCATTCTAAGGTGTATTATATATATTGTTATAACTCAAATATGTCATCCTTTGGAAAATTGAACAAGAAATCTTGGAACAAAGGCAGGACACTTGAGAATATACCCCAATTCATTTCAATTTCGGTCTCAATTTATGATAAAATATATGCTAAGGTATCCAGCTTTTCCCAAAAAAGCTTTTTTATTATAAACAATCCCAAATAAGGAGCTGCCATGTGTTATAACAGGGTGAAAATCAAACTTTATAATATGGAAGTTCTACAATATTGGTATAAGAAGCATTTGATCAGCAAATTTTCTTCTATTATGTTTTGGTCTACCTCTATGTTTCTCTTTCAGTTTCAAAACAACTCCCACCAACCCTTAATTGTTTTAAAACGTTTCCTTGAGAAAATTCAGCTATCTAAAGTGTAAAATATTGCCAGCAATAAGCAGTAACATGGGTACACTTGATCATATAGACATTACTAGATCAAAGAATAAGTAGTGAACTAACTAAAGAGACATATTTTACTCAAAAGAAAATGAATGTGCCATCAACAATGAACTCATACATACTGGCACAAATTTGTAGGAAAGTTGACCCTTCAACTATTCTCAATTATCATGTCGAAATAATCTTCAAATCTATGGTGCTTTCTGACTTTAGCTGACTAACAAGGCCAACGTATTTACACGAACATGCAAAAATTATGTCAAAAAATATAAAATGGGATTACCAATGCTCGTTTCTCAATATTCATTAGAACTATTTTTGCAAATCATTCCCAAATTACATTTCTCATAGAATAATGTTTTCGATATGGAACAAATTTAAAACAAAAAGAAATGATAAAACCAAGACAAACCCTATGATAAATGAAGAAATTTAAAACTATACTGCCATCAGTATAATATAAACACATCAGTGAAGCTTGAGAACTAAAAAAGTAAGCAGAATCAGAAAATTTTGCAAATCATTCCCAAATTACATTTCTCATATAATATGCTTTGGTTATCGAACAAAATTATAACAAAAAGAACTTATATAACCAATTGTAAAAGAAAAATTCACGGTCTTTGAGAATTGATCGTGAATTCTCTACATCATAATATAAAAATATAGAGAATAATTAAGGGAGAGAATGAGAGAATAACACCACCATGATTTATGCGGAAACCCTTAAAGGGAAGAAAAACCACAGGGAGATTGTGATAATATTTCATTATGGAGAAAGGGTTTACAAGGTTAATGCAAGTTGCATAGTCAGCTTGTTTCGTATGAGTGTTGAGAGTTGTTGTCTTTTGTTGGAGTTACATCTTGTCTTTATTTATAGGCATTCAATCGATTACATAGAATTTGATACAGCTTATCTAATTCTATCTAAAAATAGGATCAACAGAATATTTTCTGAGATCTAGCTTATCAGCATTAACAACTTAGTAAATCTTGACCGTCTGACCAATCCAACGGTCTTGATTAGCTTTTCTTTGGATTGCCGAGTCGGTAATCCATGTACTTTTGTCTGATTGATCTATTCTTAATAACCGCCTAGTTGAACCTACGGTTCTCACCCTATCTTCTCCTCGATGGAGTTTTCGGTCTAGATCTTATCACGTGTCATATGAAATTTTGCCTGTACATCTTGTTTATTAGTATTAACAACTTTTTGAATTTGAATAATTTGACGTAATATGACGAATCTGATGGTTGTAGTAATTGCTACCAGCTTTGCCACAGTCCCTTGATTGGCTTCTCTGGTTTTCGTGACTCCCTGTGCGACTTTTATACTTCAGTTACCTTAGTTAGGAGAGTAGCTCCGGATCAGCTTCTTCAGATCTGCCAATATGACAAATTCAACTATTCTCGTAATGCTTCTGTAGAATTTGCTTTAATTATTTTTCTTCTCCGCTGATGTGGCCGAACTTCGAGAATTATTCCTATTCACCAATAAAAACCCTTGTCGTTGTGATAAATGAAGAAATTTAAAACGATACTTTCATCCGTATAATATAAACACATTGGTGAAGCATGCGAATTAAAAATGTAAGCAGAATCAGATTTTTTTTAAAGATCAGATCTTACCTGCGAAACGAACTTCTGAGATTTCTCCTATGCGAGCTTTGTGTGGGAGCTTCCACTTGAGCTTCGTGGGTGAACTTTTGAGACTTCTCAGAAACGGCCAGAATCAACTCTGACAGGAAGAAATTGGTCGTTCACGTTGGAGATATAATTCATTGGAGGAGAAATTGATCATTCGTGTGCCATAGCTTTTGGGTTGAAGTCGAAGGAGAAGGGGAAACTTCTGAATTTCTGAGTTTCGCGTGCCCTGGGTGTTGGTTGAAGGAGAAATTGATTTTCACATGTCCTAACTTTTGGTCGTTCACGTTGGAGGAGAAACTGAGTTCGCGTGCCCTACGTTTTGGGTTGAAGTCGAAGGAAAAGGTTCCAAAGTGGAAAAGTAGATGGAGAAGATAGGAGAGGTCAAGGGTTTCGAATGTTACAAACTGAAAAATTAATGGAAACAAGGAGCTGTGATAGATTGAAAGAAGATGAGCTAACCTTTCGTCCATTTGAGTTTCTAAGATGGAAAAAGAAGATCGAGAATAGAGGAAGAAAGAGATGGAGCAAGAATGAGATTGAGAGCAGTGGGAGGGAAAGGGATCTTATGAAAATTGAAAGAAAAGATGGTGGGAGGATTACCAATGCTGCAGGTCAAAGAAATAAAAAGAATCTTCAAATCATCTAACAGTTGAGATTGATCTGGTCGATCACACAGCCAGATTAATCCAGCATCAAGGCATCGGAGAGTGATCCGCGCTAGGGATGTGCACTTGAAAAGTCTAAAAGCTCTGCAGGTCAATTGACTTAGTCATAAGATGCTTTATGACTAGGATAAGTGCTCTTTTGACACGTAGCAGTTTCAGACCACTCTTGCATCGGATTCTTAGGCCTAGCAGACGCCTTCCCCATTCACATCCCCTAACGGCTATATTCCCCCCTTCCAAAACTAGCTACCCCTTTTATTTAAGTCCAGATATAATCAAGCTTTATCAGTGAGGTCGGTGATGCATTGGATCCCCTGGACCGTCCGATCAAGATCGTAACCTTCTATGTCTTTCCAGCCTCAGAGACCGTCACTGTCTTAAGGACCCGGAGGTTATAATCGTGTCTGGTTGTCACTCGGGACTCGCTCACCACTCCGCCATGACGGTCGCCAGCACAGCCGCTACTCACACCTGGAAGCTAATGAAGCTCGGCCTCTCTCTCTTTCGAAGGAGCTTCAACTCCTCCAGATGGTACATTGCCATCCTCTTGTCGATCGCTTTTTCTTTTCACTTTCAAGCGATACTTCTTTCTGTATGTGGGACTTGGGTGTCACTTTTCTCAGGGACCCAAAACTGCCTTTTGTTTGATTTCCGTGAAAATGTGAGAAAACAGAAGTTGCAAACACTTAAGTCGACTAGTTTTTACTTTCTTCCTTGAATTTTCTAAAAAAGACAAACAAATCTTAGGGTTTTATTGGACCAACTGAGAAAAATCAATGGAAAATTACAGCAAAACTGCGGCGAAAATGGCTGTGGCGAGGATAAAGCTGCTGAGGAACAAGCGAGAGGTTGTGGTGAAGCAGATGAGGCGTGACATTGCTTTACTCCTTCAGTCTGGCCAGGATGCAACTGCTCGTATCCGGGTAATGGCCTTTCTTTGATATTTTCAAACATCTCATTGTTATCATTGTGTTCTGCGAGTTACAAAGTTAGTTTTTGCCATCCATTCGTCGGTACCTTAATAAAACAATGGGACATCTCAGAATATCAAGTTTTGAACTCTTTTGCATATACAACTCTTCATGGTTCATAATTAGTCCTCTTAGCTCATCAGTACCCTTAATAAAACAAAGGGACATCTCAGAATATCAAGTTTTGAACTCTTTTGCAGATCCAATATAACTTTTATGGGTTCCACAGCATAAATATAGAAAATAACATGCTCACTAGGTTACATTGGAAGACAAGCAGAAATAAATGGAAACAGAGAATGTATCACTCATATATGCAGCAACATTACTCAGTTAAAAAGCTAATTCACATGTGTCTTGTATAGACAATAACCATTGTATGTCTCCTAGGTTGTCCAATATAGACTCATGTGCCCTCATGATTCTGCTCTCACTTACTATCTTTTTAAATTTCATGTAATTGAATTGTCAATCTATGCATGAATATCCATCACCTTGTCCAATAAATTTAATGGTCTAAATCTCCACAGCCTTTGCAGCTGTATCAAATATCAATCTTTCTTGGACAAAAGAGACATAAGATGATTAAGATCATACTTGGATCCTACTCAGCTAATTGGCTTTTTCTTCTCTGCTTTTCTTTCTCTGATTTTGATAAGTATATAAATTGGATTCTGCAATCAAGGATACAACATGTAGTAAGATAAACAAATTAAAGAAACGAGGAAGTTAGGACATTTCATTTTTAGTGTTGTGTATATTCCTATCTTAGTATGTCAACACAACAAGTGTTTATGGTGGCCAGGTTGAACACGTGATAAGAGAGCAGAATATATTAGCTGCAAATGAGTTTATCGAGCTCTTCTGTGAATTAATCGTTGCTAGACTTTCAATCATTGCAAAGCAAAGGTGAAGTAAACATGATATCCAGTTTCACTTAGTAAAGGTAAAAATGCATGCAGCACTGTTGATTTTCTCCAAAATGTTGCAGGGAATGCCCAGCGGATCTGAAAGAAGGGATTGCTAGTTTAATATTTGCAGCTCCAAGATGCTCAGAAATTCCTGAACTAGTAGCAATTAGGGACATTTTTAAGAAGAAGTATGGAAATGATTTTGTCTCTGCAGCTACTGATCTACGGCCCAACTGCGGTGTTAATCGGATGGTAACCAATTTCTACCTTTTTATCACTGTCGAACACTTCATTATGTCTACCATATTGTGTATGTCTGCTCCATAAGTTTAAGTTTACCAGCGTTAGTGTATAATTGTTTGTATTTTCTTACAGCTGATTGACAAGCTCTCTGTTAGAACCCCTACTGGTCAAGTGAAGCTTAAAATTATGAAGGAAATAGCCAAAGAATACCAGATTGTTTGGGATACGAGAGAATCTGAGATTGAGCTTCTTAAACCTCCTGAAGAACTTATAGTTTGTTCTTCTCTCTCTCAATCTCCCACAACCACATCATTCAAGCCTCGAGGCTATTGTTGATATCATGTTTGTGTTCATTGTTTGATCAGGAAGGGCCACAAACTTTCGTTAGTGCTACCAGCTTACCTTTGAAGCCGGCAACATACCAGTCTGCAGAGCATAACACATCAACTGTCAGGTAATGTAGCCATTTCATAACAGATCAATTTCTTATAGCTAAAACTAAGAAATTTAGTACCACACAAATTTTCAAACAATTGTTGTTCCTCTTGTCCAGAACAACAAGTAGTAGAGAAAAGGATGAAATGCAATTCCAAGACACAGCATCAGCTGCAGAAGCAGCTGCCGACTCAGCCAAGAAAGCAGTTGCTGCTGCACAGGCTGCTGCCTTTCTGGCCAGCAAAGACTTTTCAGGTCCAGACACTAAGTTGAACATTCCTAGCAATTCTACTACAGGGGTTTACACGCCAAACGAACCATCAATAAATGACCAATTTAGAGGTCAGCAGAAGAGGATATACGAGTCCCAGAGCTTTGATAGCTCTCACTATCTGAGGGATGAGGAGACAGAGTCTGAGGATATGAACTGTAATAAAGATTACAGGAGACACAGCTATAATAACAATGGTCAGGCGGCTGCACAGTCAGATATAAAGTTTGATGTATCAGATTGTGATGAAGGAATTGAAGCTGATGAAGAACCTACTACTAATACTGGCCGTGGCATTTATCTACCTCCTGATCGGCAGCCACCGTCAGTACCTTCATCTCATGTTAAGCCAGATCCTCGTGTTCATCCTAAGTTACCAGATTATGATGCTCTTGCAGCTCGTTTTGAAGCTCTCAAGTACAATCGTAAATCATAAGCGTAATTATAATACTTCCACATCAGTTCATATATAATATAGCTTATACTTTGGTTACAGCAGTCGAGAGCCTTTTTTTTGCTGTTATAATGCCGTTCTTTTAAGTAATGGTCTTTGGTAATATTTTGGATTATCCTTTGTCATATACACTAGTATTATAAGAAATGAAAGTTATCAACTACTGTTTGTAATAGAAATCTCTTGTTAAAGCTGATAGAAAGGGAGTGAATTTATCATCATGGTACGCAACACATACATTTGCAGCAGCATCCTTCCTGAGTAGGCAATTTAGTCATGGTTAGGATTAGGAAGCAGCAAAGACATGGTTAGGATTAGGAAGCAGCGAAGTCAGAGCAAGTAAAGCCAATATAAATAATAACGGCTCTAAAATAGAGATGAGTAGAAGAACTGGGTGAGAGTGGTCATCTCTTCCAAAGGTGATCAGAAGATCATGTTGTTGATCACTTAACAGTGTTTATGATGTCTCTCTAGTTTATAGTATACTACGCACTCATGACAACCGTTAGTGATCTTTATTTTATTGTGCCAGTTTATTCATAGGAGTAAACTAGAAACAAAAAATTAAGGTAGTTATATGCAAGTTCAGGTTTGCATGAATCTATCTTTATGATGTTGAAATTCTAGGTTTGGAAATAATTAGGTGATAGGTCACGATCAGAGAAGAGTGATTCGTTACAATCGGTAATCCTCTTAGGGTGGGGATCAAACCACAATTTTGACAATTAAAGCTTCTTCCCATTCTCATTCCTTCCCCACCTTCTTATACATAAAACCATAACTATAACTACTCTAAGAGTGTCCGAGTCTTTAGGAGGCTCGTGCTCCACTACCTCTAAAGAAACTGAAGCTTAAATTCTGCAGTTACACAAGAGTTTCTATATTATAGGAAATAAATAAGGAAAACACACTTCAGCAAATAAACAAGGAAATTACAAGCTAAAAACAAGAATAAAAGAAATATCTAATTGGGCTGGCAAATATTAGTAGGGCTGGTTGGGCTGATTGTATCAGCCCAAGTATCGTGGATTGGGTTTAGAGATCCGTAGAGACCTCCTTGTTCTATCAATACCCACCCCATTAAGTGGAGTCTTGTCCTCAAGCTCCACCTTAGGGAATTGCTAGTGCAATGTATCCACAGCTCCCAAGTAGCATCTTCTAGAGACAAGTGTTTCCATTTGACCAGTTGCTCTTCAACGGAAGTATCTCCTTTTTTTATCCAGCGACTGTCCAGAGTATTGTGGTTCCAATGTTATGATGTCATCATCTGTGGTTGGTGGCAAGTCAAGAATTGAAGCTGGAGAAGTGCCAGTAAATGGTTTGAGCAAGGACACATGAAATACCGGATGTATTCGAGCAGTTTCAAGAAACCTCAGTTTGTAGGCCACACCACCTAATTTCTCAAGGATTTAGTACAGTCCAAAATACTTACTTGCTCGCTTCTGATGAGCGCGTGCAAAAACGGATTGTTGGCGGTAAGGATGGAGTTTGAGCAAGACCAAATCACCAACATTGAAGCTGACATCTCTTCATTTAGCATCTGCAAGTTGTTTCATCCAGCTAACTGCTATGTGCAAATTTTGCTTTAATTATTGCGGGGCCATTGGTGAACAAAGAAACACAGGTATTGTTGAACGCAGTGATTGACAACTTCCGTTTGGGGATGGTATGTTGAACTGAGTGTCAATTTGGACCCTGACATCTTGAAAAATTCCTGCCAAAAGTTTCTTAAAAAGATGGGATCTCAGTCACTAACTATGGTCCGCGGCATGCCATGACGTTTTACAACATTATCAATAAATTTCTCAGCTACTATCTCAGCAGAAAACGGATGTGTAAGGGAAATGAAATGGGCGAACTTGCTTAGCCGATCTACAACAACTAATACAGTGTCTTTGTCATTGGACCGAGGTACTCCCTCAATGAAATCAAGGGTGATGTCTTCCCATACCTGAGTTGGAATTGGTAAGGACTGAAGTAGTCCCGTCGGAGCCATTGTCTTTGTTTTGATGCGCTGACGTACATCATAGTGCATAATATAATCATGAACTTCCTTAAGCATGTTAGGCCAATAGAATTGTTGTTTGAGCCGCTTATAAGTGTGAAGGAGACCAGAATCCCCCCTAACTTAGAATCATGAAACTCATGCAAAAGTTTCAAACTAATTGATGGTATTGCAGGAACAACTACTTGACCCTTATAGAGAAAAAAGTCTCTGGTGTAAACTGTAAGATCCGTGGGAATTTGAAGTAGCTTATTTGCCCATTGCTTCTATATAAGCATCTCCTCTACTGGCAGGCTTGATCTCCTCTCAGATGCTCACCGGTGCGACATGTACAACATGTAATATTGGACTTTTGGTTTTCCTGGATAGTGCATCTGTAAAGCCCCGATCCCCGAGGGTTAAACATACGTTTAATTTCACAATTTTGAAATCTCCAATTCGAAACAAACCATAATTTTGAGAAAAATCCCAAATTGAAAATTCTTAATTTACCCATGATGGAAAACCCATGACCTTAAATAGCGGAAGCATTAAACTTTTCCATGATCGGAATCTTAATCAATAAATAGCGGAAGCTGTCTTTAATGCATAATTAATAAACCTCGAAAAACTGAATTAAATTCTGAAATAAAGTAAAAACTTGAAATCCATAATTCATGAAACTTTCACTCATCATAATTCGTAGAAAATCATAATGTAAAATAAATTACTTGAATAACCAAGTTTAACAAAAAAACGTTTTCCAAATTTTTAAATCAAATCATAAACTGAACGCATAAAATTCATCTGATCTAACTGGTTATGGCAGTCTCTCACTCATGCTGCTCGCCATCACCACATGCATCATAAATAACTGTGAAAAAATGAGTATTTTAAAATACTCAATAGCAATCTCACATAATAACATGCATCCACATGTCATAAATGTAATCATGAGATAACATAACTGAATTTGACATATAACATAAATGAAATAAAGTAACGTAGTTAATCATGACATGGCTTAACATAAACGCAGATAACACGTGTCTCAAACAGAATCATTTAACAATCTTAATCATATATTGGCTTGTCATATCCTCTAGTTAATAACCTAATCAGAACTGATCACACGTTAACTGAAATACATCATGACGAATTGGGCGACGAAACAGATGGCACACATTGGGTGATGAAACATATGACACTCATTGGGCGACAGAACAGATGACACTCATAGGTGACGAAAAACATGAACAGATGGCACCTCATGAGTGACAGAAAACATTTACAGATGACACTCAATGAATGAACAAAACATGAACAGATGACACCCTATGTGTGACGAAAGCGTGAACAGATGACACCCCATTCGTTTAACAGAACATAACATGAACAATCCTAATTTCTTGTTAACTAAAAGTCATGCTTAAATTCATATTTTGCTTAATTACCGCTTGAATGAATTAACCTCATAACTTGCAAAATCCAATGTATGACAAAAATTAATCATATAATGCATACTAATACATATAACAGAATCAAACATGATAACATACTACGCAAAATCAGTCATACTCAGACATTTATCTCATGATAATCACATTAATAACTGAACAATAATCAATTACCAAAGTGTTAACCAAATATAATAATTATTGAAAAATGTTTAAACAGATAATAAATACATTATACGATTTTAATATCAGAATAACATCGTTATATAAGTCAATTTACACAAACATATATATGAACGTAACATGCTGATAGACAATTAAAGCTGATGAGAATAACACATATTACATTTATCACACGTGAGTCACATTACAAAGTAAATTCACTTACACAAGCATATATATTTATATAACACATGGGTTGCATTATGATATAAATTTACTTATACAAAGCATATACAATTAAAACAATGGGAGTCACACCATTATATAAGCTCACTTACACAAAGCATATTCATTTATAACAACGGGAGTCACACCATTATATAAGCCCACTTACACAAAGTATATGCATTTATAACAACGGGAGTCACACCATTATATAAGCCCACTTACACAAAGCATATACATTTATAACAACGGGAGTCACACCATTATATAAGCCGACTTACACAAAGCATATACATTTATAACAACGGGAGTCACGACATTATATAAGCCTACTTACACAAAGCATATACATTTATAACAACGGGTGTCACGCCATTATATAAGCCCACTTACACAAAGCATATACATTTATAACAACAGGAGTCACGCCATTATATAAGTCCACTTACCTGAAACGGAAGAATGAATTAAATAATTAATGACCTGAAATCCAAAAAATATAATCACTAAATTGTTTTGAAATAAATAAAAACACATTTTTAATATCATAAAATAGAAAATATAGATTTAATTAAAACAGTGCAACATGGTCAGAACGAGGTCCAAAAATAATATATCGAGTCCAGAGTCAAAAGATAAAGCTTCGGGTCAAATGGTTCAGACCGGGCTGGTTCGGACCAGTTCGGTTCGATTTTATCTGATGGACCGGTCCAGACCGGTTCGAGTAAACTGAACCGGTTTGGTTCGTGATGAACCGGTTTGGTTCGTGATGAACCGGTTCAGGACAGAGCAACTAGGTGTAAGACCCAGTTGCAGAACAGAAAGCACGAGAAAATAGGGAGGGGAAGAGAGAGAGAGAAAACGAGAAGGAGAGAGAAACAAAGAGGGGAAGAAAAACAATGAGGGAAACTGAGAGGGGACGAGAGAGAGGGATGTAGAGAGAAGAAGAGAGAGACATAGATAGAGAGAGAAACGGAGGGTGAGAGAAAGAGAAACAGAGGGAAAGGGAAAGGGGGTCTCGGTGATAAACCGTCATTGATGGCAGAAGCAAAGGGGGAGAGAGAGATATATATACAGAGAGAGACAGGGAGAGAGAGAAAATGAGAGAGAGAGAGAACAAGAAGGAGAAAGAAACAGAGAGTGGAAGAAAATCAGAGAGGGAATCTGAGAGGGGAAGAGAGAGAGGGATAAGGAGAGAAGAAGAGAGAGACATAGATAGAGATGGAAAATGAAATAGAGGGGGAAGAAACAGAGATGAAGATGAAAGAGAGAGAGACAAAAAGAACAGAGACAAAAATAGAGAGGGAGGGAGACGAACAAGGACGAGAGAGAGAGAGAGAGAGAGAGAGAGAGAGAGAAAGAGATTAAAGAAAGAAATCAAGAAAAAAAGAGAAGAAGATTACCCAAATTCAATTAGAGAGAGACCAACGTAGGAGAAGAGTTGTTGGCCTGCAGGTGGCTGCACGGGGGAGGAGAGAGCTGGGAGAGAAGAAGTTGTTTTGGAATATATATGTATATATATAATATTAGGTTAAAGATTGGTTTAGGGTGTATATGCATGTAATGTGAGTGATTTTAAATTGAGGGGTGAGATTACCTAATCAAGGATAAAATAGGGTTTGAGTGTATGGATATGTACGGTGTGAGTGAGCTAAAGTTTTATAATATAAAATACAACTCTTTAAAATTTAAAAATTGAATTTTAACTAAATCATATATAATTAAAACTATTTTTCCAAAATTACAAAGCATCACTTTTTAAAATCAAATTTTAAAATCACTTTATCTTTTAAATCAATTTTACAAAAATACCCATTTACGAATGGTCGGGATATTACATTCTCCCCTCCTTAAAAACTTTCATCCGCGAAAGGAAGATGCCACATTTAAAAACACTGGAAATACCCAAAAAGAATCCAAAACTCAACCAACGGTAAAACACAAAATACAAATGAACAAAACAAAATCAATGATCAATCAACGAGAAGATTGAATGCCCAAAAGTAAAAAGTATACCAATAAAAACTACAGTTTAATCGCCTGCTTCTTGATGTGTCAAAGCAAATGTCTTTCCTTTATTCCAGTTGATTATTGTGCTATCGTTCTGACCTTGTTTGTTCAACGGACAATCCTTGGGATAATGTCCAGTTTTCCCACACTTAAAGCAAGCATTAATCTTCCGATAACACTGTCCGACTTGGCTTTTGTTGCAAGTGACGCAAACAGGATGAGAATCTCTAACTTGTTTCTTTGCATCTCGTTGTTCAAAATGGTCGTCATGAAGCTTCCTTTTTTTCTTGCGACGAGCGATCATTCCGTGGCAGCTCTCTTAGTGGAAGATTCCGCTCCATTAACAACGCTGCTTCAACCACTGCTGCATAAGTCATATGCTTATGGAGTGACACAGAACCCTTTATCTCTGCTGGACGAAGTCCCCTTTCGAACGTGTGAGCCTTCTTAATCTCGCTATCAACGTAATGCGTGGTGTAGCAAGATAATTCCTCGAACTTCCTCTCATAATCAGCAACAGTCCTATTACCTTACACCAGCCTAAGAAATTCGGCCTCCTTACTCGCTCTGACGATGATCGGAAAAAATTTCTCGAAAAATAGCTGTTTAAACTGATCCCAAGTGACCGGATTATGCACAACATCATGAGCTATTTGCGTGAGCTCCCACCATTTTTAAGCTTCCTGCTTCAGCATAAAAGTTACACAAACAACCTTTTGAATCTTAGAACACATCATAAACTGGAAGATCTGCTCCAATCACACAATCCAATCGTCAACTAACAATGGATTAGATGAAAGGCCATCAAATTCGGGCGGGTTCAGCCTCCTGAAGGTGTGGATCAGCTGGACGTTGACCATTGTCATCTGTTGCGGTTACAGTAGTTGAGCTGGGCGAGTCATCGATGTCTGCCTCAACAACTCCAAAAATTCTTGAAACAATTCGATCATGGTTGTCAGAGGGTTCGCAGCAGGATTAACCGGTGCATGATTGTTGTTTCTCGTAGAGGGAGCCATTACTCTACTACCCACCAAAATTCAAGACTTACCAAAAGCCTAATCTTATTGCACAAATATAACATATACGTAACAAATATGTCATAATGAAACTAAAGCACGTCATACTGAATCAATAATTGAAACATACATATCATGCGTACCTGACTTGTAAGGTGATGGAGGAGCCGAGTAGGTGACATCCCATATTTTTCACTATGAAAAGTCTACAGAATCTAAAACCATTGCTCTCATACAAAACTGTAATGCCCCGATCCCCGAAGGTTAAACATACGTGTAATTTCATAATTTTAAAATCTCCAATTCGAAACAAACTCTAATTTTGAGAAAATTCTCAAATTGAAAATTCTTAATTTACCCATGATGGAAAACCCATGACTCAAATAACGGAAGCATTAAACTTATCCATGATCGGAATCTTAATCAATAAATAGCGGAAGCGATAAAGTGTCTTTAATGCATAATTGATAAAACCTCGAAGAACTGAATTGAATTATGAAATAAAGTCAAAACTTAAATCCATAATTCATGAAACTTTCACTCATCATAATTCGTAGAAAATCATAACATAAAATAAACCACTTGAATAACCAAGTTTAACAGAAAAATGTTTTCCAAATTTTTAAATCAAATCATAAACTGAACACATAAAATTCGTCTGATCTAACTGGTTATGGAAGTCTCCCACTCATGTTACTCGCCATCAACACCTGCATCATAAATAACTATGGGGGAATGAGTATTTTAAAATACTCAGTAAGCAAACTCACATAATAACATGCATCCACATGTCATAAATGCAATCATGACATAACATAACTAAACTTGATATATAACATAACTGAAACAAAGTAACGTACTTGATCATGACATGGCTTAACATAACACGCAGATAGCACATGTCTCAAACAGAATCATTTAGCAATCTTAATCATATATTGGCTTGTCATATCCTCTAGTTAATAACCTAATCCGAACTGATCACACGTTAACTGAAACACATCATGACGAATAGGGCGACGAAACAGATGGCATACATCGGGTGACGAAACAGATGACACTCATTGGGCGACAGAATAGATGGCACTCAAAGGTGATGAAAAATGTGAACAGATGGCACCTCATGAGTGACAGAAAACATTTACAGATGACACTCAATGAATGACCAAAACATGAACAGACGACACCCTATGTATGACGAAAGCATGAATAGATGACACCCTATTCGTTTAACAGAACATAACGTGAATAGTCCTAATTTCTTGTTAACTAAAGGTCATGCTTAAGTTCATATTTTACTTAATTACCACTTGAATGAATTAACCTCATAACTTGCAAAATTCAACGTATGACAAAAATTAATCATATAATGCATACTAATACATATAAGAGAATCAAACATGATAACACACTACGCAAAATCAGTCATACTCAGACATTTATCTCATGACAATCACATTAATAACTGAACAGTAATCAATTAACAAAGTATTAACCAAATATAATTGAAAAATATTTATACAAATAATAAATACATGATACGATTTTAATATCCGATGAACCGGTTTAGGACAGAGCAACTAGGTGCAAGACCCAGTTGCAGAATAGAAAACACGAGAAAACAGGGAGGGGAAGAGAGAGAGAGAGAGAGAGAAAATGAGAAGGAGAGAGAAACAAAGAGGGGAAGAAAAACAGTGAGGGAAACTGAGAGGGGAAGAGAGAGAGGGATGTGGAGAGAAGAAGAGGGAGACAGAGATAGAGAGAGAAACAGACGGCAATAGAAAGAGAAACAGAGGGAAGGGGAAATAGGGCCTCGGTGATAAACCGCCTCTGATGGGAGAAGCAAAGGGTGAGAGAGAGAGAGAGAGAAAGAAAGATGCAGAGAGAGAGAAAATGAGAGAGAGAGAGAATGAGAAGGAGAAAGAAACAGAGAGGGGAAGAAAAACAGAGAGGGAATCTGAGAGGGGAAGAGAGAAAGGGATAAGGAGAGATGCAGAGAGAGGTAGAGATAGAGATGGAAAATGAAATAGAGGGGGAAGAAACAGAGATGAAGATGAAAGAGAGAGAGACTGAAGGAACAGAGACAAAAATAGAGAGGGAGGGAGACGAAGCAATGACGAGAGAGAGAGACAAAAACAGAGAGAGAAAGAGATTAAAGAAAGAAATCAAGAAAGAAAGAGAAGAAGATTACCCAAATTCAATTAGAGAGAGACCAACATAGGAGAAGAGTNGGAGAGGCTACGAGGGGCAGTAGAGAGCTGGGAGAGAAGAAGTTGTTTTGGAATATATATATATATATATATATAATAGGTTAGAGGTTGGTTTAGGGTGTATATGCATGTAGTGTGAGTGATTTTCAATTAAGGAGTGAGATTGCCTAATCAAGGATGAAATAGGGTTATGGTGTATAGATATGTACGATGTGAGTGAGCTAAAGTTTTATAATACAAAATACAACTCTTTAAAATTGAAAAATTGAATTTTAAACTAAACCATATATAATTAAAATTACTTTTCTTAAATTACAAATAATCACTTTTTAAAATCACTTTATCTTTTAAATCAATTTTACAAAAATACCCATTTATGAAGGGTCGGGATATTACAGCATCTGCAGCAAAGTTCTCTTTCCCATGGTGATAGATGATCTCATAGTCGTACCCTACTAATGTTTCCACCCATTTCTGTTGTTCCGGGGTTGCTACTCGCTACTTAAGGAAAAATTTTAGGCTTCGTTGATCAGTCCAGATGTAAAATTTCCTTCCAAGAAAATAAGGTATCCACGACCGAATTACTTTTCCTATGGCCAGCATCTCTTTGGCATAAATGGACCAATTTTTTTTATAATTCCTAAGGCCCTGCTCATATAGGCAACGGGTTTATGTTGTTGCGCCAGGAAGACCCAATTCCTTCTTTTGATGCATCTGTCCCAATGGTGAATAGCTCTTTGAAATTAGGCATTGCTAGCATGGGAGTGGTTGTCATTGCCAGTTTTAACACCTTAACTGTTGCCTCTGCTTCATCATTCCATTGAAAGTTCCATTTTTTTAGTAAGTTAGTGAGTGGTCGTGCTAGGATCCCATAACCTTGTACAAGCTTTCCGTAGTACCCCGTTAATCCGAGAAATCCATGGAATTCTGTGATGTTGGATGGGTGTGGCCAAGCTACCATTGCATCTGTTTTTCTTGGTGTCTACCTTAACTCCCTAATTCGAAATTATGAGTCCTAGGTACTCCAACTAAGTCTTACTGAAGTCCATTTGCTGAGCTTGATGTAGAAGTGATGTTGCTTCAATACTTGGAGAGTCTGTTGGACGTGATTAAGGTGTTGTTCCCATGTGGAACTATAGATCAAAATATCGTCGAAGAACACCAAGATAAAATTTCATAAATAGGGTCGAAATATTGCATTCATCACTGCTTGAAAGGTGGAAGAAGGTGCGTTGCATGATCTGAAGGGCATAACCAAGTACTCATAGTGCCCGTATGTGTTCGAAATGCGGTCTTTGGGATGTCTGCATCACTTACTCTGATTTGGTGATATCTTGCCCGAAGATCCAGCTTAGTAAAATATGCAGCCCCATGAAGCTCGTCGAGCATGTCATCAATGGTCGGGATTGGGAAATGATCCTTGACTGTGGCTATATTGAGGGTTCGGTAATCAGTACAAAAGTGCCACATACCATCTTTTGTCTTCACTAACAATACCGGGGAAGAAAAAGGACTAGTACTGGGTCGTATTAAACCTACATCCAACATTTCTTGCACCTGTTTTTCAATCTTAGATTTTTGGAAATAAGCATAACGATAAGGCCTTACATTAATTTCCTCAGTTCCTTCTTTAAGTGGGATGGTATGGTCAATTTCTCGAGCTGGTGGAAGTGATTTTGGTTCAATACCTCCGTAGAAGAGTGATCATATCGGAAGGGATGCCTTTCGGGAGTTGTTGCTGGCCCGGTTGTAGAAAGAGCAAAAACATTTGTTGTTTTCTCCGAAAATCTTTGGCCATACTTTTGATTGTTGTTGTTTGGATAGGGGCAGGTTCCAACCCTTGAATCTGTCTTGTGTTGTTCTCCCAATTGAATGTCATAGTCAACTCTTTCCAATTATAGACCATTGAACAAAGTGTTGCAAGCCACTATATTCCTAACACCATATCCAATCCTTTGAGTGGTAGAGAAAATAAATTAAGTGGGAACTTAATACCATGAATGTTGACCAAGATGATCTCATATGTCCCTTTATATGTGAGACGTTCTCCATTTGCCACATGAACTGTAAACAGCTCTCTGGGTGTTACAGGCAGTCGTAAAGTCTCCGCTATTCAATCATTGATAAAATTATGGATAGAACCGCTATCAATTAGGGCTATGAACTCTCGATTTTGGAGTATCATCTTAATTCACATTTTCCACACGAATTGTAAACAGCTATATGGAGGACCGAGCAGACCATAAATTTGAAAAAAATTTGGACCGACCAGACCGAGAATCAAAGGTCCATTCGGAAGGACTTAACGGATTAAATACCTATTTTATAATAAATATATTATTTAACAGTAAAGACAAATTTTGGCTAGGAGTTTCCCATATCTAAACATATCCAAACTTCAAAATATTAATATCCAACATTTAAAAATATCCAAATTTTAAAGTACGAATATCTAACATTCAATCATATTCAAACTCCAAAATATAAATAATAATAATAATATCCAACATTCAAATATTCAAAAAAAATGTAAATCAGAAACGCAACAGAACATAGAAGTCCATCCATCTCCAATCTTCAATCTCATCATGCAATGGTAATGACAGCCTCCTCTTGCATCTTGATACATTCTATTCACATGAAGACAGTGAGTTCAGAAACATGAAGATAATGAGTTCAAAAGCATGTAAAAATATATAAATGAGTTACCTTCATCTATTTCCACAATCTCTCATAATGTCTCATTGAGATTAATATGCATAGGTTTACTCAGAATTCAAATTTGTGCACATATAAGAGCTTCAACAGTTTTCGTAGCCAATGAACTGTAAAATGGATCTAATATTCTATCACTTGTACTGAAAGCTTACTCGGATGCAACTGTGGAGATAAGAATCGCCAAGACATCTCTAGCTATAAGCCTAAGAACCTCATATCTTGAAGAGCTTATTTTCCACCATTTAAGAAGATCCAACTCAACATTCAAGTTTAAACATGGTTCCGTTAAATATCTATCAATCTCTGACTTAACCACTAGGCTATTTTCCTTACACAACTGTTTTGAAAATGTGGAGGCCAAACTAAAATCATCTTCATCATCATTTTCAACTATCTCAGATTGTGATGATTTATCAACAAATGGCACTGATTAACTTGAAGTAACATTACTTTTATATTTCTCAAATATTCTATCAAAAATAGAAGTCACTTTCCTTCTCAATTCACAGGCAATGTCAGGATCATACAACTTATTTTAAAGCGGGATCAAGAACTAACAAAAATTCTGGGCCGGTTTGAACTTTCGGCCTTCTCTAAAAGGAGGACTAAACGGACCATTAACAAGAAAAAAACCGTCCAGACCGATCAATTTCGATTCAGACTAAACGGTCTGGACGATTTTTGAACACCCCTACTCGGGATCCCCCGTTTTCTCAATTTCGTCATCCTTATTTGCTTCTTCCCCGAATTTGATTGATTTCTCCTCCACTTCTACTGCCTCATCCTGAGAAATATTCTCCAATATCATTAGTTGGGGCACTTGACATCTATATTCGGGAGTAAATTTTCTGTTGCAATTAAAGCATAGGCCCTAAGCTCTCCTCTTCTGCATATTGTCCCACGAAAGTCATCTTACAGTGGTTCAAGTCAATGTTGGAGTTGTTCCTAAATAGCCCGGCACCGGTGAGGCTCTAATTGGGCTAGGTCGAACCAATCGACGTTGTCGAGTAACCTAGTCGTCCCTCATCTTTGCCAAACTGGTTGACTCTTTAACTGTCTGTGGCTTGAACATTTAGATTCCATCCGATATTTCTGGTTTCAATCCTCCCATAAAGGTCCCTACAAGTGCCTTTTATGTCCAACCCTGAACTCGATTTCCCAATCGTTCGAACTCATTTTGATAATCTCTTAGCGACCTGATTTGCTTGACTCGTGACAAAGCCTCGTCAAAATCCTCCAATTCCGAAGGGCCAAATCACGCCCTCAATTCGTCTTTAAAAAATTTCCCAGGTGATTCTTTTTCCCTTTTCTTCAAATGCTCGACGAAGCCATTGCCACCACTGGTTATCTTCACCTTCAAAATGGAATGAAGCAAGCCTAACCTTTTGATCATCGGCAGTCTTCTGGAAATAAAAAAATTAGGTTACTCGATTTAGCCATTCTATTGAGTCATCTCCAAAATACTTCCGGAACTCCAATTTTGCCATCTTTGAAGAAAATGGTCAATTGTTGTCATCACCCTCCCCATGAGTCTGATTCACCCCCTCTCGGTTTTCTCATCATGATTGTAGTTTGCGTAACTGGTTGAATCACAATTGAGCAATATTGTGTCTGTGATTCGATCCAGGGTCACTTCCAATTACTGAAATTTGCCAGCCACGTCATTCTCCATCCTTTGCATGTTGTTATGTAAGCTTCCCAGCCCTTGTTCCAGCGGTTCAATTTGTTCTTTGTTGGTCGCCATTTACCTAGGCTCTGATATCAATGGTAGGTCTCGATTAAAGAAAAATGATTCAATACAGTCAGTAATCCTCTTAGGGTGAGGATCAAACACAATTTTGATAAATAAAGCTTTTTCCCCTTCTCATTCCTTCCCCTCCTTCTTATACATAAAACCATAACTATAACTACTCTACGAGTGCCCGAGCCTTAGGAGGCTCGTGCTCCACTACCTCTAAAGAAACTGAAGCTTAACGTCTGCAGTTACACAAGAGTTTCTATACTACAGGAAATAAATAAGGAAAACACACTTCAATAAACAAATATCTAATTGGGTTGGCAGAGATATAAGTAGGACTGGTTGGGCTGATTGTATCAGCCCAAGTATCATGGATTTGGTTTGGAGATCCATAGAGACCTCCTTGTTCTATCATTAGGATTACATGATTAAGGTTCTTTTTGGCAAGTCAATTACAAGATTTACTCCAGTTGAAGTTTATATATTAATAAGATCCAGGAAACTAGAGAGTGATTAGAGGAGGAAATTTTTTTATAAGCCGTCCCCTGTCAAAGAAAAGAAACGATTTTAAGGCTCCTCTATTTTTTTAATAAAATTTAGCTTTTAATAGTAGAAAATATCAAGTTATCCCTTTGTTTAAAAATTTTTGGTTGAAATCGGTGATTGTTAGACTCCGATCTAGAGGGTGTAAATTTTAACTACTAAACGCTAAATCAAGGTCTGTAGTGATTAGCTTGAAAAAGATTATTAGTTCTAAAATAACAGAGAGAGAGAAATAAACGGTTTATGAGAATAACACTTTGGGTTTTATACACAAATAGTTACATTATAGGAAATTAATATAAAAATAGATAACAAATCTCATAAACATCAAATATACCCATATTTTATGGCTCCACCTACTAGAATCACTTTTCTTCTTATTATACCATTCTACATAACATTTAATGATTATTTTGTAAAATTTTGAAAACCTTAAACCCACCAATCTCTCTCCTAAAGTATCTTGCATATACATAATATATAAATATATATGGTATTTGTAACAATATAAAATATATAAGTTATATCAATATATATAACACGTACTTTTAATATATATATATTATGTATAATACATAACACACTTTTTATAGGTGTTTATAATGTGTTCTTTTTTTTATCAAGAGGTGTTTATAACGTATTCCGGTGTGATATTTTTTATATTCTTATATATAAAGCCCATATAGATATTTATAGACAGAGAGAGATGGGATATATATATATATATATAT